>BSQZ01000003.1:18022239-18099739 GCA_033239005.1 Lamellibrachia satsuma | reverse complement strand
ACTAAACGATATAGTTACTCGTAACCATTCCTATGAATCTATGTAGAATGCTCTTTGTTAGAAATGTGTTCATATTAGTATTTAAATGATATAGTTAGAATGTAAACTTACTTAGAATTGGAGTTTAATTAAGTAATAAATAAAACAATTTTGAAACTGTTCTGTCATCAACCCAGAAACAAGTGTTGGAATCCCTGTCGACATGCAGGTAGAAAGTTTGAATCATCATATTATTTACTGACACGATCTTTGCTAATGACTGTGGGACATATGAATGAAACGTTAAATTAATATTCTCCAGAGGATCTCCGACATTCGAATGAGAAAGTAAGAGTCTTGAAGGATGAGGCGCAGGAATCCAAAGATAAATTTTGCAATTACGTTATTTTGTTTATTCAATTTCTTGGGCCGGGCCGGGCTTGGGTCTACATTTGATGGGCCTGGGCAGAGAGTGGGCTGAAATAATTTAACACTGCAGGCTTGGGTCGGGCCTGGGCCTAGTGTGAATGGACCCGGGCCTGAACCGAATAAAAAACATTTATTTTGTTACACACACACGCGCACGCACGCACACACGCACGCACACACATATACTTCCAAATTTGGTTGATAGACATGTTTGTTTACCGATTAATAAGGT
This sequence comes from Lamellibrachia satsuma, assembly GCA_033239005.1. Lineage (NCBI taxonomy): Eukaryota > Metazoa > Annelida > Polychaeta > Sabellida > Siboglinidae > Lamellibrachia > Lamellibrachia satsuma. The sequence goes on along the minus strand of BSQZ01000003.1, from coordinate 18,099,099 downwards.
TCCTTGATAAATAAGTGTATACACAAAATAACATTTTGACAATCTGTTCAGATTGCTGAAGTTGTGAAATCATAGATTAGTGGGAGTCTCTCTCACAATTAAGACGTGAGACTCATATAACTTAAGTTGACTGCGAAAAGGTGATGAACAAATAATTACGTTTTAATCGCGTTTCAGACCAACTGGCCCGTGCAAAAGATGCTTTTGGAAAGGAACTGTTAAAAATGAAGACCACCGCCGAAGGTATTACCCCCCCATGTGCATAGATACCACTGAGGTTAAACCATATAGCTATTCGGCAGATTGTATATCTAAATATGGCTATGTGTGTGTGCATGCATGCATGCATGCATGCATGCATGCATATATATATATATATATATATATATATATATATATATATATATATATATATATATATATATATATATATATATATATATATATATATATATATATATATATATATATATATTAATTGCCATCCAAAGCAAAAGGCCCAGATGGCAAGTGGACAAGGAAGCCATTGGCTTATCTACAGACAAAATGTTTAATCTGCCCTCATGTGATATGTGTGTGCGTGCGTGCGTGCGTGCGTGTGCGTGTGCGTGTGCGTGTGCGTGTGCGTGTGCGTGTGCGTGTGCGTGTGCGTGTGCGTGTGCGTGTGTGTATTAGTGCCCTGCGCGGGCTTAGAATTTTAGCCCAAGCCCGGCCCGCAATTAGCAGTTAGAGTCCAGGCCCGGCCCAGACCCGCAATAATTTGTCAAGCCCCGCCCAGGCCCGCAAACTAGAACTTAGGCCCAGGCCCGATCCAGATCGTGAATGTTTGGCCCAGGCCCGGCCCGGCCCCAAGTTTCAGGCCCAGGCCCGGCCCATACCCGCTGGCCAAAGATGGGTAAGCCCGGGGCCCGCGGCCCGCAAGCCCGCAAGTTTAGAGAAGATAAACCTATAATCTTATAACAAGGACGAAAAACAAATAAACTGTAAAACAGTTTTTCTTCCATAGTGTGCTGGACGAGTTCTAAAAGTACAGCACCACCAACTTCTTCAAACGGACGAATATCCTGAAGAAAAATAAAGAAAAACTTCTTAGTGTCATTACTATTAAATATGATAACATTTATTATATTTGGCTTTAATGTATTGGCTTATGGTTAGGGTAGGATATTTGTTTATCTAACCCTGACTTAGCCCTTATGCAAGCCATAACCCCAATTTATATTGTTAATTGAATTAGGTCAACTAAGTTAACATAATTTAATATGATATTTCAATTAAATGTCACCCACTGGCACTGATACCCAGTGGCATTTCCAGCAGGCCTGCAGTCACTAGCCTGAGACAGACCGGTTCAGACATGTGTGAATTAGTACAAGTGTGAATGAATTAGGACTGGGGAGAAATACCAGTTACCAACTGGGTTGGGTATTGGGTAGTGGACTAGTGGCCTTATGCAAGCCATAACCCCAAGTGGGCACTTGGCAGTGGGCAGGTCATTCAGGTGGGCAATGTTTGGAAGGAAGACCTAGACAATAGAATGTCCACTGGTAGGGTCAAAGTTGATGGTTAATCATGGCTTGATTGCCTCTGCAAATATTTCTAAAGTAAACATTTGGGGCTGGCTACTTCCAGCCAAGTGAATTTATGGGGCCATTAGATTCCATGCAAGGTCTCAATTTGCAACTATATAATACTAAAGAAATAATTTTAAGCATTCATTAACCGGAATTACAATTTATAATCAGGTTTTATTAAAAAATAAAGTAATAATCCGTGTTTTTTATGAATATTTTTATTATGTCCAGACCCAGCCCAGGCACGGCCCGGCCCGGCCCGGCCCGCTCACACTAGGCCCAGGCCCGGCCCAAGCCCGATGTGTTTAAATTGTTTTCAGCCCAGGCCCGGCCCGGGCCCGCAGTATGTACGCCCAGGCCCGGCCCGGCCCGGCCCGCGGAATTATGTAGAGGCCCGGCCCGGCCAGGCCCGAGGGCTGCGGGCCGGGCCGGGCTTGAACCCAAAGCCCGGCCAGCGCAGGGCACTAGTATGTATGCATGCATACTTGTACATATACATATGCGTGTCGGGTTAGTGTTGGGTGTGAAATGAGAATGTGGAGATTATGTTTGCTGCGTGGCGCTAATATTTGAGTAAAGCCGATATATATATATATATATATATATATATATATATATATATATATATATATATATATATATATATATATATATATATATATATATATATATATATATATATTGCAACTACACAGTCTAGCTTGGTATGTATGTGATGCTGAACTCACTAAGGGGTAGCGTGTAGACTTGTAGACTTGGTCTGTATGTGATGCTGAACTCACTAAGGGGTAGCGTGTAGACTTGTAGACTTGGTCTGTATGTGATGCTGAACTCACTAAGGGGTAGCGTGTAGACTTGTAGACTTGGTCTGTATGTGATGCTGAACTCACTAAAGGGTAGCGTGTAGATTTGTAGACTTGGTCTGTATGTGATGCTGAACTCACTAAGGGGTAGCGTGTAGACTTGTAGACTTGGTCTGTATGTGAAGCTGAACTCACTAAGGGGTAACGTGTAGACTTGTAGACTTGGTCTGTATGTGATGCTGAACTCACTAAGGGGTAACGTGTAGACTTGTAGACTTGGTCTGTATGTGATGCTGAACTCACTAAGGGGTAGCGTGATCTCTGTAAGTGAGGAGGTTCACAAAGTGCGGGAAGTCGGCTGATGTAATCAGTGGCTACGTCTAGGTTATGATACATGAACAAGATTATGAAATCATATTTAATTATTCATTATTTAATGACTTATTAACTGCATATATTTCAGAGGAAATCCGACGGTTGACCGAACTAATAAGCGTCCTAAAGACGGAAGTCCAGATGTATAAGCAAGCCTTTGAAGGTATGGTATGTTGCAGAATATGTACACCTTATATTCGGGCGGGCGGAATATCACACTATGTAATAGTTCAGATGACTAAGAATATATAGGCTTAGTATTATTGCTTAATTACAGCAATTGTTTGCAATAACATTTCCTGACATCCACTACATTTCCTGACATCCACTACATTTCCTGACATCCACTACATTTCCTGACATCCACTACATTTCCTGACATCCACTACATTTCCTGACATCCACTACATTTCCTGACATCCACTACATTTCCTGACATCCACTACATTTCCTGACATCCACTACATTTCCTGACATCCACTACATTTCTTGACATCCACTACATTTCCTGACATCCACTACATTTCCTGACATCCACTACATGACATGTATTTTATACTTGTTTCATTTTTTGGATTTCAGGAACTTCAGTTCCACGAACCGGTGCTGTGGCACTCCGCGGGACAGAGACACAATGGTCGAGTGTTCGTGTAGTAGCTATGAATTCGCCAGGATGGAATGACGGTAAATAATATACACAGTGGCGTATTTAGGGGGTGGTTGCATTGGGCTGTGCCCCCTTTGGCTTAATTTGTTTCGTATAATTATAACCTGTTGCGCCGCGTAAACTAAAGGGTGACCACGCTTGCCCTCCATCGGGCTTTTCCCTACGAGATCCTAGATACACCACTGAGTATATATACATTCCAAAAACCGTAAATATATACATTCGAAAACCGTAAATATATACATTCGAAAACCGTAAATATATACATTCGAAAACCGTAAATATATACATTCGAAAACCGTAAATATATACATTCGAAAACCGTAAATATATACATTCGAAAACCGTAAATATATACATTCGAAAACCGTAAATATATACATTCGAAAACCGTAAATATATACATTCGAAAACCGTAAATATCATCAACAACATTGACATGAATTACGTCAAAATATGTTTTAGATATTGTAATCACATTTCGATAATGATTTTTTTTAGATGTATGTGATTGTCTTATGCTTAAACAGTTTCCTTGATTATTTATTATTAATGTCATTCTTCAGTCACCTCCCTGTCTGTGTCATACGCTATAACAAAGAAAAAGAAATTCTACTGGTCAATAATGAACTATTTGTGAAGAATATTCTTTTTTCTGCTGTCGTTATGTATGTGTACGTTATGTATGTATATGTCGTTATGTATGTGTACGTTATGTATGTATATGTCGTTATGTATATGTACGTTATGTATGTATATGTCGTTATGTATGTGTACAGTTTCTCAGTTACTCATGTCATTTTCTTTGTTCAGGTGCACTTTTCTAGAATCCAGGCCCACCTCAATGTCGTCATTATAACATGCAATATGTATAGTAAGTTAGTAACCATACACAATGCATACTGAACTACGGAACATGTAAAGTATTAAATATATTGTGTGTATAAACACATTTAATCGCCTTTTCGATGCCCGAATTCGCACATTTAACTTGCATTGATTGGCGCCATCCTACGAATAAAAACGGCGACATTGTGGGCCCGGATTTTGGAAAGTACAAAATCCTCATATGCAGACCGGAAAGTTGGTATTACACAAAACAAATTTTATTTATTTGTTTCAGAAAACGTGGTGCGCCCCAAGGTCAGGCAGCGCAAAAGCCATGAAATAAAACCCAAACGTATGATGTTCTCCTAGATAAATTGTACTAGTAAATTTTCTTTCTGCATCAAGTGTAGATGCAGATATATTATGCACTGTGCATGTATGAATGTATGTACTGAATCTTAATTATATTTCCTCCTCTATGAAAATATTGTGACACAATTTAAAAGGTATATAATATTATAACCTTATGCATACATTTTATAGTTTATTATTACTTTTTCTCTCATTATCATAAAATGATTGGTATATAGAATATATGTGAATATGTATGTATGTTTGTATGTATGTATGTATGTATGTATGTATGTATGTATGTATGTATGTATGTATGTATGTATATTTGTGCAGGTGGTCTAGTTAAAAGCTTTTCGAGGTTTCTACGGATCACCTGTGTTTTAACTGAATCGATCTTATATATTTCTTTATTTCTTTATTATTTTATTTCTTTAAACGTTTATTTTGCTCTTTGCATTTCGTAGGAATGACGCTTACACAAAAATGTTATATAATGCAAATGTTAAGGCCTGCGTCCTAGATGATATTTTTATAAGTTAAAATGCCGCATAAAACTAATATATTTGTAAATATAGGCCATATATTTGATTGTGCGTCGTCGTACACGTCGTCTATTAAAATCAAAACATATAATTTGTTTGGCATTTAAAACACAGGTGTCTAAATAAAACTACCCTATATTCGTGTTTTCCATGCGAAGACGAATAAAGTTCCTAACGTATTCATGTATATTTATGTGTGTATATCGAATTCATAATGAGTGAATGGTATTGGTGATGCCAATGGTATTGGTAATGACAACGGTATTGGTAATGACAATGGTATGGGTGATGACAGTGATATTGGTGATGACATGATAAACACAACGACCATGGCGTCGCCAATAATAATTATTTGTATTTTATTTCAGCACGAGATGAGGAAATCATAGAAATGATACAGAAACTGAAAGGAGGTATTTATTCAGTACATTCGGTTCGGACATAAAGCACCTAGGCGTGGTGGATCGGAGAAAAAGCCGATAAACACTCGCAGTGGTGAAAGTGTCTATTTTAGGATTTTTGCATTTTATAAGCAAAACCTAATTTATTGAAGTTTTGAATTATAAAGTTGTAATTAAAAAAAATTAATTGCTTTTAAGGCGTTTTTCTTTGCTTGATTGGAGTTTAATTTAACACTTCAATTCCTATCGGTGAGGCCTCCAGCGAATGGATTGAGCTTTCATAAATCATGGCGAGTCACACATCCCTCGAAAGGTCTGCATCTTGAGACGTAAATGTTGTTCGCTAAACCTATTAGCTGATTTGTTAAATATTGACAAATTAAAGTATCCAAGACAAATAGACTTTTCTTAAACATTACCACTAACTAGATTCCCCCAATTTAATCACTAGCATTGACCAAGTCAAATCATGTGGCTGTAAGATGGCAGCTTCTTCAAATCGCGAATGTCATGTCGCAAACCTTCTGAATTTTGCCAGGAACGCCAACATTTTTAACATTATGACAGATGGCATAGGCAGAAATCTCGTGGCCGAGTACACGTGTAGGGTAGTCATGTATTATATTTGCCTAAATTATTTACTCAACTAACGACACTCTTACCTCACTTTTTTAATAATCTCTACGCAAACATTCCTATTAGTGTACAAAACAAGAGCTATCATAAATATGAATAGTCTGACGTTATGGAAGTATTGAGAAAACTTTGATTCCCGATTTCTCAAAACTTGATTTCCTGGGGTGGGTCACTTTAATCACCCATAACGTCGCACACAATTTACTTAAAAGGACGCCACTGGCACAATTGTAAAGCTGAAATGTTGCCATTTAATATGACGTGCATAAGCACATACGACAACTTGGCGACCGACGGGAACCGACGCGACACGTCACATTTGTGATTATTTGTAACATACACTTATTGAACGATACTGGGCTTCATGCACGAGTTGCTTCAGAATGTTGTATTGAGTGATCTTGCGAACCCAATACTATATAGGGTCCATAAAACCCAGTATCGTTCGATGAGATATTTATTACATGGGATCATAACTAACATTTCAACACATTTAATGCAACAAAATGGCAAATCACGCACTGTACAGCAGGCGCCGTTTTAATTAATTGTTCGGCGCAATGTTTATCTCTAAAAGTGCGATACCGGTTGTTATTGCACTGGACGTCACATCGTGCAGGACAGTGTATATCACTGGACGTCACACCGTACGTCACATCGTGCAGGACAGTGTATATCACTGGACGTCACACCGTAGCGATTGCCAATGTAATAATACCAATATACTAAAATGGATAAATTAACGGAACTATTTAGTTATGCATTGCATAAAATGTACAACATTGAGACATAAATGGAGGAAATGTGAACATAATGGCAAACTGTCATAAATCGTGTATTTTTAACATTCGACGGTATGTGCTCTAACTCTTGATGAAGATAACAGTAGTCGTTCTTATTATAGCAAGCTGTAAGTTACGACGCGTTTCACGTGTACAGGTTACAACAAGAAAGCTACAGTGCTTCGAGTGATGCAACTGCTGCGTAAGTTTAAAGAACCGAAACTGTGGCATCAGTTTTCAAGCCTTATTGTGTCCGACGGAGAATTGGACATCAGTAAGGTCGTAACCGCGACCACACTCCCGGACGTCGAGTACCTCCTTAGCTCGGGAGAGGCCCGTGATGTCATCTCCTTAAAGTAAGGAAACGCTAGCAAAGTGTTGTAACCTTTCTGGTATATATTATAATTCTTACACTTGTGCAAATATGTGCAGACATGCACGAAAAATATATATTGACTAACGTAAGTATTATATATAAGTCTTATCAATGGAGGCGGCGATACTAGCTATGTATTTCATTTCAATACACCACTAAACATATCATAATTTACATAGGAAAAAACCTTACATCATTGAAAGTGGCATGACAAGCTGAGAAAATATAAAGTATGCTTATCGACATGGGCTGATATCAAAGGGTCGACGGGTATCGAATCAACGCAAACTCTCAATCAAGTGAGCTGCTAAATCAGAAAGCGAGAAGCTTGGTAAACAAATGGTACAATATGTTGCATAAATTGAGCTGAGACGCAAACAACAGCACAGCAAGTATATTTTCATTTGGTGAGCAACTATTGCCAGACTACTACTGTTGTTACAATGTATCCATCGTTGTCTAACAGTATGACTTGGCCCGTGAAATAAGACTACTACTGTTGTTACAATGTATCCATCGTTGTCTAACAGTATGACGTGGCCCGTGAAATAAGGTTGCCGTGTGTTCAACAAGGTTTTTCTAGAAAACCACTGGCGTAAAAGTTTGTATAGTGGTTGCAGATGGTTATGTTTTATTTAGACAGTAATGAAAATGCATTAAATATATCTTCGTGGTTGAATTAAATGAGGTGTTGTAAATGAGTGACTGAAATAATTACATTGATGCCTGAATTATTGGAGGAGTTACAGTGTTTTCGAACTATGCTATGTTTGTCATATTTGGCAGCCATCGGTTTTGTTGCTATGGAAATGTGGTGTCAGGCAGAAATAAATCAATAGATTTTTATTCAGTAAGACCCACTCTACAGTTTGGGCAAAAACAACTGCATCAGCTGTGCAATTTAAGAATATATATAATATATATATATATATATATATATATATATATATTAATATTAATATATATTAATATATATATATATATATGTATATATAATATATATATATATATATATATATATTTATATATATATATATATATATATATATATTTATATATATATATATATGTATATATATATATATATATATGTATATATTTATATATATATATATATATATATATATATATATATATATATATATATATATATATATATATGTATATATATATTAATAAAAAATTCAATTACGACTACTAAGGTTGCACTAAAGCTATACATAAAAATATATATATGCTTTATCCACGAATAAAATTTATTTACAGGTATGTAATTGCTATAAAAGTTAACTTTATGGATAGTAAATATACAAAGCTATCAGAATACAGTGGAAACACATTTTGAGTATTTTTGTCAACAATGGCCATTTCACCTGTGGTGTCTCCCCATTAGTATATATTGTCACCACAGAATAAATGTTCCAATGAATGTCAATGTCATTGCAGTGCATGTAGCAATAATGGTTTATTAGCTGTTTTAACTAATCGTACTACTACATAGTCAGTGGGTCCGTGAAGCCTGTAAACTATCAATATACTGCACATTTCTATCACATTAAATATATAAGTGCTTCTCATAATGAATGTTTAGTTACAAAGATTTAGATCGTCCGATTTTGCGTTCTGGTGCAAGCATTGTGATTTTCGTTAAATATATGTAAGTGTTGTTGTTGTTACGAGGTATTCTTTACTTTCTTACATACTCCCTGTACCTCCAGACGCGCAATGCAGATAGCAATAAGACGCCATCCATTTCTATCTTTAGCCATTCTTTCTAATTCATGTCAGTTGGTATGTTTCTTTTGGGCATGCTCTTTCCTTTTTCCAAATGGCTTCCAGTATCACATCTGTTTTGGTTTCTGCAATTGAATCGTTGGTGATGAAGTCTTTCCATTTGATGTTTGTATAAAAATGCATACCTTTGACCTCAACATTTTGGTGAGTTTCTTAGATGATAGTCATATGTTTCCAAGGCTATTCGTGGTGTGAATAGAACAGTTTCCACCTTTGGAAATTATACCTTTGACCTCAACATTTTGGTGAGTTTCTTAGATGATAGTCTTATGTTTCCAAGGCTATTCGTGGTGTCAATAGGACAGTCTCCATCTTTTGACATTACACTACCAAGGTGGTGCAAGGGCATTGCCGTTCAATAAAAGTGATTTACTATCAAAGTTTGCTGCCATGACTTCAGTTCTGGAGGCATTGTTGAAGAGTCCGACTTTGTCTGCATTGCTTGACAAACAGTTTGTCTTGATTTGTATCTCTTCAATGGAACTGTTTAACAGATGTCATCAACAAATCCAAGTCTCCCAACACTTTTTCATCTGTCCAGGCTATTTCTGATTTAGTTTCCTTAGTATGTCTCATTACATCTAAGACAACTCCAAACAAGACAGGTGAAAGCATGCAACATTGGAAACCAACCTTTTATTCCCCACATCCAAGTCTCACATCTACCGCTCTCCATATATGTTGTAGTATGGTTTCCTGGCATTGAAAGTAGGGTTATGCCTCTCTAATGTTTACCATTCGTTGGATTATTCCATGATGTTCCTGAGGGTGAATATTTGATCTGTGCAAGATGTCCCTTGTCGGAAACCAACCTATTATTCCCCACATCCAAGTCTCACATCCACCGCTCTCCATATATGTTGTAGTATGGTTATCCTGGCACTGAAAGTAGGGTTATGCCTCTCTAATGATTACAATTTTCCTGGCACTGAAAGTAGGGTTATGCCTCTCTAATGATTACAGTTTTCCTGGCACTGAAAGTAGGGTTATGCCTCTCTAATGATTACAATTTTCCTGGCACTGAAAGTAGGGTTATGCCTCTCTAATGATTACACTTTTCCTGGCACTGAAAGTAGGGTTATGCCTCTCTAATGATTACAATTTTCCTGGCACTGAAAGTAGGGTTATGCCTCTCTAATGATTACAATTTTCCTGGCACTGAAAGTAGGGTTATGCCTCTCTAATGATTACACTTTTCCTGGCACTGAAAGTAGGGTTATGCCTCTCTAATGATTACAATTTTCCTGGCACTGAAAGTAGGGTTATGCCTCTCTAATGATTACAGTTTTCCTGGCACTGAAAGTAGGGTTATGCCTCTCTAATGATTACAATTTTCCTGGCACTGAAAGTAGGGTTATGCCTCTCTAATGATTACAGTTTTCCTGGCACTGAAAGTAGGGTTATGCCTCTCTAATGATTACAATTTCTCAGCACTCTTTTATGGTAATTTAATAATGAAACTATTTTTTTCCAGTTTTCGGGAGTATTTTCATTCTTTCATATTTCGTTGAAGAGCTTTACTCTGATAGCATTGTTGGCTTCATCACTCTCTTTTAACATTTCAGTAAAGATTTGTCCTCTCCTGCTGGCTTTTAGTTATTTGTGTTTTTTGCGGCATGCATAACTTGACTTTTGCTGATGTCTTCCATTTGTATGTTTAAGACATCCATTTCATTTATCATACTTACGTTTATCTTGTCTTGAGAAACAGGTCTACCTTTCTTGGAAATATTCGACCCATCTTTTGTCTTCTCGTCTAGTGTTGTTACCATGTATCCATCGTTTCTATTTGCAACTGCTTGAGCTTCTTCAACTTCTTTCTCAATGCTGTTTCATCTTCCCCAGCCTTCTTTTTAACTTCGTTGTCTTTGTTTTGGTACCCCATGTTAGCTTGTCTCTTTGTGTTTTCGTCTACTGCATTTTACATTCTAGAAAGATTCCTTTCTTCTACTGCTACTGATCCATTCTTCTGTTAACCTTCTGCCAGTTCCCAGTACTAATTTTGCAGTCCAAACTTTTGTCATTGAATTCCATGCTTCTTCACTCTCTTCAAAAAAATTTCCATGGCCTCAAACTTATGCTGTTTCAGTTGAAAAGTGGCATTTATTTATGGGTTATTTAGTTTCACAACATCAAATTTCTTGTATGATTTTTGAGCTATAGTTTTAGCGTTGCGACGCAAAGATTGTGGATACTAGCCACATCTGCTCCGCTGAATGTAGGGGAAGGCAGTGTTAGTTGAGCCATTGTTCATTCTTGTTGATGTCTAGGATGCAATCATATTGTTATAGTTATATGTTATATATATTATTGTTGTCAAAATTATTTTTACTCACATAAACTATGATTATTAGTAGATCATTTTATACCAAGATAATATATATAGCATGCATAGATAGAGCTGGTACAAGTAGGGTTGGCAAGCTCTCTCAACCTACACTTGTTGTGGGGTAAGTTGAGCCACAGTGTAGCATAAATTGCTTTATTTGTATAATTTACATAGGCCTTGTACAAAAAAATTATAACAACTCAGCCATCACATCTACCCAATGGGTACAAAACGTTTCAGACAAGTCTACGTGCTCAATTAATAAGTCAACATTAGTGTAACTAATTGCTAATATGTTGCCTTGTAGCTATCCTATGTGTCCTAGTTACACACCAGCAGACATTAATCACAATTACCAAACGTTCAATGTTCAATAACTGGGTAGTACCATGTAACTGTCGCTGCTGTAGTTTCCCAGGAAACATGAGTGGCTCATCTAACCCTGCGTTCCCCTACGTTAATTAGAGGTGATCCAAATCTCTTCCAGAAGCAGAAGTGGTCAATTTGGTTCTTGGACATGCCGTCCGTAGAGTTACATATAATCTTATGCATGATTTTATGACGAAATATTGATTCTCCGATGACCAAGTCATTGAGTTGACACATCTCTGTTACTCTTTGCTAACTCATTCATTGTCTTTCTTTCTTACAGCGTCGGCTACAACCGCATATTTGAAGACACATACAACGTAAGAAGCCTGTGTCAAGGACTGGAGCGCATGCCAAAATTACGTAAGCTAAAGTAAGTGCAGATAGTTGTCACGTACGCAAGCACGCACGCACGCACACACACAAACACACACACACACACACACACACACACACACACACACACACACACACACACACACACACACACACGCCCACACATTTTTAGATAATCGATGTTGATGTCTTTTGTCAGCCGTGAAACAATTAATACGTTGCTATTTTTACAGATTGAACCAGTGTGCTCTCAGAGACCATGGCTTTAGCATCGTGTGTGACACAATCATGACCTATTGCCAACTTATGACATGGCTCGAGTAAGTAAATACGTCTATATGTATGTGGACCATAATATGTTCACGCTAAAACTAACAGTTTATGGCGCCAATGGTTGAGTTAATTTCCCTGTAAATACAGGTCGTTTAATTTGCTTATAGAGCGCGGTTAGAATGTAGGGCTCTCAATCAAGAGAACCCGGGTTGGAATCTTCTTGCTGCCATATCGAAGCTTTGGCAATTTCATTCATCCAACGTTGCCACAGTTCATTCAGTTGTATAAATGAGTACCTGGCTACAGATAGAGATGTGTGTATATATATATATATATATATATATATATATATATATATATATATATATATATATATATATATATATATATATATATATATATATATATATATATATATATATATATATATATATGTATGTGTGTGAGTAATTTTTAACACTTTTGTTTTAAGAAACATTTAAATTATCACATATATAACAAAATATTACCATTCTAAGTGTGTGTACAGTTGTTCGGAAAACCCGGGTATGAACTTGAAGCCGCGTCATACTTATGGGGTGGACGAGCTGTCGCCAGGCACTGTACGTGACATTGCAAACACACTGACGAGACTATCAGATTTAACCATATAGTAAGTATATATGTTTGTTGATACATATTAAACAAGGAACTTAGACAGCCCATTGGACAAACCTCGCCTGATACGTCTCCGTCTCTTAATACATGTCCAGATTTGTCGTCTCCAACATTTATTCTATTTATTCTTTTGCACATACAACGGAAAACACTAATTGTACACCAATTGTACACTAATAAGATGTACAAATTAGAAGATAAAGAATTGTGAACCTGTATAGTATAGTATAGGTTTGCTTATTCATAATTTATTGTAATTAATTCCACTAAAAGTTGTAAGCATGATATTTTAATGATCTTACAGTAAATGTGCTTATGATCACTCTAATCGATCAAAGTAACTACACAGTAATCGTTTTGTGTTATTTAATTGTATTTAGCATCAGACAATGTTCGCTGGAATGTAAGGGTCTAAGGATGAAGTTTGGTGGCAGGATTGTCGTGGTAAGTAACAATTCACTAACGCAGTCTGGGTAATTTCATTCAGGTTAAGAAAGGGTTCAACTGTCTTCATCTAAGTAGTCAGATTATAAACGAGGTAACGACAACGTTTACCCCCCCCACCACCCCCGTACAACTGACTAACCCAATGTTATATTGATTCGTTATAAACTCAGGCCGTCGGTTTTTGTATTTTAGTCAATATATTCCAGCTGCAAGAGCATTTATTTCATTTAGCAATGTAGGTGGGTGTGTTGCCTCTTCAAGTACGTCAACCAGCGCAGCTTGGTTGCCAGTTATATACAGAAAACAATTCAACCTCGCCAAACCAAATTTAATTGCCATCCAAGGCAAAAGGCCCAGATGTCAAGTGGACAAGGAAGCTATTGGCTTATCGAGAGTCTAACAATGTTTCATTTATGTGCAATCCGCCCTTCTGAGATATTTGCAAATTAATTTTTTAACATTCACACTGCTAGGATTTACAGAATCTGTAAATAATCTGTTCCAATCATGTATTGTCCCAATGAGTACTATCTGATATACGATCAACATTGATGTTTAATTAATGTGACCATGTGTCCTCTAGTTCTACTATATTTCTGAAGTGAGAAAAAAAAATTCTATCAATATTTTCATACCCATTAAATATCTTAATAACTTCAATTTGATCTCCTCTTAACATCCTTGTCTCTAGGTTTGCTAAACCACATTCTTTTAGGCGTTCTTCATAATTAAGGTATCTCAGTCCTGGAATTATTTTAGTTGCTCTTCTCTGTATGCGTTCAAGCGTATCTATATCCTTAGGGTTTGGGCTAGAGTTAGAGTTTGTTTTCTGATCCATTCCGAACGAATATGAACATTTCTTGAGAAGTAGTTACCATATCCTGTCATATTCAGTTTTACTGTATTCGGTCTAGCGTATTCAGTCCACTTAACTCAAAGCCTGTGTTCACGACATCCAGACAACAGCCTTATTGCTAGCCTTGGTCCACGAACAGTACACCATTCTGCAATAGCAATCATCTGCTCAACATCTCGCCACATGGCGGGACAGGCGGATGCCGGGGGGGGCTGCAAAATTAGTCGCCCTTAAGCTTAATATGCTACCATGCAGTGGCGCAATAGGTTACATACGAAAAAAATCAAAACAAATAGCCAAAGGGGCCATGGACCAATGCTCACCCCTTAAATACGCCACTAGGAGGGGCAACGTTCTGCAAGGGGTTGGCAAGCCCCGTGCACCACCCTAGCTACGGGCTTCTGTAAACTAACCCTTATGCGTGATGCAATGTAGTAACAATTAGAATTAGGGCAGCTCTTTAAAAAATAATTATTGTATGTAAATCTGCAATGGTTTGAAACATACCACGTAGGTTTCTTTTAAAGAATTAACCAAAACAAACTGATTATTATTTACAAAGATCATAAGTAATTGTTGGGTATGATCCTTTTGAAAACAGACAAGTGACTGGTTCTAGTTTAAAAAATTCTGCTTTATAACAAATAGTATTTCTTATATAAAACAATCAAATTTATGTTTGTATGTCTTATACATGAAAGATTGTGCGCATAATGTATTTAACAACTTATGTATGTTCAAATGTACATATATTCATGTGTGTGTGTGTGTGTGTGTGTGTGTGTGTGTGTGTGTGTGTGCGTGCGTGCGTGCGTGCGTGCGTGCGTGCGTGCGTGCGTGCGTGCGTGCGTGCGTGCGTGCGTGCGTGCGTGCGTGCGTGCGTGCGTGCGTGCGTGCGTGCGTGCGTATGTGTATACATGGTTCTGAAAATTAGAACAGCCATGGTGGATGAATTAACTTGATAATTCGATTAATTTTTACGTTCTGTTTGTAGTAGGGCTGGAGATCCTGACTGACACAGCCGGCACACGACTCCTTCACTCGACAACACTTTCTTCATAATACCGATTCAACTTGTAATTATTAATTGCGTTTAATAAGAAGTTTAATAAGAAAGACAATCACTTGACATTTTATGTATCAGCATGACATGTTTGTTTCTGTGTAAATTGTCTAAAATTTATAAACATAATATAATTATTTTGGCAGGCCACCTTTCTTTGTACCATTCTCACTGGCACGTGCGTGCGTGCGTGCGTGCGTGCGTGCGTGCGTGCGTGCGTGCGTGCGTGCGTGCGTGCGTGCGTGCGTGCGTGCGTGCGTGCGTGCGTGCGTGCGTGCGTGCGTGCGTGCGTGCGTGCGTGCGTGCGTGCGTGCGTGCGTGCGTGCGTGCGTGCGTGCGTGCGTGCGTGCGTGCGTGCGTGCGTGCGTGCGTGCGTGCGTGCGTGCGTGCGTGCGTGCGTGCGTGCGTGCGTGCGTGCGTGCGTGCGTGCGTGCGTGCGTGCGTGCGTGCGTGCGTGCGTGCGTGCGTGCGTGCGATACTAACTGTTGTATGTGGCCTGCATGCAGAATCTAGACGGTTTGTTTGACCGACAAACGGTGGCGCCTCACCACGGAGCATTTTTAATCGAAGCTACAAACAACTCATGCATGCCGCCCTCTAGCGACCAAAACGGCGTCGACACACGGGTGGTCTTCAAGGTAGCACTGATAGACAAATCGCCCGCTGTGACAAAAACATTAAGACTATAATAACAACGACATACATATTGTAACAAACACCAAGCTTGATATGCAGACATTTTGTTTAATGATTTTATTCTCTTAATATGCCTGTATATGCCATTTTTAACCAATTAGCTTAAACAAAGTATTAATCCATGCCTGATTTATGAAGATAATCTGCACTTATGTATGACTCATAATGAGATTCAAGTTAATGACTCAGTGCTTGAAGCCAAATGGATTGTTTTAATATAACGTCTTCAGCTCATTTGACATCCATTTAATGTTATGATCCGTGATGCAGTGGAATATCCCAACATTAATTTAGGAGTCAGTCTGGCTGACATAAACTAGTTTTGGGAGCCCAACAATGAACTGGAGCATATGTAACAGTGCCAAGACCCGTCCTCCCATTGTTCACATTCCACATATGTAACAGTGCCAAGACCCGTCCTCCCATTGTTCACATTCCACATATGTAACAGTGCCAAGACCCGTCCTCCCATTGTTCACATTCCACATATGTAACAGTGCCAAGACCCGTCCTCCCATTGTTCACATTCCACATATGTAACAGTGCCAAGACCCGTCCTCCCATTGTTCACATTCCACATATGTAACAGTGCCAAGACCCGTCCTCCCATTGTTCACATTCCACATATGTAACAGTGCCAAGATCCGTCCTCTCATTGTTCACATTCCACACATGTAACAGTGCCAGGACCCGTCCTCCCATTGTTCACATTCCACACATGTAACAGTGCCAGGACCTGTCCTCCCATTGTTCACACTGCACACATGTAACAGTGCCAGGACCCGTCCTCCCATTGTTCACATTCCACACATGTAAAAGTGCCAGGACCCGTCCTCCCATTGTTCACATTCCACACATGTAACAGTGCCAGGACCCATCCTCCCATTGTTCACATTCCACACGTGTAACAGTGCCAGGACCCGTCCTCCCATTGTTCACATTCCACACATATAACAGTGCCAGGAACCGTCCTCCCATTGTTCACATTCCACACATGTAACAGTGCCAGGACCAGTCCTCCCATTGTTCACATTCCACACATGTAACAGTGTCAGGACCCGTCCTCCCATTGTTCACATTCCACACATGTAACAGTGTCAGGACCCGTCCTCCCATTGTTCACATTCCACACATGTAACAGTGCCAGGACCCATCCTCCCATTGTTCACATTCCACATATGTAACAGTGCACAGACCCGTCCTCCCATTGTTCACATTCCACATATGTAACAGTGCCAGGACCCGTCCTCCCACTGTTCACATTCCACACATGTAACAGTGCCAGGACCCGTCCTCCCATTGTTCACATTCCACACATGTAACAGTGCCAGGACCCGTCCTCCCATTGTTCACATTCCACATATGTAACAGTGCCAGGACCAGTCCTCCCATTGTTCACATTCCACACATGTAACAGTGCCAGGACCCATCATCCCATTGTTCACATTCCACACATGTAACAGTGCCAGGACCCGTCCTCCCATTGTTCACATTCCACACATGTAACAGTGCCAGGACCCGTCCTCCCATTGTTCACATTCCACACATGTAACAGTGCCAGGACCCATCACAGTGCCAGGACCCGTCCTCCCATTGTTCACATTCCACATATGTAACAGTGCACAGACCCGTCCTCACATTGTTCACATTCCACACATGTAACAGTGCCAGGACCCGTCCTCCCATTGTTCACATTCCACACATGTAACAGTGCCAGGACCCGTCCTCCCATTGTTCACATTCCACATATGTAACAGTGCCAGGACCCGTCCTCCCATTGTTCACATTCCACACATGTAACAGTGCCAGGACCCGTCCTCCCATTGTTCACATTCCACATATGTAACAGTGCCAGGACCCGTCCTCCCATTGTTCACATTCCACACATGTAACAGTGCCAGGACCCGTCCTCCCATTGTTCACATTCCACACATGTAACAGTGCCAGGACCCGTCCTCCCATTGTTCACATTCCACATATGTAACAGTGCCAGGACCCGTCCTCCCATTGTTCACATTCCACACATGTAACAGTGCCAGGACCCATCCTCCCATTGTTCACATTCCACATATGTAACAGTGCCAGGACCCGTCCTCCCATTGTTCACATTCCACACATGTAACAGTGCCAGGACCCGTCCTCCCATTGTTCACATTCCACACATGTAACAGTGCAAGGACCCGTCCTCCCACTGTTCACATTCCACACATGTAACAGTGCCAGGACCCGTCCTCCCATTGTTCACATTCCACACATGTAACAGTGCCAGGACCCGTCCTCCCATTGTTCACATTCCACATCAGTGGCGTGTCTAGGATTATGTAGCGGCGCAAAGGGAAAAACCCGGTGACAAATCAAAACAATTAAGCCAAAAGGGACATGACCCAAAGGCCTCCCCCTAAGTACTCCACTGTACTGTTGGGTACTCCATCAATGGGTACCCCAAAATGGGTACTCCATTAATGATATCACATTTAATCAGTGATGATGATAGGTACTCTGTGGTGGAGTACTCCATCGACAGGTGCTCTGTGATGAAGTACTCCATGGGTACTTTGTGGTGGAGTACTCCATCGACGGGTGCTCCGTGATGTTTACTCTATGGAAAGGTACACCAGCGATAAGTACTCCATGATGGGTACTTTATGGAGGTGTACTGTATCGACAGGTACTCCATCGAGGGGCACATCACAATCAATACTCCATCAATGGGTACTTCATCAGTGGGTACTCTATGGAGATATACTTTGTCAATGGGTTGTCAAATAATTGTCGGGAAGATGCTTAGCTTTGTCTAAATGCTACACCACTCCTATCTTGAGTAAACTATTCCTTATGGCAGAAACTTGGGTAAAATGCAAATCGGACATGAAGAGAATAAATGGCTTTGAGATAAAATGCTACCACAAGATATTGCACATACCCTGGATACGCTGGATACATTACACCGAGCGAACCGTGTGTGTCACAAAATAGGTTGTGTTATTTTATCAAGCGCCAAAAACTGAAATATTGTGGCCAGATTAAGAGGCACAATGGATGAAAAAACTATACTGGAATACTGGTCAAGAGGCCACGTCAAAGATTGGACATCACAGATGTCTTCGGAACGACAACAACAGCAAGCAAAATAGCTACAAAACGACATAGATTTCACATAAAGATTTGGGCAGAGATGTCCTGAACACGATAGGAGAGACCGGCTTTTTTCAATGCCAACGAGTCCATAAATATCTCCCGCCAGTGCATAAATACTTAATGGAATGCACATTTGTGCAATGATACATTTTATGAGGTTTCCTAGGGTTACAATTTACCGCAATGTGGGCAAGTTGTGACAGCCGTTTCTTTAAATATTAAAAAAATCACCAAATAATAAAAGTATTATTATTATGGAATATTATTTAGTATTTCACCTACAATTTGTGAAGATTGTCTTATCATAGAAACTTCTACAGAAACTACTCAATTCAAAACAACCAACCCTAGTCACTACCACAAATTACTGCTTTTTTTAGTTTAAAATGTTACAACTTACCTGGGTTATAACTAGCCCCGGTCTCCCCTTTGCTAATTGAAGAAATAAAACATGATATGGAAACATGATTATTTATTCACATAATTATGTCAACGAGAGTTCTGTTTTACACTACTCCGTCAAGAGTGACAAAGAAATTAGCCACTATCGGATCGTGGACACAACACGAACACGTGTATATTTAGTTTGTACATAAATTTTCATTCCACCACAATTGAGGTTGGAAACTGTTACCAGCTGTCAATATAGGTAACAAAACCACATAAAAATAAAATTATGTGGTTAAGCTGGATTTCACCTTTTGCAAACAAAATACTTGCCATGCTGTCTTGGTGTTACATATAATAAATTACACTATCGATACATCACCAAGGGTGGTAATATTTACCACTGATTAAATGTGATATCAACTGTACATGGATATCAACTAATACACTGAGATACAACAAAATAGTGCACATGTCACTAAGTGTCCTGCTGAATTATGTCACTAACTGTGACAGGCGTTACATTTCAGAGGTAAATATAAAAGTGACATATTAAAGCAACATATAAACACTACTGCACAAAGAAGATGGAGACATCACAGCTTCATAGATCTTGTGAGACTGTCACCGGCATTCTGACAGCATCACCTCCTAGTGACAGTGTCACTAGCCTTTTGATAGTGACATGGTCACGAGCCTTGTGACAGTGTCACAAGCCATGTGAATGTCACAGGCTTTGTGACAACATCACGGACCTTGTGACAGTGTCATAGGCCTTGTGACAGTGGCATGAGCCTTGTGACAGTGTTACAGGCCTTGTGACATTGTGACGTGTTTCCAATGTCTAGCAGATCTGATCAAAATATGAGTACGCTTGAATCCAGACTTGTCATTGCACGCACATGATAGTGGTCATGTCAAGATTGGTTGTGCAAATCACCAGACGTCAATCCTATCATGATTGCATATGACAATCAAGTTTCAATTACATCTAAATTACGCATGCGATTAACCCACACTGACCTGATCATAATGCATCGTAATTACGAAAACTTGACTCCTACAGTATAGAAGACCATGACAAGTTTATCGTGACATAGAGTATGATTATAGCAATTAATTAATTCTGTATTCCACGAAATTGCTGTTTGACAATGAATATGAACATTCGTTAGTCTGTTTATTACTGGTTGTATCAAGACCGACAACGACTAATTATATTACTGTGTCTCAGTGCCATGCAAGACAAATATAACAAAACTAATACTCGGAGCAGGTGATTTATCAAGACAAAACAAACTTGTGTTTCTCAGACGTATCCAGCTTTGTTGTTGTCTATAGAGGTCATTGTTGTCTATAGAGGTCATTGCAATTTGCGAGACACAAATAATTTGGTGAATCTATCTTGACAAGTGACAGGATATATATATATATATATATATACATATATACACACATTCCTAGATCCCGTTTAAGTCAACTGTTTATACATATACTGCCACCTACGGCAGACCACCGCTTTAAACAGACCAAAGCTAGTCTGCTTAAAGTTTTGATGCGTCATTGTGGAATGAATCCGTTTTAGTTTAGCATCGTCATTGATAGTGCACAGTTTAGCCGAAAATTAAATAACTTGAGAGCCTTGTACAATCCCATATTTGTCTTGTACAGCAGACCAAGGAAGCGGTATATGCAAAAGGGGTCGACTTAAATAGAATCTAGGAATATATATATATATTATATACATATATATATATATACAACTGAACAGATATCAAATTAAAATAAACAGCATTAACAGTTTTAATTAATGAATGAATGTGCATAGTTCCAGTATTACAATTTTTTTATTAATGGTGTATCAGATCACAATGATATGAATTGGTAGATAATTCTAGAAATGTATATCTTATGATAGTACACACATATATATAACCATATACATACAGACATGGTATGTGTATTCCATATATCTTCTGTAGTTTTCTCGCAAAAAGAAATCCTTAAATTAAACAAAAACTAATCTTTACACAGTACGTAATGTGTATTTGTGTGGCTGTAAACTAATTCCTGCTACGTATGCCAAAGTTTCCATATACATTTTACGCACAGTAGCAGATGTTGTAATCATAGAACTGATGAGTAATTCCATGACTGTAAACCTTTACATATTGTAGTAGCCATTGAAATTGTAGAACCGAGTAATTCAGAAAACTTTTACACACAGTAGCAGCCATTGCAATTATAGAACTGAGGAGGAATTCAGGAATTGTAAACTTTTACACACAGTAGCAGCCATTGTAATTATAGAACTGAGGAGGAATTCAGGAATTGTAAACATTTACACACAGTAGCAGCTGTTGTAATTATAGAACTGAGGAGGAATTAAGAAATTGTAATTGTAAACGTTAACACACTGTAGCAGCTGTTGTAATTGTAGAACCGAGGAGTAACTCGGGAATTGTAAATGTTTGCACACATTGACAAACGTTGTAATTGTGGAACCGAGAAGTAAAGCATTGGAGGTCAACTCTGTATAACAATTTCTCTTACAAACATTACTGACCTACATTTAATACAGATCATTACAATACATACTGTACTGTAACCAAATATTAACTATATTTGGTACAGTCGCTGTTATGTACTGTAACAAAATATGTCATCTGAACTACATTTAGTAGTCACTAAAATAGTATGTACTGTCACCAAATATTATATCATCTGACCCACACTTGATACAGTCACTATACTTACTGTTACCAAATATTATGTCATCTGTAATGCCTTTTGTAAGGTGAATAGGACTAATTCAAAATGGCAGTAAAAATACTAATTAATACACATAATCACCCCTAATTTACATTTCTACAGTCACTTAGTGACACGATATGACACTACATAAGTAGGCAACAGTAGCATATTGGTTGGCAAGACTAACTAAAGGGTCACCAACCAGCAATGACACCAAATGACATGTCATCATCCAGTGATGACACAATGTCCGAGTCACCAAATAAATTATATCATGTGACATTGACAAGTAAACTGACACCATCAGTCAATGTCATTCGATTACATGTCACAAGTGAGTAGTGACACATCACCAGTGACGCATCATTGTCACCTGACAGTTGATGTGTCACCACAATATGACAACACCAACAATGTTTCTTGCATAATGACATGAAACAGTCGTTCTTTTTAAACCAGTTGACACAGTGACACAAAGTGACACACTTTTGTCATCAATTATCTCAGTTGAATATTGTCTTGACACGTCACCAAAAATCCATGTCACTGAGTGTTGCCAGTAGCAACAGCATCCTAGTGTCTGAGGTCGATCTGCTATATCCTGGTCAATGAGTGATGTCACTAATCCTTGACATGTCACTAGCGTCGAATCACAGCTATAACTACGGTCACATGACTGATGTAGCTACAATGTCCGCCGGTGAGTCACTTGGTGTGATAGTGTCACAGAAATGGCCTTGACTTGGAAAGTTCAAAATGCAACAACTGTCCGTGTCACCAAAATAGACACGTGACATGACCCTGTCATGTGTGTCATCACCAATGAGAAATCGGCTATGAGGTCAAGTGATCAGTGGCAGCACGCGCGGAGCACGAGCAGTAATATCGTCATAACAGGAAGTATGCACTGCACATGTGCAGACCGTGCCCCGCTGCTTGGCCGACCTTCACCCGGGTATTCCGCCCTCGGGGGCACGTGAGTGCGCACGACGACCGGTTTTCGGGTTGTTTGTGTGAATGTGATATCCGAGTCGACTATCTTGTACCCGTCTCCGCTCCCACTTCCTGACCCGCTCCCACTCATATCATCCATGTCCTCCTTCCCATCAGCTACAACAGGAAATTACGTCATCAGAAATTATGAAACACAGGGTCAAAAGGTCAACATTCTACATAGAATTCGAAATGTAATGTCAGAATTATATTGATTACAATGTCAGAAATCTATTGCCCTCAAAGTCAAAATATATTGACTCCAACATTATTATTTATGTTAGGACTATTTAAAAAAATCATTAATTTAGAAAAAAATTTATTAAAAAAATATTTAAAGTTATAATTACCATGTCTGTAAAGCACAACAAGAGCAATGTAATGTAACAATTATATTGATAATAAACAATACTAATGTTTGACTACATTTCAAAAATATTGACCAAAACTATCTTACTGAATGAGAGCATAAAAAGAATCATATTTTAGAAATCAAGCTCAGTAATTGGCTTCTTAGATTAATCGCAACCAATATTCTCCACCATTCAAAATACTTTAGTTGTAGAACATACACAAAATACTTAAGTTGTAGAACATACACAAAATACTTAAGTTGTAGAACATACACAAAATACTTAAGTTGTAGAACATACACAAAATACTTAAGTTGTAGAACATACACAAAATACCTAAGTTGTAGAACATACACAAAAATATCTACAAATATATATTATATAAGACACCATTTAATTTCATTAGATTTTAATTAGGAAACCAAATAAACAGTATAATCAAAACTAATCATTCAAAACTATCTAAAAGATGGCAATGTTTATGTACATAGCAGTGTCAAATTTCACCAAAAACTATCTAAAAGATGGCAATGTTTATGCACACAGCAGTGTCAAATTTCACCAAAAACTATCTAAAAGATGGCAATGTTTATGTACACAGCAGTGTCAAATTTCACCAAAAACTATCTAAAAGATGGCAATGTTTATGTACACACAGTGTCAAGTTTCACCAAAAAAATACACAGGTAATTTCACATAAGACAGGGATTCTGGAAACAAGAATTCAAACAAGATTTCCATTTACGACAAATTCTGAAGACGCAAAACAAATGCAGCCGAATCTGATGTACAAATTGAAATGCCAGACACTGGCGAATAATTGATGAGACAGACGTCCAATTCTGGCACAGGAATTGGAAGTTGAATTAGCTGACCAGACAGTCCTGTTGATGGTCAAGTGTAACTGTACTTGAGATCTCAACTGATGGTCAAATGATGGTCAAGTTCAATTGTAATTGTGATCTCAACTTACTTATTTACTTAAATTTACTTGGCAATTGAGTGTGTGCGTGCGTGCGTGCGTGCGTGTGTATGTATGTATAAATGTATGTATGTATATGTATATATGTATGTACATGTATGTATGTATGTATTATGTATGTATGTATTATGTATGTATATGTTTGTATGTATATGCATATATGTATGTACGATAGTGATCAGACTGTGGTCTTAGTGGCGGTCTCTCTGACCAACGATAGTGACCTGACTGTGGTCTTAGTGGTTGTCTCCCTGACCAACGATAGTGACCAGACTGTGGTCTTAGTGGCGGTCTCTCTGGCCAACGATAATGACCAGACTATGGTCTTAGTGGCAGTCTCCCTGACCAATGATAGTGACCAGACTGTGGTCTTAGTGGTTGTCTCCCTAACCAACGATAGTGATCAGACTGTGGTCTTAGTGGTTGTCTCCCTGACCAATGATAGTGACCAGACTGTGGTCTTAGTGGCGGTCTCTTTGACCAATGATAGTGACCAGACTATGGTCTTAGTGGCAGTCTCCCTGACCAACGATAGTGACCTGATGGTGGTCTTAGTGGCCGTCTCCCTGACCAACGACAGTGACCTGATTGTGGTCTTAGTAACCATCTCCCTGACCAATGACAGTGACTCGACTGTGGTCTTAGTGAATCAAACCACTCTTATAAGTGTACACCAACATTTTTTTCTAGACAATAGGGTAGCTGTTTAACACTAGTGGTGTCATTTGGTGACTAGTGTACAACAACTAAAAGTTGTGTCAACTGTTTAACACCAGATGGTGACATTTTTCAGTTATTCCACACTAGTCAAATTACAAAATTATGGATCCTACTGATTAAAAAAGGAGGTATATGCTAATTAGGGCATGTACACTTAATAGGTTGATTAAGGTACATGGAAACAAAAGAACTCCAGCAGTTTTCTTAGAGATGTTATGCATAAACTTATACATACACGTATCGATCCAGTCGACATCGAGACCGTTGTGAGCGTTATTAAGTTTGTTTGTGATGAGCTTGAGTCGCAGGATCTGTTGGTTCGCTATGAAGTTTGGTCGTCGGACATCAACCTCCACTTCGGGGTTACTCAGCTGGTTCAAAGCGCCATCTGCCATCACTTCTGGGAGGTACCTGCAACCAGAAATCAATATGTTAGGTCGGAATTGTAGCACTCTAACATAAAAGACAAGTACAGTGAGACTTGCTCAAGTGACCACCTGCATTAAGAGACAACCTGTCATTAATGACCGTAGTTAACACCTCCCAAAGTACCACCAAGAATGACACTACACAACACAAACACGGACGTTCAGCGGTAGAATGCCAGATCGACAATCACAAGGACAGTGATTCAAGTCCACCAGCTGTTGCTATGAAACTTGGGCAATTTTGTTCACCCTGCCATGCCTGTGTCTTTCGGAAGAAAAGCTGTTGGTCCTTTCTACCAGGGACATAAAGTATCCCGGGGGGTAAACGTGTAACCTGACATGAGCAATGTGGGATGGCTGCTTCAAAAGGAAATCGAATTCTAGGGCTAATTAGGAGAACTATCACATACAAGGAGAAACAGCTAGTTGTACCCCTGTACAAAACAATAGTTAGACTGCATTTGGAATATTGTATACAAGCAAGGAGGCTATAGCATAAGAAGGACAAGTTAGAAATAAATCAAAGAAGAGCAACCAAAATGATTCCAGAATTGAGAGACCTTAGTTACGAAAGTCGCTTATTACAATGTGGTTTGACAACACTAGAGACCAGGAGACTAAGAGGAGACCAAATAGAAGTGTTTAAAATAGTGAATGGTTATGAGGATATTGATAGGAATATGTTCTTCAAACTTAAAGAAAGCAGTAGAACCAGAGAACACAAGGCAGTATTAGTTAAGGAGCAGTGTAGGTTGGACAGGAGAAAGTACTCTTTCTCACAGAGGGTGACAAATGAATGGAGCAAACTGTCAAATGATTGTATTAACCATTTCAGTACAAGCCGGTATACCGGCCTCACGGTGTGTGACACTACAGTACGACAGGCTGGTATACCGGCATTGGCTATGTTCACCATTTAAATCACTTTTACTCATAATTATCCACTAAGTGGAGCCACTTGTTATATACGGTTATCATGGCGAATAAATTAGCTATTCGGTAGCGGCAATCGTTTATTATCGCTCAATATAATTTTACTGAGATTTTCACGTTTTTAATGATGGATTATCAAAATCTGCTATGGTCGCAATGGCGGACGACATTACTTCAACTGACGATTTACCGCCGTATGTTTTGGACGGATTATTTGATAGTTTTAGCGACAAATCTTTGTCAGATGTTGACGATCGAAACAATGATGTTGGCAGACTTAGCGACCGAGCTGGAGGCAAAACGGATACTGACAGCGGGAGTATTTTCGATGGCTACTCGGACGTCAGTGATGATGAATGTGACGGTGTAAACGCTGAGGATGAGCTGCACACCGTACTAGCAATGCTGGATGATGCGTAGTTTCATTTTAGTTAGAAGAAAAAGGTGTCTGTGAATCCGTTAACATGCAAAGTTTGATTGGAATCGGTCCAGTAGCGATGAATGTGTTAGCCCATATACAAATGAACACTTCTGTCATATATGTTTAAAATACAGATAAATAACTTGTTTTTCACTTTCTCATACTCCACAAAATGTACTTTATACTGTATTTTATATCATAGTACACTCCTGTAGCATGATCAACATGACTAGTTTACATTAAATATATACATTGGCATACAACTGCGTTCAGCAACTGCAAAAATTTTGAAATCGTGGCAGCCGTCTTGGATATCTGGTTACCAAGACGACAAAATGTAAAACGATATGGCTCGTTTTACTTGCTGATTATCGTACTTTCAGAATATATATATAATATTCCTATTCATAAAATGCATTTTTGTTGCTGAAATCTTGACTTGAAGTGATGCAGTCAATTTTCTTGCATATTCACTGGGAATGCAGTATTCAGTGGTCAGAGCAGATCTGGGGCCGGTTTCATGTCGCCTACTTAGCGGCTAAGAAAGTTTACTTAGCACTAAGATGACTGTCTTATGAATTTACGCGTTTCATGTCATCTACTTAGACTACGCAGTGGGCGCAACACCCTACTTAGCCTGCGCCTCCTACCCCCGTGGCGTAAGTCAACTAAGTAGTTCTTAGGGACTTTCAAAATGGCGGCTCTCCGACAAGTACGTCGACTAAATGACGCAGCGAGATGAGGATTACGCTGGAATGGAGTGTTTAGAGACAAAACACACCCTTTCGAAATGTACGGTGATGTCAAGTGTTTAATAGGTACCGTTTTTGTCGTGATGACATCATAGACTTAGTCGATTTGACCGCTGACAACGTTTTTATTTCTACACAAAAAGGCTGGCTCACAGCAACGCTCCAAAGTCTTGTCGCCTTGCGCTTATTTGCGTGTACAATATAATAACTTTTAAGTGGTTGTCGGCGATTTTGTTTGGCATTAGCAACTAGCAAGGCAACAGTGTCTAAAGCAGTCCACAGAGTGGCTGCTTCGTTCGCCCGACTCGTATCGCGATACGTTCTCTTCCACGAACACTTGACACATCAGCAGGAATCCTCATTAAGGGTTGTAAAACCGCATCAGAGACTGGAACTGTCATTCATCAAGCTGTGAAGCAGACGGTTCACTGAAGATTTTGGATAAGAACATGGAAAACTGTATTCTAGTTGCCTACAAGCTACAGCGTTGACAACTGTGAATTTATAATGAATTAATAATTAATGTATTGAACTTTTATTAAAAAAAACCTTATGTACATTAATAAAATAAGTTGTGTTAATCAGACTGTGCTTTTCTTTTTGATAACTTTAATACAATAATAAACACTGGAAGTCTGATAATTATTTGGACACTGACACTATTGAATGGCATAGGCCTGTTTGCTGACCTCCTTAAACGATGTATATAGCCGGCATAGTAAATAATAAGCAATCGCTTTCTGTTTCTTTCGCAGATTGGTCGCATTGTTCCTCAATGTATACTGTAAAATTGCGGCATGCTGCGAGTATTAACGCTGTCGACTGTGTCGCGTGGTTTCGCCATGTCACTAACGGGATTATGGGAAGGGGAATCCCGGGGATTGCCCGTTGATAACGACCCATCTAACCACGTGATAGCCTTACGCGCATTCTTAGTTAAGAAATAGGTCAGGCGCGCTACATAAAACTCGACTTGCTTAGTTTTACGCAACTACTTAGCTATGCAAAATTTTGAGTTTACGCACATGCGTAGCGCTAAGTAACTGCGTAGTTTAAGTAGGCGACATGAAACCGGCCCCAGGGCTGTAGTACTGAAATGGTTAATGCTAGTAGTGTTAATGTTTAAAAATAGAATTTACTGATATCTGATAAGGGCGGGTTATACATAGATGATTGAATTCTTGGACTCTCAATAAACCAATGGCTTCCTTGTCCACTTGTCATCTGGAACTTGTTTTTTTGGATGGCAATCTTGTTAAATCTTGTTAATGAATTCACTAACTCTAGAGAAGGAAAACTCAAAGCCAAGCTGTACAACGACCACAGTAATCACACCAAGAGAACAATCATGATGACAAAGCCATTGTGATTCAAGGAAACCCACTCAACAAACAACACAAACACACACATATATTACAACTTGTGAAAACGCTGTATATAAATAATCTATGAAACGTTATTCTCTGAATACAAACCATTGGGAAATCAGACATTTGATTGCTTCAAAAAAACCATGTTATTGTGTATGTTTGAGACAGAGTTTGCAATCAAGGGGAAGGAATGCATGAGTATATCTCAAGCTGACTCAATGGATCAATAAAAGTATCTTCATAAGGATATCATCATGATATTATATCTTCATAAGGATATCATCATGATATTATGACTATCACGATGTTATGACATCTTCATGAAACAAACGTCAAATTGACAAAAACTTGTTTTTGAACTATTCAAATAAAGAGGTTCACATCAATTACAGACCAAAGACAATGCAATATTATTTCAAACTTGGCCGTACCTCGATTTTCCTAGACCATTCCAGCAGTTTCCGACATCCACCAAGGGCGCTGCGATGCCATTGCAGACACTATGAGACATTGACTTCCAGAAGTCTTTGGACACTTCAACTTTCTGGCGGATATCTCGCACCAAACGATCTAGACTGGTTCCGTAGGCGGTCGTCGGGCGGACGTATGGCTTCTGGCTGTATTTCCAGTCGTACTCGTATGGCACATGGGATGACCTACTGCCACTACCACTGCTGCCATCTGGTGACTGAGATCCTGTTGACCTTTTGTCTCTGGATAACTGTGGGCGACCGCAACCTTGAAACACCTGGAAAAATATGTCGTTACATCTCATTGGTTATTACTATATGTCATTATGTGTTGTTACTTGTCATTACATGTTGTTACATATTGTTCCATATTGTTACTTACTGTTACTTACTGTGGACAGGACGACACATGTCGTTCTACTTACAGAAGGGTTAACATTAGGTGGCTGCTAATACTTAATACTTCCATCTTTACATTGACACTAGTTCCGACGTAGGCCTATATACGTTGTCCTTTATGGTAATATTTGCTTCAGATGGGGGGGGTGAAAGACCCCCTTTCATGGCCTGGGCACTTTTGAGACCCCTAAGATCCCCCCTGGATCCACTGCTGGCATACACGGACATTGACAAACTCTTGGAATTGGCCACTTTAACACTGGATTCATCGTCCCTAAAGCAGGGAGTCACATGGACTCCTACCAAGGGCCGTATAGGAGTCCGGAGGGTGAAACTAGGAGTTTCGGACTACCGAGAAAATCAAAGCCCACTACCAGAGCTTCAAGTACCTTGTTAGACACGGCTTCACTGTTCTCCTGATAGTTCATGATTGCGTCAGAGATTTGTACATCAATCGGATCCACCACAGATTCGATGTTAAACGGACCCTCCAATCTTGTCGCCAGTTTCATCAACGCAACTATCAAATACAACAAATCAATTATTTTCTTCCAACATGTCTTATATACACGGGTCTGACTTAGGGTCTATCACATTACATAAATTCTAATTCCACACCCATTACACATAACATTTCCAATTACACCTCAAAAATACCAATTCCAAAATACCAATTTTAATTATCAATTCCATATCGAAATAACAATCTGTGAACAGAGCAACCAAGTAAATACTCAACGCCAAAAAGTAACATAATATATTAATTATAAGAGCAGCTTTATTTAATTTCTGCATATTGCGGTACATAATGGCAAACAAATATGATCTATGCAACATTTTCTTGATTATTTGTAGCAAATAATTTGAGTTAATCAACTACATGATGAAATTTTAAAAGTAACTGGAAAATAATTGAAAATACCAATTAAATTTTCACCAATTCCAATTACCGGTACAAAACACCAAATACATGTCAAACTAAGAAACTTTCACAAGGTGGCAGCACTGAATGTAACTTAGCCAATCACTGGTTATTCACTGATTGGGTAAATGTTTCTTGTCTACCTAACAATTGGGCAAAGATGTCAACAAATTCACTCACGCTTAGAAAACATGTAGTTAATAAAATCTATTAAAAGGACAGACTGGTAAGTAAACATTTATGTTGTCTTACTTTTAAGAACAAGACCAACTTCTCGTAATATTGTTATCACTTGACTGAATGGTACCATGTGACTGGATGTCATGTGACCATGCAACTGGATGTCATGTGACCAAAAAGAGGTAGATCTACCGCATTTTTTGTGCAACGTTACTTGTCACCTGTAGCTGTGGAGCCCCGTGACTGGTGTGAGTAGTGGCGTACCTATGTAGTTGTTCCAGTCAGCATTGAGGTCAGCCTGGGAGGCAAGGCAACCCTTCATCACATTCATACAGAAGTTGTTGCAGGGCTTCGTCTGAGGCAGACTGCGACAGTAAGGGCAGTACTTCATCTTCATGAAGGCTCGACTACACGACTGGCTGGGGCCAACCTACACAACACACGGGTCAGAGGACATGACACACTTGCAAGGCAACACACTTGTGAGACGACACACACTTGTAAGGCAATACACTTGTAAGACAACACACTTGTCCAACATCACACTACACCTGTAATGTGACATGATACACTTGTAAAATAACACATTATACATGTAATGTGACAACAACACACTTATATGACAACACACTTGTAACACAACACATCACACCTGTAATGTGACACAACTTGTAAGACCACACACCATGTCAATTGTAACAATGTAGAGAGGACATTCTAGCTGTCACACTGTGCTCCAATATATCACACTGTCACACATTGTCACAGAGTGGCACACAATGTCACTGTCACACTATCACACATTGGCACAGGTCATGCAGTGTCATATGGTGAATCTGGATGCATGAAGACACAGCTGAGATTGCCTGAAATATATGTTCCTATCTCCAGGAATGCTGACATATCAAACTGATCACCACTGTCAGATATTCAATAATGCTGAGCACTTCATATTTCAACCTGGGAATAAAATCAATGACGCATATGAAACGCTGCCCGTCATGCAGGGAGGGACAAAAGGCATGAATTATGTATTATGAAATCAAATTAAAAACAAATCTTGGCAGACATTTAAAAAAAAAATACAGACAAAGAACAGATGTGAAATATTCATCATGACATGAGGTCAGTAGGTCAAGACATAGGTCATACCAGGTGATCCCCTAATTAATTAAGGCTGTCTGACAGGTATGCAATAGGCCGCTAATTACATGTTGTAATTACTGACCAATCAAATACTATAACTGTTCTGTTGCTCTTACAGAACACTACATACTATTATTATTAAGATAAAAATTCCACACTAAAATCTTATGAAATTTTGGTAATTAATGCAGTGTTATTACCCAATTTTGTTCAAAAAGATTGTGTAAATGCCAGCAGCGTGTTCAAAAACAAAACTTACAAATATCTCAGAAGGACTCATAGATGAAAATTTGTAGGACCCTCGATAATCCAATGGCTTCCTTGTCCACTTGCCATGTGGGCCTTTTGCCTTGAATGGCCATCTTGTTAAATCTTGTTAAATCTTATTAAATCTTGTAAAATATTGTTAAATATTTTAAACTATAGAATGGCTACAGGTGCTGATATCCACTTGAAGTTCACAAACTAAGAACGAGGCAGCCGTGCATTATATGGATGGATATATCATGATAATAAGACTACCTGATTGGTCTAGAGCATTTTACTGTGATATATCAACTCGGATAACACACGGCTGCCTCGTTCTGAGAATCCAACTAACATTTCAATCACTTCAAATGCGATCGAGTATGAGCGTTGGCATAGACACGCGATTGTTCGAACGCTTTGCATGTTTTCTGTGATTGTTCTGATTTACGTAATCTATGTCAATCGTCCACATCAGCGCAGTAGCATATTTTAAAATGTAAGAAATGAAAAAGTTACATCAACAAACAAAGCATTATTCCCTAAATATTGTTAAATCTTGTTAAAGAAGTTGACTACAATCTACACATCTTTACGCATCAGAACTTCCAACAGCAAGTGTAAATAACACATTAACTACAGTCGACCTGTATGACCTTGGCAATGACAACTTTTTGTCAATAATCTTTGTGATCACATCTTGAGTTGGTGCATAGTCATTAGTTCCTATCTATGTATTTTGTCAGATAAATATATATCCACCTTGTGTGTTCTTTGTAAACCCATAAGTTTCACTATGTAAGATCTGTCAATACATCTGTGACACTATGAACCATCTAATGAGAATACAGGTGAGAAGGACAGGTTTGAAAGTTTACATCTTATCACATCTTATCACCTATAACAGTGTTTAATAGCTACGTACAGGGTTACCTAATAAACTCAGGAATAGTCTAAAAACATTGATGTAATAAGACGCTACACAAAACCAATGTCATTTAACCCCCAAACCCCCAAACCGCTAAACCTCTAAACCCCTAAACCCCCAAACCTCTAAACCCCCAAACCCTTAAACCCCTCCCCTGGCTGCCCCCTGCAACTTTGAATTATATCGGCCTATTGTTACCGATGAAAATGTCCTCATCCTTATTGATGTTGCCATCACAAAACTTTCATATTCAGCAATAATAATGCAAAATTGCCAGAATAATGGGCCCAAAGTGCACATTGTTATGAACTTAGATCAGATAAACAATGTTTTTGGATATTAAATAACATTGGAACACCAACAACTTAAATATATATTCCGTTTAGTGTTGCACAAAAACAATTTCCATAAAATTTATGTATATATGTATATACATAAATTTTATGGAATTTTTTTTTGCAACACTAAACGGAACAGGTGTTAACCCCCCCACCTCCCCACCCCCTGTGCATGAAACCAATTGTTAGATATATAGTATTACGTCACAATCCAAATTATGAGTGTGACCTCTGCTAAGCTTCGCCTTAGCAACGATGTTTACATACGTACATTACATTACAAGGTGACATACATCTGCCAAATCAAACTTTCCCACTAACTCTTCTTGCTGAAACAACTTTGCCCTGTTTTTGTCGCAATGATAAATGTTTGGGCCAGAAATGCAACGAAAGATATCATTGAATGTCCGACAGCTTTACATTTATGGTGGCCATGTTTGTTAGCTTGACAGACCTGGTTGCTAGGCAACATTTTGTGTAGCGTCGTACATTGATGTTTTGAGATTATCCCCATACATGGCAATGAAAATTAAGGGATTTCTCCAGTGAATGACACAGATAAATATCATTATTGGATCAGATATGCAGACCAGCAATGAGACAGACCTTTACTTCTGAGTTTGAGTCCTCATAGGAAAACGTCTGAAAGCCAAGGGCAAAACATGGTTTTCCTCTTTTCAGTGGGCAGTCTTACCTCAGCTACATGTTCTGTGGAGTGATTTATTGATGACTTGTCAGAATCTGAGATAGCGGCCTACTTTGTATCGGCTATCTTCAGATCAGCACATGTACTCACCCACCTAGGGGCGAATTAGCTGGGCGGTTGGAGGACTGGACTGTCAAAGGAGAGGACTGTAGTTCCAGTCCACCTGTTGCTTTGTCAAAGCTTAAGCAACCCACTCACCCCACTTTGCCTGTGTCTTTCAGAAGAGACAGTAAAAACTATTGGTTGGTCCCTTTTACCTGGCGTCTATGCCAGGGGAAGTAAAAGATAAAAAGGTACGTCCTTATATAGCGCAGTGTCCAGTCCTCGGTTCAAACTGCTTTACTCTTCCCGCCTGGCAGACCTGTTCATTCCAACGCCATCTTGACTTCTCTGGGAAGCATTCAGCCACACTGCAATTACTGCACTGATTTATACAGCTCAGTGAACTGAGACAATGTGGGATGAACAAAATTGCCAAAGCTTCGAAACGGCAGCAAGAGGATTCAAACCCGGATTCTCTCGATTGTTTGAACCACAGTGCCACAGCATCCCAAAATGGGTAAATATTTGACCTCCATCTCAACCACACGATCGATCGGACTAGCAAAAATATGCATCCTCCTGATGGGATAATTTGGTAGTTCATAATTACTGTCACGAAAACAACCTTTTGTTTTGTTTCTTCCATATCTATTGATATGGAAGAAAGGTTGGATTGCGTAACTTGGAACAATTGTAGAATCCATGCATAGCATTGCAAACATGATAACTACCTTGGGTAATTCGATTGTTCAGAGAAAAGGGAATTTGTGGTGTCAATTTCGAAAATATAGTGTCACATTTTTTCAGTGTCTAAAATTGCTATCAAGCGTAGCTGTACGCTTAATGTGTCAAATATGGTACACACACACACACACATGCATGCATGCATGCACGCATGCACGCACGCACGCACGCATGTACACAAACTCTAGCTGGATTATAGTATGATGAACCCACCTTTGATATGGCGAGAATGACGTCCCGACCAATGGCGAGACCCTGGACAAACGTCCTTGCCGCAATGAATGCCCTCTTGACGTGAGCAGCCAGTTTATTGGGGACGTCTCCAAATGGCTTGAGTTCATCCATATGTTCAGCTACACACTGCATGTATTTGTCGTCAAATGAGTACTGAGCATTGAGCAGAAGGAACATCTTCTGAAGCAGTGTCACAAAGAATCCGTCCAGTGTGTCCAGAAGGTTGAGGTCGCGACCTTTGTAGTAGCTGCGAAGGTCGTTGAACAGGTCGGTGAATACGTGGGAGTTTTGCTGGTAGAGGAGGCCATACGTCTTTACAAACATCGCGTGGAGGTCTCGTTTGGCGTTGTCCAGGAGTTCCGTGAAGAATGCTGCAAGGACAGACACAATGACGAGTTGTTATGAACATTATCATTATAATATATTAAACAATATCATCAGCCAGACAGACAGACAGTCAGAGAGATATGCAACCAGCCAGACGGCCAGCCGGACAGCCAACATGTTGTTGTTGCCTTCCTCTTTATCCCTGAAGTCCGGGGTGAGGCTAGCACTGATACTGGTCATCGATTTTTTTCCCCTTCGGACAGCCAGCATACATATAATATGTTACTTTATAATAGCACACAAGCAGTTTATGTAATATTTTAAAGAGCATCCCCCAGTAATTGTTAAATAACTGCGAACAAAGCAAAACAAATAATAAATTTTTTTTAAGTCTACCACCCTTTTGAAATAATGAAAGATCCTTACCAAACATTCTTTAAGTGAAGTTTAACAAATCATGCATTTAACTACTTTCTCCAGTTATTTCCACGAGACTGTTAGGATAAAATCTGCACCCACAAACCCACTGTAGATCAAACAGAGACAGTGAACTGGTCAGACACAATCCCTTTAAGGGGCTGACCACATGATTATAGGGTGTGATAAACTGAACACATCTACATAAAACAGTCATGAACTCAACAGGGTGTGAAAGATTCATAACCCCACACACTGGGGTATTATGACCAATCATACCAGGTTCGGTTCGATAGGTGCATCAGTTGTCTAGGCATCCAAATACCCCACCCCCACCCCCCACATTGCTGCCACCTGGTATTTGTAACAAGAAACAGGTTCTGTATCAGGATAATAAATGTCAAAAAACTAACAATTTACAATTCCAGTCATGTTTGGGTCAACTCAAAATATCTAGGGACTCACTCAAAACATGCCTTAAGAGAATAAACCACAAACTTATCTGTAGAATTATCTTGTGCATGTTAATGGTAAAACAGGTGCGTGCATTTTTGTTGCTGAAATCTTGACTTGAAGTGATGCAGTCGATTTTCATGCATATTCACTGGGATTGCAGTATTCAGTGGTCACAGCAGATCAGGGCTGTAGTACTGAAATGATTAAGAGAATAAACCATAAACTTATCTGTTGAATTATTTTGTGCATGTTAATGGTAAAACATGTGCGTGCGTTTGTGCATGCGTGCATGCACAAACGCACATGCATACAGCATGCCTGCATGTGTACCTGTGTGCATGCCTGTCGGTGTGACTAAGTATCAGGTGTAACAATAAAGGATATCACAGAGTCCATCTTGAAAATGACAATACAACACATCTTCTCCAAAACTGGGGCAATCTTTCAAACAATTCCAACTGTACAATCTTTGTTCCACACATGCGGGTGTCTCAGGGTAAATTCAAGTGGGTGGGGCGGGAGACAGGGACGGGATGTCTTGGACTAAAACAGGCAGGACCGGTCTGCCCGTCTTGAAGACAGGCAGATGTCTTACAACGACGGCAGGCAAACCACAAATGATTAGGCTGTGCTCAGTCTAGTAAATTCATATTGCTTTTTGTCCAACAGGCAGTACTGAATCTGATGATTGCTGTTTTATCAAAGTAGTAATGTTTCTATGTATTACTTTCAAAACCAACTGTATTACCGAGTGCTGCCTATTTTTTATTCTATTTTTATTTGTTGTATTACTTTACTTTTAGTGTCAAGCATTTGATTTTGAGTGAGATTGTAATCATATTTGTTCATATTAGACGTATTTGCAAGCATGTACTTAAAGTCTTAAGATGCTTCAAACATTACTTCCGTGTCTATACATTAAAAATGTTTCAAGTTACTTTTTTATGAACCTTCATGTGTTGGCTCTTCTTCCATTAGTATTACTGTGCCGGTGATAACGCCAACCTCGCTGCACAGCTAGTAAGACTCGATTGGGCTAATAATGGTTCAACCAGACTTGGCCTGCCATTGAGAAAACCTAATTCGCCTAATAATGACTGTCATTTGACATTTGCTCAACTTGCATTGGCATACCATTGCAAAAACCAAATGGGTCAATAATGGCTGTCGTTATATCAACCAGCATTGGCTTGCCATTGACAAAAATCAATTAGGCCAATAATGGCTGTCATAGATGCGAACAGTATCCATGGAAGCTGTTCATGCGTTTAAGGTTTTTATAATGTTCAAGACTGCCAAATTTTTATTTCTGGCTAAGGGCCTTTCACCATTGTGGTGAGCTGTTATGGATCTACTATTTTTATTTCTGGCTAAGGGCCTTTCACCATTGTGGTGAGCTGTTATGGATCTACTATTTTTATTTCTGGCTAAGGGCCATTCACCATTGTGGTGAGCTGTTATGGATCTACTATTTTTATTTCTGGCTAAGGGCCTTTCACCATTGTGGTGAGCTGTTATGGATCTACTATTTTTTAAACTGCATAACTGTTCGCCACATGGTGCTGTAATACCTCAACATTTTTCAATCTGGAAAATTATCAGCATTTTAAAGTATTAATTCAGGGAGGGAGGTCTGTGAATTAGTGCGTTTCATACAAATAGGTTACTGTCAACAAGTGTGAACAGTCACTAAGTTAAGTCACTAAGTCGTTAAGTTAAGTCACTAAGTTAAGCAGTGTTTGGGGTTTTACAAAAAACTTGTTTTTGCCAGGACAGCAGTAGAAAAATGTGTTTTGTGCCATATTTAATGGCAAAAGCTGTTTTTGCCAGGGTAGATTTTACCACATGGGGGTAAACACCTGCAACCTTGATGGGTGGACAGAGGACAGGTGAAGTGCAAAACATTCCCGACAGCCAGTGACAACTGAACGACCAAGAGAATGATGATCAACTGTCAATGGTATCAGTCTTTTTATTATCGGTCTGATCATATCTGATGTCTACAGGTGTCATTTACATAACCCCCTGCATAGGCGCCCCAGCACCCAGCACAATACCCCACTCTTATCACCTTCACTTCTTTTTCACAGGGTAAACAGACACCACGTTATCTCTGACAGCCAAACTACTGGGGTAATTATCTTCAACCCCAGAAATTCAGCACAGGGCGAAGAGTTTTTTTATTTTACCCAGTGAACTAGACTATACAGTGACATGTGAGATCAGTTGACTACTGCACTACTGCGGGTGAAAGTTTATCAGGCTCTGTGCTAAATATAAAGACCCAGTTCACAGGCTCACTAACTGCGCAAAAGGGGGCAGAGCATTATTAGTTTTTTCCATAGGTGAACAGGTTAAATGGAAAAAAATCATGGTTTTAGGCCTTATAAGAGTTACTAAAATATACCCATTTGCAACTATAATAAAAACATCATGCCAGTGGTTTACTAGGAAACCCTTGTTGAACACACAGCCTTTTCATTTCATGGGCCGTGCCATACTGTTAGATAACCCTACATCACAAGTGCATGTAGCCTGGCAATATTCGTTCACCAAATGTAAATATATTTCTAAACACCTAGTCCTATACTTGCCAGTATGATATGGCCATGTTGTTTACGGCCAAACTCAACTTATGTAACATGTTTTGGCTTTTGTTTACTAAACTTATTCTGACTTAGCAACTAGCTTGATTGAGTTTGCATTGCTTCCAACAGCCCTTCGATTTCGGTTGAAGGTTGTTTTTTTAGAACTGCCAGGCACTTATTGGTTGTTAAATACACATGTCAGCCTCCAGGAAGACAAAGATTTGATCAGAATCTCCATCTTTTTAGAACAAATTCTCTAAAAAAACAGAGTGATATTCTTGACTATAGTTGGAAATGTTTAGTTTTGGTTCTTTTATTGCCCAAACATAAGCAACGTGAAGTTGTATGAACAGTGTCATTGCCATCAAATAAGCACAGATGTGACGGACATGCAATGGCGCCTCTTCCGCCACATCCTACGCATGAACGAGGAGGCGCCCGCAAACCATGCAATGTCCGCCTACTTCCAAATGAACGGACTCCATGGTTATCATGGCTGACCCAGAATCCGCCTCCCTAGCACCCTCGACACCGACCTGCAGCAGATCGGCATGCGACTGACGACCAGGGCCGACCTGGATCAGATGCATCAAATCGCCATAAACAAAACCAAGTGGCACAAACTACACAGGACACTACAAGAGAAGCTGTGAAAGCGGTCATAAGAGCCAGCTGCTAACACAAGCTGCCTGTTGCGACTGCGGAAGACGCTTTTAATAATAACATTGCTCCAAGATTTTTGTTTTGCTTTAATATATTTATCACAATGGCACCAATTGCATGTCACTGTAGTTTTCCTCAAATCCTACAATTCCCCCCCCGAGAAAATCATCATGAGAGATACTCCCCGTCAGATGTCACCAAAAACAAGAATATTTTGTTTACATATGCAGGGGATCCTTCCATCACTGACAGGGATCCTTCCATCACTGACAGGGATCCTTCTATCACTGACAGGGATCATTCCATCACTGACAGAAATCCTTCCATCACTGGCAGGGATCCTTCCATCACTGACAGGGATCCTTCTATCACTGACATGGATCATTCCATCACCGACAGGGATCCTTCCATCATCGACATGGATCCTTCCAGCACCGACAGGGATCATTCCATCACCGACATGGATCATTCCATCACTGACATGGATCATTCCATCACTGACAGGGATCCTCCCATCACCGACAGGGATCCTTCCATCACCGACAGGGATCCTTCCATCACTGACAGGGATCCTTCCAACACTGATAGGGATCCTTCCAACACTGACAGGGATCCTTCCATCACTGACAGGGATCCTTCCATCACTGACAGGGATCCTTCCATCACTGACAGGGATCCTTCCATCACTGACAGGCTCATGTTCTACTAACCAATGTCACAGTCTATAAATGTGCATTTTTTCCTGTTCATGAGCTATTTTTTCTAGGTGCAAAAAATCTGTGAACTGGTACAATCTCAAAATCACTGGAACTTTATTTGTATGCAATGAACCTGGAAGAAAAACACTGATCTGTATTCTACATTAGTTCCAAGCACACCTTCCACTGTTTTTTAAATCATAATGTTTACTTGAAATTCTGCATAAAGCCATTCTTCTTGTGGGCACATAGCCTTAGTTAGGCCGTTTGTCTTCTCTCTCTCTCTGGTTTTTTCCTGGTAGTTCTTCTATGCCTTATAAATCTGTATAACATTTTTCATTGGTTAATTGGCCTACAGCTGTCCAATCCCGATCGAATGTGGCCATCTACGAGACTATGAATTGCACCAACATCAAACTAAGTCTGCTAGGTTTTCACCAGAAATCTGCCCAGCATCAAATGTAAAAATTTTTCATTTGATTTTATACTTGTGATGAAGACAAGAAACTATGTACTTTATCACGATTTTTCCATTTGAAACATACAAAATCCCCAAAATCCGTATGCACTGCAAATAGTAGTTTTCACTGCACGCCAGATTTTGCCTCATTTTGTGATCTTGCTGGATCTCACATTAGATATGTCATTATTTAGATGTCATTATTTAGATATGTCATTAGTCCGATATCAAGTCATACATTGGGAGTATAAACGTCTGACCAAGTGAACTTTTTCGAAGAAAAAGTATGCATAAACAGGTTTTTGAGACATATTTTCATATATAGTTCGATATTAATCACCAGGTGGCCTTACTGGTATGACACATCAGTGCATTTTGTAAATACACCATATTTCACTTTATCTGACAAAAAACGATTATCACTACAAGAAAGTAATCAAACGGCCTTGTGATTTTTAAACATTTATTGCGTTACATATTACCAAACAGTGACGCTCTTTCTTTTAAGGCAAATTCTGGCACTAGCCACACACAAACAATATTGCTGAATAGTTCACTCAACCCAACTTTTCTAACAACTTATTTGTACTTGATAAATGAAATAACTGGTAGTTGTTTCGAAATATTGATCCCATGTGCAAAAATGTCTCCAGATGTTTGTGAAAACAACACATTATTTTACATAAAACAAAAACCACACCAACCAGTATATATCAGAAATCCATACAATGTGACACCTTTCTTTTTTTCCTGCATTAAATCCGATTTGTGACACACATGACGATTCATATTAATGGTCTGATCGTCTCATTGTAAAATCATGTTATACAAAAAATCATGTTATAAAATATGAAATTATGCTATATAACGTGAAATCATGTTTTATAACATGACATCATGTTATATAACATGAAATCATGTTATATAATATGAAATCATGTTATATAATAAGAAATTTATATATGAAATAATTTTATATATGAAATCATGTTATGAATATGAACTCATATAATCTGAAATCGTGTTATAGAATATGAAATAATGTTATATACTATGAACCAGTGTTATAATGAAATCGTGTTATATAATATGAAATTATGTTATATAACACAACATCATGTTATAGGATATATGTAAACTATATACTTTCTAGCATCTTGACTGCCAAAATGTGTTTTGAACCAGAATTATTAAACATAATTTGACCCTTACATGCTTAGTCTGAACGTGAACATTTTCACGTTTACAAATTCCAAACAGCAGGGTCGATATTTATAATCTATAGATAATTGTGAAATTATGTTTATACATCTCAGTTTCGCAACAAGCCGAATGGTACCTAACGCCAACATTGATAACACTTGTGGTTGATTTCATAGAAATGATTTCACCGAAACATGTTCATATTGTCACACAGTCTCACATGATTAAATCACATTAATTCATATGTGAATGAATGAGGCCTCACATTAACTCAGTAACATCAATTCATTTATGAATGAGTGAGGCCTCACATATGACTCAACAACACCAATTCATGTGAATGAATGAATCAGGCATCATGTGTCTCAACAATACCAATTCATATGTGAATGAATGAGGCCTCACAAATGAATCAATAACACCAATTCATATATGTGTGAGTGATGCCTCACATATGACTCAATAACACTAAATTATATGTGAATGAATGAGACCTCACATATGACTCAATAAAACTAATTTATATGTGAATGAGTGAGACATCACATGACTCAATAACACTAATTTATATATGTGAATGAATGAGACCTCACATGACTCAATAACACTAATTCATATATGACCGACACATGCCTCACACATGCCTCAACTTATGTAACCATTTCTTTCAATAAACCATAGTTTTCTTGGAATCCAAACATCAGATAACACACATCATACTTAGCCAAGGTTATCAGTGGCAGCTTGACGGAAGCACTCTCTTACATCATGAGGATAACATTTCCCAGGCTCCCAAAGAGGGATCTTATGACATTCCCAAGTGCCAAGGAATGATTTAATCGGTGTTTCTTCATAAAAAAACATCACCTGTGAACGCTTTTGAACATGCCATGCTGTGGTACT
Source organism: Lamellibrachia satsuma (assembly GCA_033239005.1). NCBI lineage: Eukaryota > Metazoa > Annelida > Polychaeta > Sabellida > Siboglinidae > Lamellibrachia > Lamellibrachia satsuma. Next base: position 18,055,640 of record BSQZ01000003.1, on the reverse strand, counting down.
TCACCACATCATTTTCAGTGATGCCAGTCCAGAACTGTCTTGTTTGGTGTAGTTAAGAACATAAACTTATCAGTCAAGATGAGAAAACCTAAAGCTGAAGTTGCCATTTGAGAAAGAAAGTTAAGTAGGAAACCTACAAGACGTTTCCTTACTAACCAAGAAACTAGCCGGCCAAAATTCATATTTGATAAAAATATTGATTTCCTGTTGGACAGTCAGAGTTAGGAGTAATCACAAATTAGTTGGAAAAAGTAAGCAGCGTAGCCATGGTCTGTTGCTGGCACAAGAATTTCTTAGTGACACCAGGAAGGAATCATAAATTTTTTTTTTTTTAAATCCACCCCACTATTACCCTCTCTACAAACAATCAAATTACCCTTTGTAGTTATTACGAACAATTGCTCGCAACATCATGGATCTTTTACACGATTGTTCCAAGGTGTGTAAACCATTGCTAGACACCACCATAACTGCTAGTATTATGTTGCAAGAAAATATGTACTTTATCACCCTCAAAATTAATATGGGAAATGTGTACGATGTGGCAAGCCTGGTATGATATGTGTATGGGATAATCGCACCTTGTCATTGTATATAATTATATACTGTCAGCAACACCTGGAAAACCTGTTGTCCTAAACACCAACAAGACCTTGGAATAGTGCCCAGAAGACACTGTAGCAGGTAAACTCTATTATTACTTCGCTGATATCACAATCACAAAAATAAATCACCTCACTAACAAATAATGAAATGTAGTTAATCAGGTCAAGATAATATCACGATAGATATGATAGAATGACGACGTTATAAGGTCAACACGGTAATTAGATCATGTTGCTATCGTTTGATATAATAGAATATAAAGTCAACGCAGTAATTCTGCAGTTTCTTGCCTTGTTTTCGAGTGCACCTTCTTATATGTACGTGTTTACATTATAAAGTAGACTGTGACTCTGTAGTCTGTTCCCTCATATTTAACAACCCTAGAGACAAGGAGGTTAAGAGGAGATCAGATTGAAGTTTTTAAGATATTGAATGGGTATGAAAATATTGATAGAAATATGTTTTTTTCACTCAAGAAAGATAGAACTAGAAGACATGAGGTATAATTAGTAAGGGATCAGTGTAGATTGGATATCAAGGAGTACTCGTTCTCACAGAGGACAATAAATGAATGGAACAAATTGTTTATGGATTGTGTAACTGCTAGCAGTGTGAATATGTTGAAAAACAAGGTTGACACATCTCAGGAGGGCAGGTTACATGAGATTGTTGGACTCTCGATAAGCCAATGGCTTCTTTGTCCACTTGTCATCTGGGCCTTTGGCTTGGATGGCAAATCTTGTTAAATCTTGTTAAATATCTCCGTCAGTTTCGCATGTATGTCGCTGAAATTTTTTAGGCATGCCCGGGGGCCCGTAGGGGTGGTTCGTACATAAAAAAACTCTAAATTCCCCCAAAGGGTGGAGATATTACAAAGGAACCTATGAGGACGTTTTACATTGATTACATAACTCAGAACAGGAGTTTATAGTTACATATAATCGTTAGCAATACTATGCATGTTTCTATGATTGTCCAGAGTTATGTAATTCACATCAAACATCCAAATAAGTTTTCATTGCCATTGCCCTAACAAAACTAGACTGGTAGTGCAGGGAGTCACAGGATCTTGCAGTGGCTGTCTATTCTCCCGAGCAATGCCAGGCAACCCGGCTAGTTATACTTACACAGCTGCATCTTGTTTGTGCGTCTTAATATTCTACACATAATGTACTGATGGATTATTGATACGTGATGCACGAGGTAGCGGCATGTGATGCACCACGGGTGCTCTCAAAACATTGATGTACAGTCGAACCTCGCTTCACAGTCACCTCAGTAATACAACCACCTCGCCATTATGATCACCTCAGTAATACAACCACCTCGCCATTATGATCACCTCAGTAATACAACCACCTCGCCATTATGATCACCTCAGTAATACAACCACCTCGCCATTATGATCACCTCAGTAATACAACCACCTCGCCATTATGATCACCTCAGTAATACAACCACCTCACCATTATGATCACCTCAGTAATACAACCACCTCGCCATTATGATCACCTCAGTAATACAACCACCTCACCATTATGATCACCTCAGTAATACAGCCACCTCGCCATTATGATCACCTCAGTAATACAACCACCTCGCCATTATGATCACCTTGGGACAGTCCAAAAATATTTAAATAACAGTGAAGTACAGGACATTAAATCCTGCTAATATAGTTACATCGCTATTCATGTCACTTTCACACAGTTCCGAGGGTGATCTTAATAGAGAGGTTCCACTGCACTACACAACATTTAACTTCAGACCCCCTCTCCCCTCCCCCTACATGAAATAAAAAATACATTGACCTGTTGATGCCCATAAAAAATGTCCTTTTCTTTCATCTTATAACAATCACATACCGCTCCTATATAGCTTTCTTTAAAACACAAAATTGCATGCGTTGGAAGTTAGTTCCTTTATGAACTGTGGAAAAAAATGGGGGGATACAGATGAACAATGTAAATTAATCAGCTGCCAATTCCATATTTTTATAATTAAAACATGCATATATTTTTATAATTAAATTTGTATATATTTTTAGAATAAAAAATTATTCAAATATAAGTCAATTTCATTTATTGGTGTACAATCTTTTGAGAAAATCCCCTATAGCAATTGTGTAGTCATGTGTAGGCTATTATGTTTGCATTACACATATTGAACGGAAACAAACTGGTAAATATTAAAATACCCAGTAGTTCAAAGCAGTTCACCTGTGACCAGTTGGTTTAGGGTTTCACCCTATCATTGGCCCACCCACCCCCTTCATAAACTAGGGTACACCGGGGCCAAATGCCAACTCATGTCATATGAGTAACAGATGGAAATATATGTCTTTTGGATGAGGCGCTAAATTCCACGGTCTTTCAATGGAACTAACAACCACACACGGAGTTGAATGCGTCATCTGTCATGGACTTGTCATGGTCTGTAAATGGCGTTAACCAGATCGTGGCAGACACAATGACTTCGCACAGCTATGCTCTGACATCAAACAAAAACGGAAAAATGGTTTTCGGGACGCTCAAATTGCAAGTAATTGAACTGCGTTATAAGTTTACCCGGTCCAAATGAAGTAGAGGCCTGTGCATCACTAATAGGCGACCGAACTGATCCGGCCAATTCCCGATGCTTTCACGCTGCACCGCACACATGCAAAGAAAGGGTAACCATGGCAACGGGCGACTCACCGTCAAACTTGGCAGTGCGGGAGATAAACGTGTTTCGCAACATGCTGACTTTCTCGGCCATGATGCGATCAAACTCCTGCCGACTCTGTGTGCTCAGTTTGTGTTCCATCTGTTGGGTACAGCACGTAAACCCCTGAGGACAGATCCTTAGATGCTCTCCTGAAATAAACAATAACAATAATAATTAATCATCGCTAAAGTCAAAGATGGATTTCTGTACCAACAGGTCTAGTAATCCGTAGCAAAATTTAGGGTGCTCAGGATAACGGATTACCAATAAAATCAAGCTGTGATCATATCTGATTTAATGTTGATTACAAAAATCCTGACATTATCAACGAAAATGAAGATTTTTAATTCAAATAAATCATGCTTGCTAATGGGAAAGCTGGGAAGCTGCTAAAATTATAGCAGATTAGTTAACTGGTTCCCGCTTACATTACAAACATTAATATAAACAAACTGGAAAAAAAGATCGGCATATATCTTTATTGTTTTGTAATATCTTTATTGTTTTGTAATATCTTTATTGTTTTGTAATATCAATTACAATACATAATATATTTTTAAAACCACAAATAAAATATGATCTCCCTAACAACTACACTGAGTCTACAAATTAAAGAACAAAAAGTACAATTTCTGTTAGTAAATCAGTGATGGTGGGTGGGAGTTTAAAACTTGCCACATACAAAAAAGAGACCCTCTTTAGCAGCTGCACAAACTTATCACATACAAAAAAGAGACCCTCTTCAGCAGCTGCAGTAAAGCTGCCTGCTGATTGGTTCACACAGACACAGAGCCAGCATAAGTTAAATGCCAACACCAAATAATAGTAAAGGACAGTTTCGTGTTACAGATGAGGAATCAAGCACATGGATTTCGCCTATGTCATTTGAATCTGAATCACCCCATAAAAGTGAATACAGTATTTCATCTAATAAGCATACAGTATGCTAGAAAAAATGTGTCATATGTCACGGAATCTGGTGTTATAAGCGTACACCAAAATTTTTCTCTGGACAATAAGGTAATTGTTTAACATCAGTGGTGTCATTTGATGACTAGTGTAGAACAACTGAAAAGTGTGCTTAATTGGTTGAATACGGTAAAATCAATAAAATATGCCCTTATTAAGTTCACTATATTAAGTCATAAAAAATGTCATTAACAAATGACACAGTTTTGAGGGTATTACATATCCTGAGATATTCTTATGAAAGTACAACATAAATCGCTGAGCAAACTACAGATCGTGAGCACAATAAATAAATAACATAAAATACATAATTATACATAGAAAATTATTATAAAAATGTGACCATTCAACAAAAACATCTCGAATGTATGACCAAAGCTGGAATGAGAATCTCAGAAAAAAATTGCCGCAAGTTGCAGGGGAGAAACCTGAGGGAATTACCGTTAAACACGCGACATGATGAAACCCCTGGTGGCTGTTCCTGGAAAGTGCTAGACACAGATATGGTTGCTTTCTGGGTTAAAAAGCAAAGCAGTGGTATCTGTTTTTTGACACTGATGTATTTGTTGTAATGAAGAGCATTTACAGGGTCTCCCATTGTGCAAGGCAGCTGGTTCAAATAACATGCATTGCCACTATGTGGCAGCATGAGTTGTGGCTATTTAGTCACCAGGTGACACAATACAAATTGGCAGATTTTTTAGGTAAATTAATGACTGTTTGCCCATAACTCTTTCAAATTTTCTTAAATTTTATGGTCTTACAAGTGTAGGAGACAGTTTTTACTATTGTGTTTTGGGGCAAGGTGTTTTGGTGTTACAGGATGTGGCCCACGTTTGACTTGCAAATAACCCAACATTAGCTCAAAACACATCTGAAGATTGACTGTTGCAAATAATTTAGCTTTACGCAGTCAGTTGTGCTAAAATCTTGCGAGATCTTATAATAAATACATCTCAGTTTACACGACGAGCTGCTTTTGAACATGAGCGACAAACCAGCCGACGTAGATAAACATATGGGTTTGTTTGTGAGTCTTATGGATTTCTTTTATCAGTCTGCCAGGTCGAACAAACCAAGTTAATTCTTTCAGTGTTTTCAACAAAAGAATGCACTATTTTATTATTTATTTTATTTTATTAAACCGACTGCAAAAACTGCTTAAACTATTAATAAACACGAACAAACCTGATATGCAATAGGCAAAATTAATTTCTGTAGGGAGTTTTGTGTAATCTTTCGGTCAAAAAACATACATGATTTTAACAAGAGTAAGAAACATCTTTTAAAACCGACTGCATGTAGCTTTAACTATTAACACACTACTGTTTTGAACATTGACAAACCTTACTCACGTTGGGCTAAATTAATTCAGAAGAGACTGTTAATAATCCTCAGCTCTAAGACATATTTCTTCAAATATATTTTGTTGAATATACAAAAAAATTCACTATGTATTCATAAGGTTCAAATTTACTGCTTAAACTGAGATGTTACCCACCCAATGGGCATCATCTCGGTCACCATGGCAACAAACAAATATTTACATTTTATACCATCTCATCAATGTATTTATTTAATACTGTCAGCAGAGTGAAGTAATGATTACGTGGGAGTATAGCTAAGGGCAATGAACTAGGTACTCCGTCCATGGTGGCTAAGGAACAAATTGATATTGGCAATCAGGATTGCTTCCAAGGTATTTTTGCGAACGAAAGAATCAATTTCAACAGTTACATGACCACATAATTTTATTGGCTGGAAGTGATGTACTAAAATATAGTGACTTATTTGTGAAGTAAATGGATTAGAACTTTGCAATTAATTAGTTTTCGACCCATATTTTATGGCGGTTAAGGTGGACTTGGTATGCAACTATGCAAATCCCCTTTGGCTCTGAACAGCGGGCATGATTTAATGAATGCCCACTTCAATAGCGCACTGCAATACTACACCTTTACAACGAAATGATTTCGTAAAATTACACCTATCTTAATATAATCCAGCAGGAGTATGTATGTATGTTTGCTAAATTGCATATTTTTAGGCGCTACGTTCATGTGAAACATTTCTGGAAGCCTAACAGTGGTTTGACCTATATAATGGAAGGGTAGGCGTTACTGTAACTGTGAGTGTTACGTTGCAGTTTTGAGAATTAGATTCCAAGAAGATACTGACTGGCAACACCATGTACCAAGGCATAGGTGGATACTTCTGTGATCACATTGTGTATCCTAAATTTTTTTATATTGTTATCGTGACAATCACTTATGAAAAACCAAGTTACTCCATTTTTGCTAGTTCTTGAAATAACTTCCTCATCGACCTTTCATATGTTAAATTTATGTAGTTGTGACAAGAGTTGTATAAATAAACAGTTTAGATCCATGCATCCAAGTGATCAAATACCTGATGACAGACCACGCCCGACATTTAAAATTTAATTTCAATCAAATTTTTTAATTACGGGATTCACCATATTCCCCTGGCAATCTGCGAAAAAGTTAAAATCAATATTTTGTAATTCCACATACAAAAGCACGAGGAAAGCGCAGAGCAGATTAAATCAAAAACCTGTGCTTTCTCATCAATAAATAATTGCAACAGTTATTGTTTGCACCTGCAGGTGGAAATGTTTTTTCCATGATATACAGAAATAAAAGCCATACAAACAGTGATGCATTTGCATGTATAAAAAACAAAGCCTACAGTTGGTATTATTATCGACAGATCAAGTCATGGTTTTGGATGCAACATGCCTAAAAGATTTAATAAAAACTAAGGGTGACCAATAAGCTCCAGGCAGTAGGAAATCGATGCAGTTAGACCTACAATGTGACGTGTTAAGTGTTTTCATTCTAAATCGTAGGACAGAAGAGTCTGCACAGAAGCAACACTAACCATCAATCTAGTGAGCTGCTAAGTCAGAGCAGGAGAAGTTTAGACGCAAACACTCCTATTGCACATAGAACTTTTTGTTTGGTAAGTGAATATTGCCAAACTACAAGCACTTGTGACGTACGGTTATCTATTTGTCATAGAGGTAATCTCTATTAATGTGACAATGGGGGTACCAATTATGAATATGTTCACAACCAAATTGAGTTTACTACAGTAACAATCTTTTATTTACACTACAGCACTAATAACACATTCCAAACATTAAACCAACTGAAAATGAAACACTTAACTCATCTTGTCTCACAGGCAGAGTCTCTGGCACACCCCAAACTTTAAACAGGTAACAATAAACCTTAACTACCACACTATCTGACAGACTCCCTGGTCAGTTAAGACAATGCTTGATTGCACACCAGCTACTCATAGGCAATCACTCCTGCCTACCCACAACTCTCAGAGTCTCCTCTCTACCTAAACTTATATTACCCTTTGACAGACCCCAGGAAAGATGAATTAGCCAAAGGGTATCACCTATAATTCTAGTCCAACCTCTGAATCATCCCTCTCTAGCTGATTTGAACTGATAGCTGGGTTTCCCTCAAGAGAAGGTGTCAGGTTGTGATGTCTTGTTTATGAAATTGGTGACTCCAAAGAATCAGTGGTCATTAATCCTGCATTAGGATTAATGACCACCAGGCTTATCTACTACAGACATCTGATAAAGGGCCCAACCATCACCCTGTCACAGTCCCTCTAGGGAAATGATATTAGCCAACTGCATGCTACATCACCAACCTACCCTTCTATGACTTGTAATTTATATCATTCCTATATATATATATATATATATATATATTTAAATAACCCCTACCACATATTCAGCAAGGTTTTCCTAGTAAACCACTGGTGCAATATTACTGACTGTAGTGGCCAATGGTTGTCTAGTAGATGCATAGGCCCAAAACCATTACTGTTGTTCCCTTGAAAAGCACGAATAGAAATTGTCATGTCAGATTTTAACGGACTTCAAGCATTTTTACGCCTCAATGCATAATTTGTGATATTATCTGCTTTGCACATTCCCTAAGGCTTGTGCATTTTCTCCACTCAATTACAAAGTATTGATTTTGTGTCATCACCGACCACAACAGTGACTTGACAAGACAATTGGGCTAACAAGAACTGTGATGAAATATTAAGTTGCGTGGTCAAAGTCTGACACTATGTGACATGTGCTGTGCATTCTTGAATTGCTGACACTCCACAGGTTAATTATTTCTCAGGTCAAGGTCACTGGTGCCATTTCTCAGGTCAAGGTCACTGGAGCTACTTTAAAGTGAAATTAGAAACACAGAAACCAAAATAAGTGAAACATTACAAATCAGTTAACTTCATTATTCATTCAACAACTCATAAACAGATTTGTAAACAAGTGTTGCTCACATTTCATTTAGAAGTTGACATTATGAATCATGTTTGTAATTAACCACACATTCATCATAACCGTATCGCGTCAAAGGAAACAATCGCACGCCACCTTTCTCTGCCCAGAGCCACAGCGGACATTTTGTCTATCATGTTGAGTTTTAACCTGTCCTTCTTTAAAAAAGTTAATTTTAAATTTTCTTTAGGGCTTCCCTTTTTTCCATCTAAATGCTGCTTTTTGTAGTCTTTTCGGTGACATTCTCAGCACATGACCCAGGTATGTCCGTCTCTTCTTTCCAATAGTTGCCGAGACTCCTCTTCACCTACTTCTTTGTTATTATAAACATCCTGTTCCCAATCTCCCAAGAATCCTGCGTTTCCCAATCCCCCAAGAATCCCGCGTTTCCCAATCTCCCAAAATCCCACGTTTCCCAATCCATGTTGCAGCTAACTTCCCTTCCCTGCAAGTAGTAGGGATAACACAACAGTGTACTCCCTGGCATGGGAGCTAGGCTGCCATCACTCACTCTAAGTAACAGGGAAGGATCCTGCTACTTCCCTGCAATTCTCATGTATCAATTCCCACTTGGTTGCCGTAGCAACGACAGGTGCTACCCATTTCCGCAGAGCCTGATGCCTCTATCTGACGTTGGCTGTCATCCTGTCGTGAACTCTCCCTTCCCAGTGTCTTCTGATTAGTAGACACATGATGCCAGGCCTACACAGGGTTCCTACCCTTTCATTATAGAGGTCAGACCACAGTTACGCTTCCGGAAATGTTTCACACGAACATAGTGCCTAAAAATACGCAATTTAGCCAATTTTCTGTGATTTTATTTGCCAAAAGTAACTGTATTCAAACAGCAAGGTTGATACGTTTGAAATATTGCACTTTTGGTAATGAGATGTTGCAGTATTAAGCAGATTCAAAGACACAGCTATTTTGGTAGTGACATTCCAAAAAGTATTAATATTTGGAAAAACTGCAGATTTTTAGGGTAGGCATGTTTATGACATGATTAGAAGAGGCATGTGATTTTGATGAAACTTGTTCAGAATACAAATGACATGGAGGCAGTGGATATGAGGTTTTTTTCTTCAGAATTTGATGGTCCATTTTTCTTATAATAAGACAATGCAATAATGCACCATGGCCTGACTTCTATAACACAATTCCAGGACATCATTTATAATTTCTAGGACAAGTCATATGTCTCCAATGAGATAAATCATGAACAGATGACACATTTTGTATTGAAACTTTAATAATGTACATTTTCATGTAAGAGTGGCAGAACTTATTACAGCATAAATACACTGTTCTGGTCATCAACCTCACGTGGTCGCATTGATACAGCGATGTTTATATACATTTCCTGTCTTGGAAATGTCCTGGAATTCTGGGCAATTTCTGACAGTAAGAAAAATCTAGGACATTTTCCAGGTCCTAGAGGTAAAAACTAAAAATCCAATACGTTCTATGCTGCACAAGAACCGCGCATACTTCGCTAAACCTTTGTTGTAAACCGAATAATTGCATGACTAGGAGCAACTTTCCATTTGCAACATTTGTAGGCATGAGTAAAATCTCGAACCTGTTGAGCAACTGTTGCACCAGTCAAATCAACGCGTGACGCGAGCTTTGCTGACTCGAGTTTGGACCAACGTACACTGCATGATCTGTTTTCGAATAAACATGACTCGGAAAAAAAATTTATCAAAACACGCTTGGCATAATAAACACAAACACGAGTTTTTACATCAAAGCTTATTTCACACTTCACCCGTGGCAGACCTGTTCATTCGAATATCAACTTGACTACTCTGGAAAGCATTCAGCCATGCTGTAATTACTGCATTGGGAGTATTTTTAACATATATCCATCGGTACCCAGACCTTTGCGTCCCATACAGTTGGACCAGTCATTTCGGCAATAGGGCATTTTAGTAAATTGGTAATGTTCAGCTTTCTTATCCATCACTGTCTATAGCCAGGTACTCATTTATTGACGCAACTTGAAGCAAACGGAAATTGCCTGAACTTCATAAACTGTTCTTTTCAATTGAAAATCTGGTATTCTAATTAAGTGTATTAATGCATACATGTCTTACATGTATAATTATAGAAACTTAGTCAAACTATACACTTCCTTACAAATCATAACCGTAAGTTATATAACAGGTGAGCCTATAAATCTGACTACTGACTACTGTAATTCCACTGTTGCGTATTATATCACAATGTTGGAGTATGTCATAGAAATTAAACTAATGACAATATCCACTCACTGACTGATTATCCAATAACCCATTGACTGATTATCCAATCGCTCATTTACCAAATTACTCATTCACTGATTATCAAATCAATCAAATGCCATTCCTGTAATCAGCTGCAAACTGGTTGTAAAATAATAAATAAATAGTCACCTAAACGTAGGCATCCATCAACAGTTTCAGAAATAACTCACCGACTAATTCTACAATAATTTATTTACTAAATAGATGTAATATTTCTTCAGTTACTTGGCTGTTGTTCTTCTGTTCCTATGATCAGTCGCAGGGTGTGGAAACATTTCACAATAGTTCTTAATCATCTCTGACTGATCACAAAACATCAAGTAAAATATCTCCTCAAACAAAACAATCCACAGTTGTCACGCTTGACTGGTTTTACAAACTGAGGAATGCACAGTCTAATTACATGGTTGTTAGCAGCCATTGTTGCTGATCCTGTAAATACCCCAAAATACAGTCTATAATTACTCCTGATATTGACAACTTTCACCTGAATGCCCAGTTCCAGGCATGTCACCCATGGGTGCATACAGGTGTCACGCATGAGCAAACACAGGCTGTGGTTCAGGGGCACACTACAGTAATTTGACCACTTAATAACCCAAAGGGCACCTTCTCTCACCCTCAGACTGAGCACCCCATTTCAGCTGTCACAGCTTGGCTATAAGCACCCAGTACTTCAGTAGCACAAATTAGTAACCCCACCAGGTAAGCACCATTCAAACCACCCCAGACAATGGGGTAATTGAAGCCCCAGACAGCTGTTGTTACTGGGTGGGAACTGTTCCTTTCATGCAACCCATGTGTGCAATTAAGTGGGCTTTTCCCTTGAAGTTAATGAAAAATTCTCTTCCCACTAGGTTGGGCAACATATTGGGAGGTGAAACCGGCTGTTGCAAGGATGACAATGAACTGATACTATGTGATGTCTATCAACAATGAACTGATACTATGTGACGTCCATCAACAATGAACTGATACTATGTGAAGTCCATCAACAATGAACTGATACTATGTGACGTCCATCAACAATGAACTGATACTATGTGACGTCTATCAACAATGAACTGATACTATGTGATGTCTATCAACAATGAACTGATACTATGTGAAGTCCATCAACAATGAACTGATACTATGTGATGTCCATCAACAATGAACTGATACTATGTGATGTCTATCAACAATGAACTGATACTATGTGATGTCTATCAACAATGAACTGATACTATGTGACGTCCATCAACAATGAACTGATACTATGTGACGTCCATCAACAATGAACTGATACTATGTGACGTCCATCAACAATGAACTGATACTATGTGACGTCCATCAACAATGAACTGATACTATGTGACGTCCATCAACAATGAACTGATACTATGTGACGTCCATCAACAATGAACTGATACTATGTGATGTCTATCAACAATGAACTGATACTATGTGACGTCCATCAACAATGAACTGATACTATGTGATGTCTATCAACAATGAACTGATACTATGTGACGTCCATCAACAATGAACTGATACTATGTGCTGTCCATCAATAGGAGTGTAACAACACAGCAAACTGTTGATGATCACAATAGTCGATGTAAACGCAAATGGTAAATTGAACAATTGATGATAGTTATCCATGAAAATGTTCATCAAGTTGGTATATAATAATGAAGAAACAATTTTCTTTTAATCACAGTTAATGACTAAAAGTTGAGTAAGTATATCTCAATAACTGTGATTAATTAAAAGAAAATTGTTTCATCATCAATGATAGTCAATTGTACATTAAACTATCTATGGTAACAACAGTTGGCAAACAAATCTTCATTATTGATAATTATCATCAATTGTACACTAAATTATGTATAGTAACGATAACTGACAAAATAAATAAACATTGTTATTTGTATCGGTCTAGTATTGTTCATAAACACGCTTCACCAACTTTTATTTGGTAATTGTATTCATTTACTGACCTAACACCAGCTACTGTAGACCAGATCATTACTACCCTGGGCAAAACTGAAAACCATGAAAGAGAATAAGCAAGGGCAAATGGCAACTTTGGTAAACTAACCAGCCCAGATCGCTGTCAAAAAGTGTGACTTCCATGACACATCAAACAAAAACATGTCTAACAAAAACGGAAACACTATGAACAGTGTCATTTCACACAAATATGTGTTACATTACTCGCAACAGCAGCAGATAGCAAAAATTTGAGACAACATAATTAAACGAATCTCACCATAGATAGCCAACGCAACAGCTTTGGACGGCATGACTGGAGCCAATCAGCCCTGGGCTATCTATGTTTCATCTACAAGTCATACGATATGCTAATAGCAAATGAATGTTGAAACCACAGAATATGTAGAATACCAAATAGTTTGGCAATGACTGGGGGAGCAATTGTTGCCAACGCTCTCAACCACTCTAATCTGCCTCGGGCTATGACCACAACAACGAAATACATGTTGTGAATGTATGTATTCAGTGGGGTTTTTAGGGGGGAGGCCATTTGGCCAAAGCCCTCTTTGACTTAATTTTTTTATTTTACCCTATTTTCCCATTGCATCATGGGTAACTAGGTGTGCCTAGGTTGGTATATAATAATGAAGAAACAAGGTTAAATATGCCACTGTATGAGTTGATGATGCTATTAGATATGATATATAATTTTCATTCATTCTGACTTACTCTAGACTATGCAAAGTATGGTTTTGTCTCGTTGAAATCCTTCTAGTCGGAGCGAGAAAGGGTACGGGTTCAGAGTGGGGGGGGTGGGTTTTAAAGTGGGGGCGGGGTTCAGAGTGGGGGTGAGTTCAGAGTGGTGGCAGGGTTCAGAGTTAGGCTCAATGTTTAATAATAATACGAAAAACTTCTAACATGCCTAAATCCGTGGAAATCAGACCCGGAGATGTAACAAAACAAAAGGGTTATGCAATCGAGAGATCGGTAAACAAGTTGTCAACAAGTGGTCCTATGGAGGGTAAGTACGATTAAAGTCTTCAGATATCAGTAACATTTTATTACGTTTCCTGCTGTCCTAACACTAAAACCCGCCATACACATACCGATTATTCAGTTATAATCACATACTGAATACTTTTTCATTTGGCAACTCAATGTAGTCGTTATGTGTGTGTTCTCCATCAACACTTTTTGTGGACGTCTGGCATCTGAAAAATCTGTCAGCCGACAATGGTCGGTGGATGGGTAGTTGCCAAGTATTTGTCAGCAGACAAACTGTTGGAGACTAAAAGTAGGTATGTGTAAGGTGGGCTAACACTAACAGGGAATGGATGTGTTTATTGCATGTTTATTCTGTCTGACTGGTTAATACACAGTCCACACAGACTAGAGCAGGACAGCACACATTACACACAGGCATACAGGGGGACTTAATCCCTGGCCATTAACTGGTCAATACACAGTCCACACAATCAGGGTGACAGCAGTACACCCCCTCCTCAAGGACAGGGGAGCATTCAATAGGTTGCAGTATACTGCCCTTGAGACAAATATTATATATATATATATATATATATATATATATATATATATATATATATATATATATATATATATATATATATATATATATATATATATATATATATATATATATATATTATATATAAGTATAATTGGTGTTTTTGCACAAAGCACGTTGATGCATGCAACACGTTTGGTAATTAAGGGTATATATTTAGAACAAAAGCAACTTTATGTAATTCTAATTAACACTAATCTACGAATAATATGTTAGTGAATAAATCTATATCATATATCACGGAACAATGCAAATTGTGCATGTCAAAGGGTATGTCATATTTGGTTGTATTCCAGTGTGAAAATGGTACCATTTTGACTGTCTAAAACATGGTTGGGGGGGTCACTTAGATAAACTGTCATGGTTTGGATACTGGCAATGTATTAAGTGCACCCCCTTCCCCCCTCCCCCCCAGAACACACTGGTGCTATTAGGACCTGCACACTATTTATACAGTTGACTGAACTAGAAATGTTAATGACAATTGCCCAGACTTATGTTTGTAGACAGACACCTGAACCCATGACCTATTGACCCCCAGCAAAGTGCATTTCCCTGGCCACTGAATATGAAGCAGACTACCAGACTAATGGCACAAGGCCATTGACTAGTACTAGTAGTAGGCCCTATGCCTGACAGAGCACCTAGTCAGAGAGAAACTTGCACTATTGGCACAAGGCCATTGACTAGTACTAGTAGTAGGCCCTATGTCTGACAGAGCACCTAGTCAGAGAGAAACTTGCACTATTGGCACAAGGCCATTGACTAGTACTAGTAGTAGGCCCTATGTCTGACAGAGCACCTAGTCAGAGAGAAACTTGCACTATTGGCACAAGGCCATTGACTAGTACTAGTAGTAGGCCCTATGTCTGACAGAGCACCTAGTCAGAGAGAAACTTGCACTAATGCTCAGAACAGACCAACCAGATTCAACAGACTCTACAATGATTTTCATTTTTAACTGTCACAGAGTTTGAAGGAGTAGCCCTGTAGTCAGAGCACATGACTGTCAATCAAGATGACCACAGTTCAGAGGCCACCTGTCAATCAAGAGGACTGCTGCATTGTCAATCAAGAGGACTGCTGCACTGTCAATCAAGAGGACCAGGGTTCAAAGCCATCTGCTTCAAAACTTGGACATTATTCCCCTACCACTTTGCCTGTATCTTTAGGAAGAGACAGGAAAAGCCATTGGTCCCTTCTACCTGATGTTTATGCCAGGGGAAGTAAAAAATCTCACACACGGGGTAAATGTGTAATCTGTCGGGGTAATCACAGATCCATTGGCCTCTACGTAAACTCACTAAAAAAAAAACACAAAGTGCTTTCGCCCTGGAAAAGGACTGCCTGGAGTCTCACAAAACTGCTTGATCAGTTTTCAACAAAGTGAGATTCTGAAATAGCAGGTTTTGAATTTAGAAAATGTTTTTTGAAGAGAATAACACAGACGTTGTCCAAACAAAGGTTCATCCGTTAGGCAAATAGTGGAACAGGCATTTTATTAGATACCAGTATCATTGACTCCTTGGATTCGACTGAGATACTAGAGAAACACCAGGGTCCAGGAAACAGTGGACAACACAAAGCTGGTCTTCTACACCACTGTCAGGTCTTTGTGACAAACTGTTATTATGAAAATTAACTAACGAATATTCAACAATCAAACCAACATTTTTTACAACTTTCCTCAAATGAAACCAAATAATTTACTGTCATTACAAATCTAGTACAATTATACAGAACATAATGTTTATTTGGCCAGTAAATATAAGATAGGACACTGAAATTATTAACCCTAACCCTATTAGGGGTAACAGAACCCAACTTCCCCTGCTTGACCTCGATTCTTCTTTTCACCCAGTTCAGTCTCTGAAAACTTGAAAAGGGCAAAATGATTACCCCGGCTAGTCCAGGTGAGCCACTGATGGATATTTGATCTGTACAAGTCTGGCATTATGTATTCACCCCCTTAGGGTTGTGCTACAGGAGGGCGGAATGCAGAATGACATACTATATGTCAACCACAAAGCCAGGTGTGTCTCTGTGAAGCTATACATGGGTGCAGGGTTAACTTGAGCAGGAACGCAGAAGGGGGTTAAACCAACCCAAAAACAAATATGGGAAATGACTAACAGATAAATGTAAATGGGTCAAGTTTTATGGGTGGACATTAAGGGAATGCGTTACCAGGATACAGGTAAGTTAAACCATCTTCAGGTGGGCGGGTGACTGTCTTATCTGATGACAAATACACTCTCTGTGTGTACTAGAGTTACTCTTGACTACACAAAGGCCAAACATCAATGAATCTTCAATGCACTTTCTTTCCACCTTTCAAGATTTGCAAGTTTTTCACCTGCGTGTTTAAGTATGAAATATAGAGAACAAGTTTTCTTCAAAACAACTGTATTACCTGTAATGGACATATCACTGTGACAATATCATGAGCTATATTGTAAGAATCATCTTACCAACACCACTAGAGCCAATGGTCCAAGGTAACACACAGGTACTCAGCGGTTATTTTATTTTAAATAAGGGTAACCCTAACATTTAAAGTCGACAACTGTGGGTGCCTTTGTGGGGGAAAAATTGTCTCCCATAAACTAAGCTAATATTTAATTTTCCATCTTGTTATCATAGTAGGCTTTCTCTCAATCATCTTGCATGTCCCTACTGTCCAAGCTTGAATATGTTTAAAAACAAGGTTGACACATATCTCAGGAGGGCGGGTTATAAGTAGATGAACATTGTTGGACTCTCGATAAGCCAATGGCTTCCTTGTCCACTTGCCATCTGGGCCTTTGGCTTGGATGGCAAATCTTCTTAAATTCTTGTTAAGTACTACCATTTTTCACCCATTCTCCACATGCCAATCAATCTCTCTTTCATTCAGTTCTCTCCTCCATACCTGGTGTCTTATCCAAACTAGTAATTTTGGGTCAAACCATCCAGCATTTTCAAGGTTTTGTCAAATTAAATTGATAACACGGTAAGAAAAACCCTTCTTTATAATAATACAAAAATATTTATATAGCATTCGATCAATCAAGACTGCTCTCAGGCACTTTACAATGCAATACTCACATGGACCCCCACAGGGAGTGAAAAAGAGGACAGCTGAGATACACTCAGCAGTGGGACCCTGAAAGGGAATTCATGACGATGGGCTACAGATGGAACTAACTCATTGACACAAGTCAGCAACTTCCAGCTTTCAACCAGATCAACTGATAATTTTGCAGTGATTAATTGCAAGAAACCTCAAAGCCTGGGCAATTATTAGGGAAATACAGGAATGTTTTGAAAATATATGAAATGCAATTAATTAGGAAATATAGGAATGCCTGTAAGGTGTGTGTGATCAGTAGACTCAGTTGGTACTGACTGATACAGGTCTTAGTCCCATCCACACTTCCAATGTAAGGATTCAATGAATCATGATTAGACGGCACCTTGCCAGACTACAGCATTCTGATCTCTGTAGAGAATCTGCACTGGGCAACCTACTTGTAGGAGATCTTACACCAGGGAAACAAGACACTGGCTGGAAGAACAGGGAGAGCTAGGCTGTTTGGTGGGAAGAAGTTCTAGGCTATCTTCAAGATCTTTATTGTTCGTTTAAAAAATTATTTACATCAAAAAACCGAAAATTTTCAGTAATGAAATTGGTAAAAAACATGTCACACAATAATTTCATACAACAGCAGCTGTTGCACTTGATTTCTTTTAACATTCTTACTAGCTTCCCCCTCCCCTCCTGTTCCACATTTAGCAGACATGCATGCACACATGCAAGCACACAAACATGCATGTAGGTTAATGCTCATCATCCCAGCATTACTGAAAACAGCTCACCTAAACCACTATTTAAGACAGAAATGCCGGAAGGTCAAGAAGGAATAGCAGATTTCTTGTAAAGGTTTTTCCCTGTTAGGGGTAAGTATTAAGCGACGTCCTGACGGGAGTTTCTCAAAATCCGAGTTGAGACAATGATCTTGAGGGGAAAATGGGGCTGTCTAGTGGGGAGAATGCTATGGGAGGACAGGGATGTTAATTACACTCCAATTACAGTTAATTACACATTCCAATTACAGTTGATCACACATTCCAATCACAATAATTTTAATTGCAAGAATGAAAGACAAATCCCACATATTAACTTGCCTTCTCTAAGACAGTAATCAGCCATGCTGCAGTCATACTGCTAAATAACAATTAACATAATGACCCATGGGACTCATTCATAGAGGTCAAGTTATGCAACCTGGTAAAATGGGGTAACTAGAACAGAATTAATTCTTCACTTTGCTAAAAAACACTCTACAGCACAGCAGTAGACACTTTATGTTACATGTTAGATGATCAATAGGATATATGTGTGTTTTAGACAGGAATAGTCTGGCACTGAAAGATTGGCACTTCTTCTGATGGACCCAATTAGCTGCTGTCTGAATGGTATGTCTAGAAAGAGTCTAGAGTGTGCGTGATGACAGGTCAGTCTCAACATTTCAAGGCCTGTTGGGCCTCACTGCAGCCTCTGACAGGGGCTGGCTGACTGAGTTAGCTTGGGTTTCATAGACCCTAAACTATTTCCATACAGTTGCTTGCGTAAAACAGATATTGGGTTTATGGTCTTAGAGGTCACAGTAGGTGATATCTGGGGAGTGGAAGCAAAGGTTTATGGAATGTTGCATTCTTGCTACAGTTATGATAAACAGAACAAGAGAGACAATGTATAATAAACAGAACAAGACAGGCATAATGTATAATAAACAAGACAAGACGGACATGATGTATAATAAGCGGAACAAGAGGGACATAATGTATAATAGACGGAACAAGAGGGACAAATGTATAATAAACAAGACAAGAGGGACATAATGTATAATAAGCGGAACAAGAGGGACATGATGTATAATAAGCGGAACAAGGACATAATGTATAATAAACAAGACAAGAAGGACATGATGTACAAGCGGAACAAAAGGGACATAATGTATAATAGACAGAACAAGAGGGACATAATGTATAATAAACAAGACAAGAGGGACATGATGTATAATAAATGGAACAAGAGGGACACAATGTATAATAAACAATACAAGGGTCACGTTTGTAATAAACAAAACTGGGAAATGCTTGATAGTAAACAGAACAAGGGACACACTTGGATGGAACCACTGGATAATAAACTGAACAAGGGACACACTTGGATGGAACCACTGGATAATAAACAGAACAAGGGACACACTTGGATGGAACCACTGGATAGTAAACAGAACAAGGGACACACTTGGATGGAACCACTGGATAATAAACAGAACAAGGGACACACTTGGATGGAACCACTGGATAATAAACAGAACAAGGGACACACTTGGATGGAACCACTGGATAGTAAACAGAACAAGGGACACACTTGGATGGAACCACTGGATAGTAAACAGAACAAGGGACACACTTGGATGGAACCACTGGATAGTAAACAGAACAAGGGACACACTTGGATGGAACCACTGGATAGTAAACAGAACAAGGGACACACTTGGATGGAACCACTGGATAATAAACTGAACAAGGGACACACTTGGATGGAACCACTGGATAATAAACAGAACAAGGGACACACTTGGATGGAACCACTGGATAGTAAACAGAACAAGGGACACACTTGGATGGAACCACTGGATAATAAACAGAACAAGGGACATGCTTATAATAAATATGAACGGAGTTGATGGTAACTCAATGAATGAAAAAAAAACTGTGTTCTAAGAGGTAGACAAGTAGAACTTATCAACTGAAGTGAACAACACTTGCAGTGTCAATTGTTTTAATTGAATAAATATTGGTCAAAAGTCCCTGAGTGGACTGACTCGTTTATTTAGTTAATCGAAATAAGTTCACGAATCATTGAATAATATTAGTTATCTAAACATCTTCAATTAATTTTTAAAAGTGCAATCAAAATATCTGTATGCAGGACTTCACTGGATTCAGAAATTTGTATCTAATTCAATTATAATTATTGTCTAATTCAATTGTAATTATTATCTAATTCAAAAATGTCCAATTCTTATGCGTCGTCAGTGAGAATGCTGCACAGTATTATCTCTATCAATGACCACCACACTTTGTATTTATGTAATAAATTACAAATACGTTATAAAACAAACATTCATCAGCAACCACCCAAAACATGAATGACCTATGTACACATGCAAGCATGCATGCACGCAAAATCTTGTGCAGAGTGCATGGTCCAGCACACTCAGTGTGGTGCCTGTATTGGAACACGTGCAAGTGATGTAGGTAACATATGAGGGATGATCATTGTATACTGATCAACACAAATAAAAGGAAACCCTAACATAAGTATTACCGGTGTTACAGTTGTCTAAGCAGCTACTGGGGTCACAAATGATCAGCCACAAGTATTACCAGTGTCACAGTTGTCTAAGCAGCTACTGGGGTCACAAATGATCAGCCACAAGTATTACCAGTGTCACAGTTGTCTAAGCAGCTACTGGGGTCACAAATGATCAGCCACAAGCATTACCAGTGTCACAGTTGTCTAAGCAGCTACTGGGGTCACAAATGATCAGCCACAAGCATTACCAGTGTCACAGTTGTCTAAGCAGCTACTGGGGTCACAAATGATCAGCCACAAGCATTACCAGTGTCACAGTTGTCTAAGCAGCTACTGGGGTCACAAATGATCAGCCACAAGTATTACCAGTGTCACAGTTGTCTAAGCAGCTACTTGGGTCACAAATGATCAGCCACAAGTATTACCAGTGTCACAGTTGTCTAAGCAGCTACTGGGGTCACAAATGATCAGCCACAAGTATTACCAGTGTCACAGTTGTCTAAGCAGCTACTTGGGTCACAAATGATCAGCCACAATCTGGACACCCTATGCGAGTTCATTGTCTCAACAAAAACATATTTCTTTTTCTTTTGATGCGCGGTATATTAGTATCAATCATTGCAATCATTTGGTAAACCCACACAAAATACACACAGATCTGTCTTATAATTATAGACATTACTTACACGGTGATGAGAAAGTAAAATACCCAACAATGGTCAGAAAAGCAAAACCTTTCTTAGAAGATGAAGAAACTGACGTACACGTTTAACTATGTTAACTCAGATTCTGGCACATAACAATGCCCTGGTACATAAGTAGCTTACCAAATTGGCACATTTTTTGCACAAACTCTAACGAGGCAAATAACATCCTTTCAAATGGTTACACGGTTGAACGGTTTCATGCCAGTGCAGATAATAGTGGTTTCCACCTCCTCGAAGTAATATTCAATGCAATGTTTTTTTAAAGTGCTTTCTCTTTATTATCTACCCTGGGAACTCTGAAAAGGGGTTGTAACCACAGGGTTTTATGGGTTCTCTATGGGTGGTTTGTCTTTGAAGTTAGCTGGGTCTGTACTTTGTATGTGCACTGCACCAGACTCTAAATATGACACTACAGCATCCCTTGACAGCTGAAGGAGGTTAACTCATAAGAAGCCTGTTTGAATGAATTAGGACACCCTATCTGACAATTACCCCACCCTGATGAAATACCCCCTGGAATAGTCATCTCACTTGATGGACAATCAAAGATAAGACTTTTCTGAGGAATTCCTAAGGCAACTTATCCACATGGTCCTGTTTATTTTAGGATGTCCTTGTATCAAATATCTACCAGGGGGTTTACATCAACACAGTTTTTTTAACAAGTGAACACATCAGTGACTAAATGTTTCTGGAGAAGTAAAGAACATGACAGGGATATTCTTTGTCAACATCATTCATTTAAACATCTCATTTTTTTATTGATGCAAACATGTCTTTGTTGTTTATGAGTATGGCACTTGTCAGTTACAAAACGTAGAACTTTACAAGAACAGATATATATCGAAATAAATATCCTTTTATATAATATAAGCTTTTTTGTGGATATGATGATTTATGATTACATAAATGTTCAAGTGTATGTCAAGAGAGATGAGCTTGTCTGTTCATTTGGCTTAACCCATTCAGACCCGAGTACGTATATATACGCATCGTATTTAAATGCCGTTGCGACCCACGTACGTAAATATACGTACTCTAAGTTCCATTCATAAATACGGTCCAATCAGCGCATTAGCAGGCTTTGTTGTGACGTTATCAGAAAGAGGCACGCATGCGCAGTATCGTAATGTCGGCCATCTTTTCTCAATGTTTTCAATTGAGATAGTAAAAGTGAATTTTCCGCATCGATCGTTGTAATTTTTCGAGGTTGCCGAAAAACAAAAATGGCCGGATCGAGTGGTGCTGGTGATGCGTCTTTCGACGTGTCATTTGAGACGGACAGTGATGAAGAATTCGGCGGGTTTTACGCAAGAGACGTGGATTTAGTGGAAGAACGAATTCAAGATCGTCCTGGCGAATTTGGTCGAGAAAGCGACGACGAAATTGACGTCTCCGACTTTGAAAACAGCGACATCTCCAGCTCCGACGATGACACGGTCATACTTGACCCGGACGATTCGGACGCTGTGCCTGTTTTGCCGCAAGAACGCCAGTGGACTGAACATCTTGTTGATCCTCCAGACATCGCATTCGTAGATGCAGCCAACGTGGGTGTCAACAACGCTGAACAGTGCTGTGACATGACGGCAGAACGACACTTCGGCCTGTTCTTCACCGACTATTTGTTTCGACTGATAGTTGGTGAAACGAACAGGTATGCCGACCAGTGTATGAAAACGGCGCTCAAGAAGGGAAGGAAACACACAGAGTGGAGTGAGGTGACAATCCCTGAACTGAAGACTTGGCTGGGACTGTTGCTGGCGATGGGGATTGTCCAGAAGAAGGGACGTTTGGGAGAATACTGGTCGACCCACTGGCTGACCCAGACCCCTGGCTTCAATGACACCATGCCCAGAAATCGATTTCTCCAGATTCTGAGATACATCCACTTTGTCGACAATGAAGATCCATCCATTGACAAGACCAACAAAATGTGGAAAGTTCAGAACGTTCTTGATTACCTGAACAAGCGGTTTCGGGCAGCGTATCATCCACGCCGGGAGCTCTCAATTGACGAAATGATGCTCAAATTCAAGGGGCGACTGAGCATAAAACAATACATAAAGATCAAGCCTGTGAAGTGGGGGATAAAGATCTTCACACTAGTAGAAGCCAAGACAGGCTACGTACTGAATCTTCTGCCATACGTTGGCAAACATGAGGACACCGCTGTAGGCAAGACAACGCAGACAGTGCTTGATGTCGGGAAGCACTACCTGAACAAGGGTCACCGCTTCTTCACCGACAACTACTACACGAGTGTCGAGCTGATGACAAAGCTTGAGGATAAGAACACTTTGAGTTGTGGGACTGTGAACTCCAACCGTGTTGGACTGCCCAAGGACATGAAGAAGACGTGTCCTGCAGTGAAGAAGCTGAAGCGGGGCGAAAGTTTGAAGAGGATGAAAGGACGAATGCTGGCCGTCACGTGGAAGGACACTCGGGTCGTCAACCTGTTGTGCAATGTGCCTGGTTGCCTGGATGACGCAGCTGTGCAGAGACATGACAAGAAGCATGGGGGAGCGGGAATCACTGTCAGTAGGCCACGAGCAATCGAGCTGTACAATACATTCATGGGAGGTGTCGATCTGTCCGATCAACGAGTGTCATCGTATCGCCACCACATGAAATCGTTGACCTGGTACCTCCAGGTGTTCTTTCATCTTGTGCAGCTGTCTGGTGTACAAGCCTTCCTCCTGCACAGAGAGCTGCACCCTGCGAGGAACAAGGCCCAGCTCAAGTTCTTTGTTGCACTGATTGACGGGCTGGTTGCTGGACGCACATTCACCGTCATACACCGAGTGCGCTGCCATCTGCTGATGTATGCTTCAACAGGACACTTGAGCATGCACCCATCAAGCATGAGACACAATCAAAATGTACCGTTCACACAAAGAGAGTGGACACTCTACGCCTGCAGTGTGTGCAAAATGCGGATGTGTCCTGTTCCGTGCTTTCACCGCTACTACTACATGACTGAGTACGCCTATGACGATCCTCACAAAGCCGGTTCAGCTCCAGCACGGAAGAGGATTGTGTGATGATGAGACTTGTGTAGACTGGTGTAGACTGGTGTAGACTAGTGTAGATGTGTAGACTGGTGTAGACTGACACTCCAGCATGTGCAGACATTGCTGCTATTCCAGAAAGTGGGCGTTTCTTTTTTTTTGGGTGTGTTTTATTTGAACATTCAATTTTGATACATTTTGATGATTGTTGTAGTAGCTGCCGACTTGCTACCTGGTGCAGACTAGTATTCAGTGTTATATAGACATTGCTACTACTCCAAGAAGTGGAGATTTATATCAGTCAACCATTTTTATTTTGGACAATCGTTTTTTTTTATTTTCGTACATTTTGTTGCTGCATTCCATGGCAACTGTCATGTACCTGCCTGTGTTTTCATGAATAAATTTATGTTGGATGGATAGCTCATTCATTCAGCTTTCAGAAAATGTATACTTTTATGGGTCTGTCTCTTATTATTATGCTGTTGTTAGACAATCCCCTATGCATGGTAATGGAAAATTGAATCATTGAAAAAACTGCGGTTCCTGGGGCAAATTTTGCTGGCGGCCATGTGGGTTTGAAAGGGTTAAGTTCCCAGATGTTCTTGCAGCCAAGCAGCAGGAAGAATGTTTGATGTAATTTAAAATCAAGTTATTTCTTAGTTTTTATTTTCACAAAACTTGTAATTTGACTTCCTCAATTACTCAGAGATATCATGTTCAAATCTGTTTGCACACAAGTCGATTTCAAGATTGAGTGATATGGTTTGCTTATTTCTCTCACTGCATTCAAGGTATACCATGGTGTATTAACAATGCTCAAAATAGTTATTCTGAGTTAAAAGAATCATAACATTTATTAATGTATATTTAAATCTAAAACGTTTATGCTTACTCAACCAGCACAGGTTCCTTGTCTATGCTGAATGAGGACATTAAGCACTAACCTAGTGCAGCGGAACTAAACACTTCCTGTGCAAACTGTTTCGACTGTAGTCATCCACAGAATAACTACTTGTCTGGTTTTATTTAGGGGAATTCCAGGGTAAGTATACTGTTACTGAAACAATTAAACATGGAGGATAGTTAGCCAGTTAGTTACCAGATAATATGTTTAGACTGTTTTTAAACAAGAATACTTCTGAAATAAACATGTTAAGACCCATCTTGTCTGTGTGTACTTTTATCAAAGACATTGTAGCATAATTTTATGTTGTTTCTAAATAAAGTTATCAGTTATCATAGTTATTTAAAACGTTATTAATTGGTACACTTGCAAGAAGGTTTAAAGATACCTCTCATACTAATATAATATTGTTATAACAAAATATGCTCATTAAATGCAATATTATCAATTCATATATTCTGTAACAGTGACATTGCTGACATCAACAATTTCGCTACAACATTTCAACCACAATGAGTTTTGGTTATCCAGGTCACAATGAACAGGAAAACAAGAGGCTACAAATCCTAATTATGCTTAAATTGTCCTTCCACCATCAGTTTAATCCAACACACTCATCATGACATCCTCCCAATGTCAACACACCTTAATGTCCCCTATCATGGAGGCCTTCTGCCAACCATGTGTTTGCTGGAAAGATTGCATAACAATCCATTAAACAGGAGCTGGTCTGACAGGCAGCCATTACACTGACACTTCCATTGTTCTATGAGCAGTCTAGCTATGCTGAGGCATCATTGTTAGTGGGGAAATTGTCCTACTCATGGGATCTGGCAGAGGGAGGCTCAGAGGATGACTCATCCTCTGAATATATTAAACAAATGTGAAAGCCGCCAAATTGTGCATCTCTTTCCACAGTGTTACTGTTTTCGCTACAAACAGATGCGAGAATACTCAGATATACGTACACACTCAGAGATAGTATCAGTATGTTTTTCTTTCTTGGAAGAATTTAATTGGTTTGACTGCTGATTTAGTGTATTTTTAGTTTATAACGGGGCTCCTAGAAAACAACTATGAAAGTTTTAGAGGAGTCTCCTGATCCTATTGTTTTATTTATATATATAATATATATATATATATATATATATATATATATATATATATATATATATATATATATATATATATATATATATATATATATATATATATATATATATATATATATACACACACACACACACTGTGTTTATAATGTATACTATATCGTGAAAAGTTATTATTTGACATGGATATATTATGTAACATTTTAAATGTATCATGGGTGTCAAGTAAAAAGTCTTCTTCTGGCGCAATTAACAAGCAGTGAAACTGACAGTACGGAATTAAACAGTCCGTGTTAGCGGCAGCTACCACCCGCACCAACACGTGAGTGGCATAACCTCCGTCGTGGGGAACTACGATAAGCCGCTCGCTCCAACTCAAGTGTTGTTTTTATTTATGCTTTTTTGCACGGAAATTGAAACGTTGATTTGAGTGAATGTTAACGTTCCCACGATACCGAGTTACCTCAGACGATAGGGCAGACGTTTCTCCCGCCCGGTGGAAGCCATCAGACTCAGCTTTCCCCACCGACTGACAGCGATACGATAAAACCTTCACTTACCCGAGATCATTTTCGACGGCACTTCGTGACGGCTAAATCCCTTTGAGGCGTAGGCGATTTTCACCTGTGAGCAGCCATTGTTTTCTAACTTTGGAAGTTCCTTTACCTGCGCGGTGACTACATACAGAAGGAAGTGCAGACCTAACGAGAGTCCGGTGATCGATCTCCAAGCAACAGAGGCCGCCATTTTGGCAGTAGCAGACGTAACCGATCGCTAACAAAGCGATCCAGGCCGGATTTACAGTCCACAAATGCTGTGAACACATATACGGGTATTCGCCAGCCGATCCATCGGCTGGATGTGCGGTGTGATGTGTGCTAAGACGGCGAAAATCCGGTAATCTCTTGAAAGAGCACACGCACGAACTCACACCCGACGAGAGCACGTTCCCAATACGATCTGTCACTACAGTCAAGCTATTTATTGTAATTGGCTATTCCGTTCATCTCCCCCTGTCGTGGTTAACTCTCTAGTTATCACTGTTAATTATGCCCACGCACGACGTATTCAAAGCGAGACTCTTCCTATGAAAATTAACCACATTAATGTCGCTATATAAGAACAGCTCCCCCGTACATAACCAAAATAACCGATAATGTTATTGTTCACGACGGCGAGTTTAATCGCGGAGGGAGGTAAACGGCAGCGCGTGTATAACGCAGTTTCATTGGTGGAACGGCGAGTACTTGAGCGACGTAAATAAACTCCTCGTGTCAACACACTTCAGTTCGTGATTAGATCGACGCTATCACCGACAAACACCGCCTTTCAGTATCCGACTGAGTTCATCTCAGCATTTCAAGATATTTCTTCAAGACGGAGCCAATCTGTATGATTATTACATGGCAGACTGTTACTATTAATACTGCACAATCGTCGCATTTTACTAAACCCTATACGTTTGAAGTATTCTACAGAAATAAATGGAATTTTACAGAACATAGTATAATTTTTTGTAAAGAAAACTATAGAGTTCTACAGAAATCTATTGAATTCTACTGAGAATAGTGGAATTGTATGTATAAAACTATAGAATACTACATATTCTATAGAAATAATTAACCTCTACTTCAATTTTGTAAAGATTCGTATATAATTTTATATAATTCTACAGAGCATAGCAGCATATTGTATAGTAAACGAATCAATACTAAACATTCCATGGCCATGTCCGCAAAAATGCTACATAATATTCTATATAACAAATTGTATAGACTATTCTTGACAAATTCTATAGAATATTTTCTGAATTGTTGTGTCCGCAAAAATCATATAGAATATTCTAAAACAATGCATAGATTTTTTTGCTAAGGGAGGCCCTATTGGACTTCGGGGGGGTGCATTGGTCGTGACCATCGACCGTAAAAGCATCAGTCTATGTTGCCACATTATTGAAAAGCAAACTTATGGTTATTTGCCTTTGAGAGTGTCTAACAAAGGCAGAATCACTGTGAAATGTAATTGTAAATTCGCTCCATAAACGTTGTTTTAGTGGTGCACAGTCTGACGATATTTATCGAGAAATCATTTTATACATTAAATTATATTTATTATAACATCTTGACCGCCCAAATGTGTTTTAATGAACTACATTTTTTTACTATAATTTGACCGTTACCTGTATATGTATATACAATGCAATACAATACAATACAATATAGTACAATACAGTACAGTACAGTACAATACAATACAATACGTACAATACGATACGATGCGATGCGATGCGATGCGATGCGATGCCATGCCATGCCATGCCATGCCATGCCATGCCATGCCATGCCATGCCATGCGATGCGATGCGATGCGATGCGATGCGATGCGATGCGATGCCATGCGATGCCATGCCATGCCATGCCATGCCATGCCATGCGGTGCCATGCCATGCCATGCCATGCCATGCCATGCCATGCCATGCCATGCAATGCAATGCAATGCAATGCAATGCAATGCAATACAATAAAGAAGACTTCTATAGCACCAAAATCCTGAGAAAACCGAGCTCAGCCGCGCACCAATACCAAAGTGTTAGGCGAATCTTAATCTAAATTCAATTCTGAATCTTCAACAATGATGGTGGTGCGCTGATGAGCTATGGAGGATAGGCCAGGTCAAATGGCCTCCTCGGGGTTTTAAAAATAGGAGTTCGAGCTTACATGATCGGCCGGGGATTTCTGGGATGACTTCTGGATAATTTTACAGTTAAACACAATTCTATTAAAAATAGGGTTCGTTCGAACCCTCCCCACTTGCGACGGGCATGCTATCTAGCCGTTCATCACGCAATGTAAACGTGACGTTCAGGGCGAAACATTCAAAGTAAACCGATAACGGTGAGATTATATTTTAAAACTTATAAAACTCATTTGCGTAGTCAGAATGATAGAAGAACTATAGTTTATGCCACAAAACATGATTTTACAGTAACAATTATCATATATTGTACTTTTAATAAGTCATGTCGATACAATTTACGCTTGGCAACAATGACCAACTCAGAAACGGACAGTAATTAACCGCTTTGATTCGACGACTTCAAAACCAGAGTTGATTGCGATTTTTTTTAAATATAGCCATCGGGATTAATTAGTCAAATTGACTTCAATAGCACGGTTGCGACAGTTTGTGTTTTCTTTTACACTTGCAATCAGTTTCCCGAATAGGAACGCATCAATGTTTAATTACTCATTAACGTCCATTTCATAACAATAACGGCAAATTACAATTAACCGCCGGTTGGCATTACGCATGTTCAGCCGATCAAACATGATCGTGCACGTTTAGCATGGTATAGCAAAGCTACACATGAAATATTGGTAATCAACCATAACCTATATTAAGTGCCCACACGATCAGCTCACGGACAAACGGGAAACCGCTCTTGGAAAGTGGGAAACATCTCCTCCATTAAGTTTTCGTCGATTTTTAGCGGAGTCAAACGTTGTTTTTACAGGTCACCCATTCTGATTTGTCATTTTCGATCGAGGTGAAGGCATACGCGAGAACACTTTTAATGACTTGATACTTACCATAGACATAACATGTGCCTCGAATATATATATATATATATATATATATATATATATATATATATATATATATATATATATATATATATATATATATATATATATATATATATATATATATATATATATATATATATATATATATATATATATATATATATATATATATATATATCGATTTAACAGCATTTCGCGCGGGAAAGCGGTAATGTTAACATCTAATGTGTAACATATTCAGAACTCGAGGGCAGGATACAAAGTTCTTTATACCATACTGCGGAAACAACGTCATGAAACTTCCACTCTTCCTAGACGTAGTCAGGATGTGAAATGCTTTCATACTTCAGATGTGTCAGCCCACAGAAGAAGACATTAAGAACAGCCTCCCCTGCCGCAAGCTGCTGTAGACATAATAATACATAACGTAATCAGACATAATAATACATAACATAATCATATATAATAACGCATAACATAATCAGACATAATAATACATAACATAATCACACATAATAATACATAACATAATCACACATAATAATACATGACATAATCACACATAATAATACATAACATAATCAGACATAATAATACATAGCATAATCATTTTATTGTAAACGCTTCGCGGTCTTGTAAGTAGCACATAGTCTCAAAAGTATGTTGCATCATAATTAGCAAACAAACAAACACTTTTACACACAACACTGTTTGTTCAGAGGAATCGTTACCAAGCTTACAACACGACTGTGCGAAATATCCCCTTGTAGCATGATGCACGACACGAGGAAGACGAAGAAAAAATTATAGTGTTATATTTTTCGATATCTTAAATGAGTACAATGCAAGTGGATACGGACGCAGGACTACGCCCTTGGCATACAGGTTGTGACAATCGACCGTGAGAACTTAGCTACATTAATGAGCACATTAAACTCAGCATTAATTAAGTTTAGAGGGCATGCAGCGCGTCTAAACTACGTTGACAATAGTGGAACACAATAGTACAATGCATGTGATACCTTGCAGGTGAGCGAAAGCGACAATCAGAGAATGGACACATTCCAGTTCAAGTGTCTATGGAGGATCCTCGAAATTAGATGGCCGTATGTTATGTCAAATAAAGATATCACGAATAAACCAAATCAAAGAAGATCAGAACTGAAGTAAAGATGAGAAGATAGAATTAAGTGGATAGGACGTATACTCATTAAGAAAGAACACAGCCACTGGCTGGCGGCCTTGACGTGGGCACTCGGGATGAGCGGAAAGTGGGTCGCCCAAAAAGAACCTTAAGGGCCAAGGACCTGAAGGGTATAGGTGATGTAAGTAGCCCGATGTTTATCGAACGTCGTACCGAGTCGAGAGGACCGAGGGTCTATTCAAACTGTTCAAGTCACTATGCCACCGCACAACACAGTGAAGGACTCGATGGACGACTGATAGGAATTTAAGCTAAACAAGGTAACTATACTATATAGGGATAGAGCTCCGTCCTCAAACTCCACAAAAAACGGACAGGAAGCGATAGGGGCGACAATGCTGAGTTATTAAATATGCTTGCAAAATATCAGAACAAAGTCATCACAGTCAATATGTTTTCGTGTTATCCCCCAGGAATTGTTGCGCGTGCGTCACCCGGGGCCTGGTAACCGCCAGACAACCACAGTCGTAACGTGTTCGTTGTGCCCCCTCTAAAACCCCGCAGAGGGTCTCAAATGTCCAGAACAGTTACTCCAAACAGCACATTCTTTGAGGGCATAGCTCAGGAAAGCTGTTGATGCCGTCCGCATGGCTCCTGACACGTCGCTGGTGGGACGGGATTGCAACAACGATAGTGTAATATGTAAGGAGATATTATTTGAAAGGGTCTCCAGGGACCGCCCTAAACGATATTCTCAGAGCGGCATTGACGACAAACTCGTGTGAAGCTCGACTCGTGTTCCCAATATATGGGATCACGCACCAAACTATAAAGCCTAACCATAAAACAGGGTGTTTTATTAAAATCTGCCCAAGTCGTTGGGTCATATATTAACCACTGTATACCCTTCGGGTAAATTAAGGGTGTTTCCTACTCAGTTATTTAACTATAAAAGTCACGCACAAAAGCGGGTAGGCCTACTCAGATAAGGGCGCGGGTAAATTAAGACATCGTGATGGCGATATCGCCCATGCTCGTAGATAATGGACAATAGAGAACGACAATGCTGGGACACCGATTCCCCTACCTCCCCCCTCGCCCCCCCCCCACCCCGCCACATATCTCAGGAGGGCGGGTTACACATAGATGAAAAATATTGGACTCTCGATAAGCCAATGGCTTCCTTGTCCATTTGGCATTTGGGTAATCTTCACTATCCGAGAGGTGGCGCAATGGGATAGTGTGCTGATTACAGCATAATCACTACGCGGCGCAACTGAGCGAGTCTTCTCTGCTGAGTTGTGGGTAACTTGGCCGTAGTTTTTAGTAACAAATTCAAAAATATGGAAATATTCTATGTTATTTTGTAGCGGTTTACTTAATTTGCAGGTCTTGACTTGAGACTTGTCTTGACTTGCGAGTCTTTGTGAATTGCCAACACGCCTCGTTCTTCCAGCATTTACGTCACTGAGTGCTGTGATGCGACCAACACAATGGGCAGCTTTTTGTTACCCACTAGGACACAGACGACGCCACAGAGTTCAACGAAATGTGCCTTACCCGTTTTTACTTCATGCTATGCTAAATTTATTTTATTAAGTGTTAATTATTTATTTTATTATGTGTTAGTTATTTATTTTATTAAGTGTTAGTTATTTATTTTATTACGTGTTAGTTATTTATTTTATTAAGTGTTAGTTATTTATTTTATTACGTGTTAGTTATTTATTTTATTAAGTGTTAGTTATTTATTTTATTAAGTGTTAGTTATTTATTTTATTAAGTGTTAGTTACTTCACTTGTTTCACTGAAAATATTATACAAAGTTATGTTAAGGTTGTGTTTAGTCTTATTTGTTATCTTCTGATATATAACCCCTGCAACCTGCTTCTATACACGTTAATTCAGATGTTACCCCACTTTCGCCTATATCCTGGATCAGTATGGCAAATTTCTTTGTTTAGAATAGATGGTCTTTCTCAATATTAGTTTCAAAGGATAAAGTCAGTTCAATGACCCGAATTCTATTAAAATCCGGATTGTTGATGACAAGACCAGGATGATCAGAACATATAATAAGTTTATATTTTATC
>BSQZ01000003.1:17909739-18019739 GCA_033239005.1 Lamellibrachia satsuma | reverse complement strand
AAATTTCAGCACTAATAACAGGGAAAAAAACAGTAACGGGTAGTACAGGGTACCACCTGTTTGCCACCTGAAATAACGAATATAATGTACAGGAAGGCAACGCGATACACAATCCCAGATAGGGCACACTTTTCAGATAGTGCTAAAACTCAACCTAAAACAATGACAATGTTTTACAATGACGTAATCGCCAGATGCCGCCAGGTGACGCATGTTTAGTGAGGTAATCCCCAGATGGCGCCAGAGGATGTATGTTTCCGGTGAACGTCTGAAGATATTCAACCGGGGATTTCAGTACACAACACACAAATGAGGATGTATGGCACGAGTTTCAACGTCCCATCTCCCCCCGTTTGTGGGGCCAATGTCCCACCTATCACCATTTTTGAGAGTTCAAATCCCATATATCTGTTAGGCCAGTCTCCCATCATATCGCCAAATTCTAAGACCAACTTCCCACTTCGTGCCACACACCCTCCGCAATACTGTGTGGTCTTGTGGACTGCCCGCAGTCGCCTATACGAAGTGGTCACGACGTTTACTCCATTAATAGAGCAAGTGTTCTGACAGCAGCTAACGCAGCCCTTGTGAAAATACCCCATGGAACCAGAACTTATACCAAGACATTACGTGGTAAACTGTCTATGATAGACCGTGCTTTTTATATATTGTGTAATCGTATGGTACCATGGTTTACCTGTTTAAAAACACCGTGGCATTTTATCATGGATTCCTGTTTCAAAACACAATGGCATACCATGGTTTCTGTGCAATATCAAAATATTTTCCCATGGTTTGCCAATTTCAAAACACTGTGGTATTTTACCATTCCATTGGTGTACCATTGGTGTATTTTCATAAGGGAGCACATGTGTAATGTGTAGTTTTTTTTTGTAGATCGAGACGCGTTGTGAGTCAACGTCAGGATTTTTCCGTTCGCTGTGTGAAATAGTTTACTTCCCCTAGCATATACTCCATAAGGTGCCTACATCTCTTCCGAAAGACAAATGCATGCAGTGGGGTGGGGTGGGGGGAGGTGAGCGAAATCATCCACTTCGAAATGTCAGTAGGCCGACTCAACCCTGGTCCACTCAATTGGCCGTCTGGCACCCCACACTGTAATAGTCCACCATTTTATAATCTGAGACATTTCTTAAAAACTCCGCTGCTCCGTGAAAGCTATGCATCAAAAATATGTTAGGAATATAATATTAAAACGCCTGTGTACTGTATACATTTAAGTGAAACTGAAACCGTGTATAAGTATGTATGTATGGCGATGGATCTGGTCTTTCGATCCACGTATTCGTTCCGTGTTCCATATTCCATGTTCCATGTCCGTTCCAACCAGTGACGTATTTAGGAGGACATTGTAACAAGTAACCAGTGACGTATTCGGGGGACACAGGGCTATGCCACCCCCTAACCCAGTATTTTTTTCCGTATGTAACCTGTGGGTGTCTAAGCATCCCCCAGACCTCTCCTTTTGCGAGGTCCTACATACGCCGCTGGTTCCAACTAAACTTCACTGGAAAGTATTCAGATACAATAAAAACAGGGATAATTTTTATTCGTATGATTCCACCAGTGCTGCGTATTCATTTCATGCATACAACTGACTGAACTGAGACCGTTAGCAAGAACATTGGAACATTGGACAGCTGCTTCTGTATATTTTACTGGTAATTAAGCATCACGTCAAGGGGCATGGTGGCTATAGGTCTCTTGGGTGTTGAATGAGACTGGTATGTGGTGTATCTAGCGAATTACATAAAATGATGCTCGAGATGCAATATGTGCCCCCGTGGTTCGTAAGTAGACCGACAAATGACTACGA
Source organism: Lamellibrachia satsuma (assembly GCA_033239005.1). NCBI lineage: Eukaryota > Metazoa > Annelida > Polychaeta > Sabellida > Siboglinidae > Lamellibrachia > Lamellibrachia satsuma. Next base: position 18,017,902 of record BSQZ01000003.1, on the reverse strand, counting down.
CTGACTGAGACCCCCCCCCGCCAATAAGCCTATATCCGCCCCTGATTATGGACATATATTGCTGTGTTTGATGTATTGGCCTAGCGTGATATCTATCAGATCGTGCTTCACGTTGTACAACATGGGTAGTCTTGTGTCCTTGTCTGGAAGGTTTCCCATCTAAAGTCTGTAATTAGTTTAGTTGCCGTTCCAGGTTCTACAGAGAAACATATCCTTTGAATGTCCAATGTTGTGTCGTTGCGACCACAGCAACTTCAACGACACCTAGTGACCTACCCTTGTCGACCCATCGTTCGTTAATGATAATCCCATTTAGCTGTAATCAACAATAACTTGTGGAATGTCGAGTGCAATCAAGACCGCCTTCAACCCTTCAAGTACCACGCCCCTTGCCCACTAAATCAACGTCCACGCGTCGTCTCGCCTACAGGATGGTGTGCAGCTAAACAGTAGCCTACTCGTCGAAGCTCGTTATATGAATTGCTTCAAAACCAGTCCATTCACGCATCGATCCGTTAATTGACGCCATTAAAGAATGACGCATTTAGTAAGAAATAACAGCGCCTTTATTGATTGAACAAATACAAGAGATTGAACTTCAAATTTAAGAACAAAGCCGCAAATTAAACATTCTACAAAACACCAATGGAAAATGCCTTAAAAGTTGGCCTACCATAAAAGCAAATATTATAGTTAAATATAACGAGTTATCGGGCTCTGTTAACTTAAACGTGTTGCACTTAGTTATGTCATTTATGTATTTGTCCGACTAAATAACTCGTCGGTAAAAGAGTCAACATAACAAAATACCAAAAAGTCAGTTTAAAAAATCAAACTGAACCTTTCCCATAAACTTGCCTATATAGATTAGTTATATTCAGTTCGCCAGAGGGCGCCGCTGTGCATCCAGACTCGTGATTTAAAGGTTTCATATGTGGTGAAAAAATTCAAATGAATTTACAAAATTAATATTAAAACAAATTTATCTTTTCATCAGTTATATATATATATATATATATATATATATATATATATATATATATATATATATATATATATATATATATATATATATATATATATATATATATATATATATATATATATATATATATATATATATATATATATATATATATATATATATATATATATATATATATATATATATATATATATAATATATATATATATATATATATAAGAGTGAACGAACAACTGCTGCTTATTGTCAAATACTGAGGCTTTGTCTTCGAAGAGACTTGACGTGACACGTCACCTTTCAGTGCCCTGCAATTATAATTCCCATTATTTTCACACCCCAAAATAGTGTTATGTTATAAGTGTGAGGTCTGGTGACTTGGAACCTTCGAGAACCTTCAGAGTAGTAGACAGGCGGCGATCGAGCACCATAGAAAAGACCAGAGACATGTGACGTTGTTGGGGAACTTCTTCCGTAGAAACAATCCACTACAACTAGGACTGGAGTCAGTTGTCGTTACCAGAGATCTGCCTCTGTAGAAACCAGTCACTATATATATACAACCAAGACTAGAGTCATTTATCGTTGTCAGAGATCTGCCTCCGTAGAAACCATCCACTACAACCAAGACTGGAGTCATTTGTCGTTGTCAGAGATATGCCTCTGTAGAAACCATCCACTACAACCAAGATTGGAGTCATTTGACGTTGCCAAAGATCTGCCTCTGTAGAAACCATCCACTACAACCAAGACTGGAGTCATTTGTCGTTGTCAGAGATCTGCATCTGTAGAAACCATCCACTACAACCAAGACTGGAGTCATTTGTCGTTGTCAGAGTTCTGCCTCCGTAGAAACCATATCCGATACGGGTCAGATTAGGTTACAGTGTTTATTTAATTGTGTCTACTTGGCATGCCACAAGCGAGCTGCTAATGGCCTAAGTTGTGATCGTCGCAGACAAATAACAAAGATTACGTTAGCCGTCGCTCTGCCTTTGGCCAATACGTCTCACGTCAACCTCTCCTCCAGTGGCTTATATTTAGGGGGACGCCATTGGTCCATGCCCCCTTTGCGTATTTAGGGGGACGCCATTGGTCCATGACCCCCTTTGGCGTACTTAAGGGGACGCCATTGACCCATGACCCCCTTTAGCGTATTTAGGGGGACAATATTAAGCCATGCCCCCTTTGGCGTATTTAGGAGACTCCATTGGTCCACGATCCCCCTTTGCCTTAACAGTTTTTATTTTGTTACTGTATTTTTCCGTTGCGCCGCTACATGGTAGCATGGGTGACCAGGCTTCCCCCCTGGCCTCCCCCTTTGGCCTCCCCATATTCGAAATCCTAAATACGCCACTGCTCCCCTCGCATCTTCGTCATTCGTGTCCACGCAGCGAGAATCTCTTGCGTGATTCTCGTGACGTCATCCTGATGTCATCCTGACATTGTCCAGCACGCACCCAAGACAGTCAATAAAACAACTCAACAGTTAGGGGGACAAGAGTTGTTTTATTGACTGTCATCAGAAGTGATTAGCAGTGCATTTACTGACAGCAATGTGTCCAAGAACGATGGGTATTTACTAGAACTGACTCGGCTAGGAAAACACCTAACAACGACCGGCTATGAGTGAAAAAGAAAGGCCAAGAAACCACGATAGCCCTTGTTGTATGGATGTGGTATTTTTGATTGTGTCTAAACAAAAGGTATTTTAAAACGGCTCACTGTTAAGGGTGCTAGATCAGAATAAGTATTCAGATGTCCCAAAATGTCGTCTTGTGTCAAATTTCAATTTAGGAATATTTGGCCATCACAATATCATGTTGATCAGCGATTCTCCCACGTTTGATTGAATCGGTGCGTTGAAATAACTGTTGTATAAATAAGGATACTGCAGACAGTTGTCGCGCCCGATGCTTACGTCAGCGAGTTCACATACAGGGATACGAGTCAGTGCTGTCAGTGATAGTATGTTCTTTATAATACCAGATTACACATTTACCACTTGACACAGGCAAAAATGAACCACGTGTTTGGCATCATGGGATTTACACACTATGCATATAGCGCTACCAGCATCCCCATTGGCTGGTGCTAGACTAGTCAGCAAGACAGGTTCTATTCCACTTTTACATGAGCAGACGTTGACATATAGAAAGGGGTGTGTGGTAATTAGCGGGGGTGGAATGTTTGACTTAAAAAATGGTGGGAGTACGTTGGCCTGAAAAATCAATGATAGGTGGGATTGGTGGGAAATTGGCCCCACAAATAGGTGGGAGATGGGAAGATGGCTCCAAAACAGGTGGAAGATGAGAGGTTAAGACCTCTGACGCCCCCAATAGATATTTCGATCCCGTTTACGAATCGATCGAATATTAAACACCGGGGGGGGGTACTGCCATACCAAAGCCCCATGGAGCACATGGAGAGAGAGAGAGAGAGAGAGAGAGAGAGAGAGAGAGAGAGAGAGAGAGAGAGAAAATCAAGAAATTTATGGTCACCAAGAGAGAATTATTGAACAATTTATCTAATATCTACAAGTGTAAGGTAAGTCCGGGTGGAATGTTTTCATTGGGAAATTTCCTATTCGATGAAAGAGAGAATTATCAGGTTTAATTGGGGCACAAAGAGAGAAAATTTATATTTTTTCTTTGGACAGAGAGAGAGAAAAATGGCCAAAAACAGGGGCATTTGTGGTTTCAGATAATATTATGGTGCAGACACTGCACTAATTTGTCATAGGCGTGTCCGAATGTGAAGTTTATTAAGTTGAACTGAAAATCACTCTGTGGAAATTACTATGCGGGAAAATAACTATGTTATGGACATAATCAGCGGTTAATTATCGCATCGAATGAATGACACATGAACTTATCTTTATAAAGATTACGTCAGGATGGTTTTCGGTAAACTTAGCTATAATGTGTACCTAGTCAACTCTTGAGTAGTAATCACTCAGTTGGTCGCGCTAAGCCGAAGACCTAAATAGAAGGTGTGATGTTGTAATTACCCTGGCGCGATTGCAGCATCGAGTGGCCCGTATATCCTTGCCAGATCATGGCGGGTTAACCATATCCAACAGTGACAGGATTGCAACTCGTAATTTTTTTCACAGAAACGACAATATGATATAATATAATAGTAACCATTTATTTCAGGTCAAAGGTACACGGAAATATACATTAAGTTCGTAATTAAAAATAAAACGTATGGATCATGAATTAAATACCATTTATATACAGGTTCTGTGCAAAGCAGAAGTGGTATATTATACATCACTGTTTAGAATAGCCATACACTGTATGGCGTAGGCCATATAAATACAATTGTGGAGGTAGAACGCCCCCCCCCCCAATTTGACGATAAAGCATTATCTAATAGGAGTTTTGCAGCTGTCAACACTATTCTACACTACACTAAGGGGACAGAGAGCACAGTCAACATCACGGATACTGTGGCGTTCTCATCTCGCCCACACGTGTCCGGTGGTCACGCAATCACGGACACTTTGTGACCGCATGTCCTCATCATTCCGGTACAAATAACTTAGACGTGACCCCCCTCACCGCGGCCAAACCGCAGACGCATGTAATTGCGTCTGACGTCCAATCAGATACGCCGCTTATCACGAGCGCGGCGCTGCAATGTATGCAAATGAGCCGCAGTGCGCATCCGACTGCGTTAGTTGGTGTTTATTTTATGTCTGTTAAGTGATAGTGGTTATGTCGGCGAAAACAGCGCCTTTTCGCCGTTAGATTTTGGTGTATTGTGTCAGTTGTCGTGCAGTTGGACGGACATACTCTCTAGACATGATGTCGTGTGCGAGTTTGGCGCGATTCTGTTTGGCCGCCGTGTGTATTTCGCTAGCGTGGTACGAGGCATTGGGGAGCGATGTTCGCCCGGCTGGGACGTCTACGAACTGTCAGACGGTCAGGCAGGAATTCGCACGGTTAAACATCGGACACGGAAAGCTTGTGCCGGATTCACCAGTGCACGGTAAGTACTATACTAGATTTTAGACAAAGGCTCGGTGAGAATGATTTATTCGTGCCGTAACACCTTTGGTCGTTTGATCGTGATGGCTAAAGACTGAAGCCAGGTGTCTGGCCTGATGAACGTTCGACTCGAGGCGTCCCGTCGCTAAATCATCCCTGCGCTGTAGTTGGTCTGGCGTTGGCAGACAACGGATTAGGCCGAACTACTGGCAGATGTTCACCGAACGGGGCTTTTTTAACGCAGACAAAGCGACACAGCCTGTGAATGATTGACGGAAATGGACAGAGGATATGTGGTCGCAGGTAGTCAGGCGGGTCCTTTGAAGTCGGATACGGACACCGTACACTGTGATACATGTCACCCGTCTACTTTGTCAACTTTATCATTCTTCTAGTCACTTCCGAGATCGCGATTCACTTGCTTTATCGGAATGTTAATCGTGGGCGGATTTAGCCACCTAAGAGCCGTAGATAGTCCTAGACATGTGGTCAAATAACTCATCATCTCTTCTCTAGGACCAGTATGGCAGTAAGTGATAACATCCGGAGGATGATGTCTTTGTTCAATGACATTGAATTAGGACAGCTTCTCCGTAACACCTGTAATTAGCTTTGGACAAATTACGAGCACCTTGCTTTAAAGTTTTTGTTGTTGATGTCTAAACAGTAAATAGGGAATTTATAAAAAATCCCAGTTTGATAAGAAACCCAAATTTTACAATTCATTTCAAGATTCTTGAAAGTATTTATAGCTGTTTTGAGTTGACCGGAGCCCTTGAACGGTGAGCTTCAAATGTGCACTGTTATTGACAGTAGGCTGAAAGTGTAAAAGTCCACGCTGGCAAACACTTCAGACACAACTGAATGCCCCTGACTGAAATAACTGAATCTCGGATCTCTTGCCCAGATTACCAACACTGTTTTTAGTAGAAACAGAGTAGTTGAGAGTTTTATGGTAATTGTCATTACAAAATTGGTAACCTTCTTTGTATTGTAATTAAATAAATTACCTTACAAGTTGAACATTTGATATGTTACAAAAACCTGTCTAATATTGAGATCAGTTGGCATTTTATTTGAATACAGACGTTTTCCTATTTTATTTCCTCACATGTACATAAATGAACCCAATACAGGAAGTGCAGTAATGTAGACTATACAATGTTCATAGGTATTTCACAGTCAGCAGTTATTGATTCACATTATGTGCACCCATTTAGTGTTCAGGTAAATTCTGTCATCATCATGTTTTTTTTAAACAAAATCAAAGACATGCACCAACTTTGATACATGGGTTTATCTGGAAAAAGACATTTTGTCCTTTGGGCACATCAGAGGTACAGCTTTGTACCGTTTTGAAAATGTGTGCTCTGAGTAATTTGTGGTTATTTAACATATATGTATGTGTGTATGTATGTATTAATATATATATAATATTTAATGTAGTTATTTAAATAAATTGGTAATCATAGATTTTCTGTATTTCCCCTACCCTATATTGGCTTTGTGGGTATTCTAATAGTTGACGTAGATTTTCTGAATTGCTGGAATTCCTTCACAGCGTGGACTCCAGACACTGTCTACTCCATGCAGGGTGCTAGTCAGTCAGCTGGACTGTAGCATATTGCTGAGCTGTGGATTTTTCCCTTAGGAAATGACTTCATCCTTATTTCTGTTTGTCATTACTGTGGTTCTATCTGCAGACTTTGTCTGCATCTGAATTTACCTTAAGTGTCGTCAGCTAGGATGCTTCCAAACATAGGGTCTCATTGTGTTCTTCAAACAAAAGGCTCACCAGTATTTTATTAAACATGCATGGCTAGGGCAAACACATCAAAAACGATGCAGCCCGTTGAAAATGTTCGATGCGTCATCATCGCAAAACTGCACCCAGATATATATATATATATATATATATATATATATATATATATATATTATATTATATTGATATGCCAAAAATAGGTACATTTTACTGCAGTTTAATTTATTATACATATATATATATATATATATATATATATATATATATATATATATATATATATATATATATATATATATATATATATATATATATATATATATATATATATATATATATATATATATATATATATATATATATATATTGATGTATTTGGGGTGTATAATAAATTAATATGTATGATATTTCATGGCTAAAATTGCTGACTGTATAAAAATGTTCAGACGTATATTGAGTGTTTCAGAATGTGGTTATTTAGCAAATGAAAGAATGATAATTGTCATAAAAGATACACTGACTAATGAGCGTTCACAGATGTGCGCCAGGCAACGTTAACATGTATGAAACACAGTGGAAATGTCCTCAGATTAAAAACGTATTACCGAGGCACCGAATTAGTAAAGAGAGTTTTCAAAGACCAGTGTTGGCATATTGACTTCAAAAGCAGTTATGTAATATGCAATGCTCACACACAAAGGAACTTAAGTGGATGGCTAAATTTGTGGCTGACTTCATGCTATGCCCACTGCACTGAACAGTTCATGAGGCATGCCTCCTACTATACAAGCAACAAAGACCCATGTTGTGAAATTCCACCAGGGTCGCTACACCGTGACCGTGTTGTTGCACTTGCCAGAATCTAAGTGATTTCAGCGGAAGCCAGACTGAGTTGTTCACTCTGGGTAAATGCGATTCCTATCTCTGCCAGCCCAGACTAGTTTGTGGGACTGCTACTGCTAGAATACCTAGTCTCACTACTTAACTTGCCTGCAAACATACCACTTTGTCTTGTTGATTGTTAAGTAAACTCCAATGTTCATTCACTATTGACTATTTGCTGACATGTGCGTGACTTCAGTGTCTGTTGATTATTAAGAAAACCTCACTATTCGATGACTGATTATTAAGCAAACAGAAGGCTTTGTATTCGCCCAGGCAATCAAGCGATTACTCACTAAACAGCCTGCTAGGGGCATTCGTGTCTCCCTACTTTAGGTCATTAGACGTAATTCAGTTCAGTTTTTTCACGGTGACAGCGAATTATGTGTTTTTCTGACCTTCACATTCCAAATACGTGATGTAATTTCAAGTCGGCTGACCTTATATCAATGTCGTTGTGATGAGAAAAGTAATTATGTAATGTACTACTAGCAAATAATATGACAGTGTAGCTTATAAATATAATTTTATTTTGCCACATGCAGTTGTATAAGTTATGTTGACATGGCGCCCTAAATTTAGTTAGCGCATCGTCAATTAGGTTCATTTATGTTTACTTGTGTAGTGTGAGAATATTATATAGTTTAAGTTATAAGAACAGTCAGTTTAATAAAAGTTTGGATATTTTGGTAAAAATCATCAAAAAAAGAATTGTCTTTGATTGTTAGATCAGGTAACTTGTAAAAGTGTGAATATCATTACGACATTGTTGTAATGATAAATATTATATAGAATCAGACCACTTGTGTCATTTTGTTAACAAACTTTTGACTGCATCTGGTCAAAAATAGTTTAATAGTTTGTCCGAATAGTTCATTAAAATTAAATAGCACATTTGAACAAGTGAACCAGCATGTTGTCAAAATTATTCTAAGATAATATGTAATACGTTGGATTCTGCTTAGCTGTATTAACCTAATAAGTGTGCAGTGTGCTTGAAAAAAATTGGGCCATGTAAAAATGTCAAGTAATCTGTTCTAATAAGCGTACATCAACATTTGTAGTATACACCAACATTTGTAGTATACACCAACATTTGTAGTATACACCAACATTTGTAGTATACACCAACATTTGTAGCATACACCAACATTTGTTTCTATAGACAATCAGGTAACTGTTTAACACTAGTGGTGTAATTTGGTGACTAGAGTATAACAACTGAAAAGTGGTGCTAACTGTTTAGCACCAGACGGCGACACTTCAGTTGTTCCCCACTAGTCAAATGACAATGATTATGGATCTTGCTGATTAAAAAGGTTGAATATGGTAATTGTCAATAACAGAATCAGCTGTTTAATAGAATCAAATATATTGGCTGTGATGGAACCTTTTCCTGCTGTATTAAAAGGGACGTACACTAATTAATGCATCACCTGCTTCATAGAATCAAAATGCTCTGGCCTCAATTATTCTGTTAAGCAGAGACCACCGTGTGTTGAATTATCTTCCTTCTCAAATCTTGGTAAAACATCCTGTGGCTAATGCAGGGGTCTGTATGTGGCATTTGGGAATGAATGGGGGAGGGATAGCTCCTGATGTTTGGGGATAGCTACTGATGTTTGGGGATAGCTCCTGATGTTTGGGGATAGCTCCTGATGTTTGGGGATAGCTCCTGATGTTTGGGGATAGTTCCCATGTGGCTGAGGTGAAAGCTCCGTCCTTTTCAATAAACCAAGTAAGATCTGGAACTATGTAACTTTTCACACACAGTGTACAGCCACCTGTCAGTAGTGGACTCTCCATATATTTAATCAGTTCACAGCCAAAACCAATTTTGGTCATCTATCAATAAAAATTTATTCATTTATGTTACCTTTTTTATGAATATCAGTTATGGTCTGCTGCGTTCAGTGCGTTGAAAGATAGAAGTGATTTTCCTCGCTTCCTGAAAGATTTAAGTCCATCTTAATGAACTTTGTGCAACTCTAATGGAAATAGATAAACAACTTAGAGAGAGAAAAATGGTTTTTGCAGTTTGTATCTTTTACCACACCAGATGGGATAGAACCGGATGGCCTAAATACGTAATGGGGTGTCGCACTAACTGCCCCATTAGGGTGTCTTATATAACCCTCACAGGTCCTTACAATGTCCTTGATCTCTTTGTTTACTTGGGATACTTTCCACATTGTCAGACTTGTTTAACAAATTTTTTTTTAAATCTGGGTAACAACGAGCTGAAATGTATCAACAGTGGTAAGATAAGGTTAAGTTAAACATAAAACAACTTAAAAGAAGCTAAATCAAGTTAATATGAGTTAAATATGTTAAAATAAAACACTAAAAGGTCCATGCCGTATCATTGATAAATTATGCAAAACTATAAACATCGCCCTGTTATTACACAAATATTGACTGGTGAACCAGGAACTCTGGGTTTGGTTCCCTGGGTAATGGACGAACACAACATATCCGTAGTGATTCCCTAAAGGTCAGACCTTCCCCCTATAGGGGACAGTGCATTACTGCATCGGTGGCCAAAATTATGAAACTTCTACATTTGTGTGAAACATTTCCAGAAATCTGTGGTCTGATCTCTAAATCCAGTACAGCTTGAAAAGTCCATCAGGGAAGAAATTGGAGAAATCTCCCAGTGTAGGCTGGAGTACTCAACTATTACATTGGTTCAGCATAAATTTACTGCAATCAATATCCACTAATGATGCTGTATGATAAACTAGAATCCATCATGTTTAATGATATCAACATGTATTGAAACAAACCTGATAAAATGTCTCGTTCCTTACACTTTATAAACATCACTTGCCATGCCCAGAGGCAATTAGTTCTGGTCCATGTATCTAGCTGAATTGATCATAGTAATTCATACTGATAAATATGACACTAATATGTTGTAATGTGATAATTATGCTAGATAAGATACTGCGCCAGTCTGGATATGAAGAGACCTTGGACTAGATCTTGTGTTGTCTCAAATTATCTTGCATCCTTAGTTGTACAACTTGAGAACTCTCCTTGTCGTAAATTACATTATTTTCAGCTGTTTTAAACTGTTTTATGAACTATGATTGGATGATTTGATTTTCTTGAAACTTGGACCTTGAACTGCCATTGTCTGATGTGAAATGTGGGATTTGCATTTTAATATGCTACAGGGGATAAAGCAATATTTATTTTAACAAACGTGAATGACAAAGCGTTTGTACCATTCGAAGAACCTTAACTGTGAATGTTTGCCATAGATTACGTAACTTGGTGCAATCGTAGAAAACATGCGTACCATTGTGAACAATCGTACGTAACTATGAACTGCCCTTTGTACGGATGTTCACGTGGTAAGGCTGCCTGCCACCCCTTGGGGGAAATTTAATTTTTTTATGAAATACATGAGGGAATATGCAAACACATACACAGTCTGTTTCATAGTATAGAAGTTTCTGACTTGCGTAAGAAATCCAACCGGAGAGTTTTGGAACATGCCAGACTCCTGTTGTAGCTGCACCTAATAAAGCATTAAAAACATGATTTCTATTTCCCGTTTCATCCCAGTGCAGAAGTACTTGGGGGATTCGGATCGCTGCAATCCGACTACTTTTTCTCAATAGCCCAGTGGGATGTAGAATTACCTTTGATTTTTTTGCCCAATGCGGGTGTTGCGAAATGCCTATGTTTCGTAGAAACGTCTCTCTGATTCTGTCTTATTCGGTGTTAGTGTCAAGTAGTTGGGCTTGTGTCTGATTATGCGAGCCATAAGGCTGGGCGTGATAATTGTGTGTGAGGCAGTGGGTGAAACCTTTTAAAGGTGCAATGTCTGACGGATTTTATCGTCAAACCATGTTACATAGTATTCCTTGTCGTTGCTCTTGCCTTTATCCCTGAAGTCCAGGGGGAGGCTGGCATCGATTCTGGTCGTTGATTTATGTTTTCATATTCAGTCACTGATCCTGTTTCACTGTAGTCCATCGCCTGTCTCCCCCCCGCCATCCCTCGCTCTAGTTCTCCCATTCCGCCAAATCTTTCTTCTCCCATCTCAGTCTCGGTCTCGTCTTCTCCTTCTACCCTCCACTCTAAGCCCACCCACTCTCTTCGTTCCATTCATTCATTCCACGTGTACAGCCCACTTTAACCGGCTCCTCACCGACTTCCTAATGAAACTAACTAACTCATATAAACTATCTGGGCTAACTCTGATGTCGTAATATGTTTAGCCGTTTTGGCTAAAGCCGCCAAATGTTTGTTTAGCCAAATGCATATTGCTTTAGCCAAACTGTTTAATATGCATCAAGAAAACAATAAACGCTCATGTATTCTGCATGCTTTTCAATGAAAATGCTGGTGGCCAAATTGGCTCAAATGGGTAACTTTTGTCTAGCCAAATCCAATGCCGGGCTGCGAATGGCCCAAAATGTCCACCAACAGAGCTAGCCTAGATTATATCTGTTCCAGTATACCGCCCGAAAGTGTCTTAATAAACCACATTTAAACAGATATAACTTGACAGTTATTTGTTCATGAACGTCGACTTTGCCTCTGTGTGTCAAAACATGGAAACCATCGCCAAACAATAAACACGCTGAAGTTTTCCTTGTGATTCAGAGAATTTATTACGCATGAAGAACTGTGTGTAAACCTTTGCAAATCGGACAGCATCCTGTAATGTTTACATTGACTGACTGATATCACGTAAACGCAAAGTGACAATGGCCCACTTATCAAGTGCAAATCTGTCTTGGCAGCGTGTGAATTGTTTCTTTTATTATTGGTTGATATTTGGGTATTTATATTATATATTTAGCACAGTACAGGATATTGATGCAAGAGATATAATATCGTCGGTGTACAGTGATTTGGCCTGATGTTTGTTTGTCGTCATGTGGTCATTTCGCAAACCATGCTCATTATTGCTACGTAGTTATAATAATATAATTTGTAATAACGAGGCGCGACTGTAAATTATGAAACAGTGAAAATGGTCTATCTGAAATAGTGAATTGTGAAAATAAGTCATGAATGACTTGGTGGTCTTCACCCACCACCTTGTGAGAGAACATGGCATGTTTATCAAAATGTTCATCTGTGATGATTGTAGCTTGTACTGCTGGAGACCAGACAGGCTAAAACACGCGGAATGTCCGTGCCACAGGAAACTGAACAATACGATAACCAGTCGACTGGCTGTGTTCTCAAACTTGCAGTGTAATCACTTAAAGGGAACGCACAGTGATTTTCATTGGGTGATTTATTGGTCTGGTATAGTTGAAGATCGGGTGAATGTCTAATGTAGACCAAAATCAACTGGTCAACAAATTTATTTCGGAATCGACCGATCTAAAATACTTGCACAGAGGTTAATAAGGAAAGGTTAAAATAAAAAATAAACATTTGAAAATGTTGCATCTGGTGATTACTGGTAGCTTACGTAGGATATTTTAAATGTATTTATGTTTATCCAGCATCATCTTGTGGTGATGAGTGCTAGTGATTCATGGAGTGAAGATTGAAATGTGTATGCAACATTACATTTAAACAGAAACATTTGATTTGTGTGGTAAAGTGCGTGTCGTGGTAAAGCGTGGGTTGTGGTAAAGCGTGGGTCGTGGTAAAGCGTGGGTCGTGGTAAAGCATGGATCGTGGTAAAGCATGGATCGTGGTAAAGCATGGATCGTGGTAAAGCATGGATCGTGGTAAAGCATGGATCAACAGTTGTGTCTTACAATATTGTCTCTTGCTGAATTCCCATTGCTTGAAAAAAATGCAAATCATCCAAGAATGAATGCTTTATTCTCCCACGAACACCTGACAGACGGACAGACGGACAACCATTGTGTGCCATGCGGGTGTCAGAGAGCTGCCATGTCGATACAGCAGCAGAGTAGACATAATGTGACGTGTGCCTGATGTATGGACGTCACTTCCTGGCTTTGTGTACGTGACAAAGAACCCATCATGTCGGTCCACTTAATGTGCCACCGTCCAACCACGCTACTGTTCAATGTACCACTTTACCGGGTGCCGAGACACCCACTGAAATTCAAATGAAACAAATTTATGTTGATGACTTGGGAAAATACCTGCTTTTCCCAGAAATTAATTTTATATATATATATATATATATATATATATATATATATATATATATATATATATATATATATATATATATATATGCATAGACATAGTATCATGATTTCTGAAATTACATATATATATATATATATATATATATATGTATGTAATTTCATAAATCATGATACTATGTCTATGCAACGACTCTTGGATTATTTACGAGAAACAAGGCTGGCATGTCAGATGTGTTCATTCATGCATTATTTGATAGCAATACTGCTGCTGTATATTATATAGTAATGCTATTTGTGGAAAATGAAGCGATAGGCGATATTCGTAATGCATGCGCATCAGCACTAGATTTGTTGTGGAGCCGCAACCATAGTTTCAAACGTAGCCAGTAGGTGTTGTATGTCTATCATATAACAGCACATAATAAAACTGACTGCATACGGATTTACGTAAGTAACTCAACCCGTTTCGGAAAGTACAATTAAAAAATAGCTACCAGTTTCAGGCGTTACAGTGACATCATAAAAAATCGCAGTGACGTCACAGACACGATCCACAACTGTAATTTTATTCATAGTCAATACGAGTTGAGTAATCAAGGCAAGAAACACTTATATATGTGAACATTCCTGTTGCTTTCATTGAAGAATAGTGTAATAGTGTAATAGTGAATGTAATAATATGCATTATGTAAAGTGACCCCACCCAAACTTTGATATCAGATTTTTTATGTAACAGAGCCTGGGAAAAAGGTGGCTGGCTGGGTAATGGAGACACGATGTAGACCCCAGGTCAAACATCAAGATTAAAAGCTGTTGGGAAGTTTCACTCACGCCAGCATATGTCAGCCACTTGAACTTGAGTCTCTGCTGCGTTTGTCCCCAAATGTTGGTCAAACATTTCCAAACGTAACATAAACAAGACATTTGGCGCAGGCTTGAAAACTAAATGTAGGATCCTTGAGTAAATATTTCGGAATATGTGTCGCAATTATTTTAGATTTTTTTAGAGAGGGGTACTGCAAGTGGCTCAGAATGTTGGATAACAATGCAGAACAATAAAATATGTTGTCTGAGACAGAATCAATCCCTATTCCCCCCACTATATTAAAATGCATTTTGTTCGAGAATAGCAATTTACAAAATTTCACAGCTACGATGCAGTGATTCAGTAGGGAAAACATAAAACTCAATTGTTTGACGTAATTTCATTTCCATGTACTTGCGAATCCACTTTTTGGAAATTCTAAATATATCTGATCAATGTTTTTCATTCAGTGATAGTTTTCATATTTACCACGTTGTAATAGGTTTTAATTAGTCAAATTTAAGTTAAGATTAATTAGTTAACAATAAGTTGTAATAGGTTTTAATTAGTCAACTTTAAGTTAAGCTTAATTCGTTAACAATAAGTTGTAATAGGTTATAATTAGTCAACTTTAAGTTAAGCTTAATTAGTTAACAATAAGTTGTAATAGGTTATAATTAGTCAACTTTAAGTTAAGCTTAATTAGTTAACAATAAGTTGTAATAGGTTATAATTAGTCAACTTTAAGTTAAGCTTAATTAGTTAACAATAAGTTGTAATAGGTTTTAATTAGTCAACTTTAAGTTAAGCTTCATTAGTTAACAATAAGTTGTAATAGGTTTTAATTAGTCAACTTTAAGTTAAGCTTAATTAGTTAACAATAAGTTGTAATAGGTTTTAATTAGTCAACTTTAAGTTAAGCTTAATTAGTTAACAATAAGTTGTAATAGGTTATAATTAGCCAACTTTAAGTTAAGCTTAATTAGTTAACAATAAGTTGTAATAGGTTATAATTAGCCAACTTTAAGTTAAGCTTAATTAGTTAACAATAAGTTGTAATAGGTTATAATTAGTCAACTTTAAGTTAAGCTTAATTAGTTAACAATAAGTTGTAATAGGTTATAATTAGCCAACTTTAAGTTAAGCTTAATTAGTTAACAATAAGTTGTAATAGGTTATAATTAGTCAACTTTAAGTTAAGCTTAATTAGTTAACAATAAGTTGTAATAGGTTATAATTAGCCAACTTTAAGTTAAGCTTAACTAGTTAACAATAAGTTGTAATAGGTTTTAATTAGTCAACTTTAAGTTAAGCTTAATTAGTTAACAATAAGTTGTAATAGGTTATAATTAGCCAACTTTAAGTTAAGCTTAATTAGTTAACAATAAGTTGTAATAGGTTTTAATTAGCCAACTTTAAGTTAAGCTTAATTAGTTAACAATAAGTTGTAATAGGTTATAATTAGCCAACTTTAAGTTAAGCTTAATTAGTTAACAATAAGTTGTAATAGGTTATAATTAGCCAACTTTAAGTTAAGCTTAATTAGTTAACAATAAGTTAAGGTTTAATGCCATTGGTTTATTTTGTTCACGCCAGCTGCAGATGGACACAGGAATGCAATGGTTTCATGTTTAGTTTTGTTCTCATTTCTGGTCGAAATCTTGCACTCTAGCTGTTAACGTAAATTCGGAGAACTGATGCATTTGTCTACATTGGCCTTTGTAGCACTCGACGAGATTTATGAAGCTGAAAGGATCGTAAAAAGAGACGTAGCGGTAGGGGCCGCACGAGCGGGTTGTTTTTAGATGCAGCGGAAATTGTCTAAGCAAGATTGTTTCAAGTGAGATGTTTGTGACTGGTTTTGTCCCTGCTGGCCCGGCTGGTTTGTGGCTCCATGACGGATTACACATTTACCCCCCCCGTGTGGGATCTTTTACTTCCCCCAGCATAGACACGAGGTAAAAAGGACCAACTTTTAGTGTCTCTTCCGAAAGGCCCAGGCGAAGTGGAGTGAATGAGGTTGCCTAAGCTTCGAAATGGCAGCAGGTCGACTCATATCCTGATACTCTTGATTGGCAGTCCAGCGCCCCAACCCTTCCCTCACCCCTCCCTCCTCCCACATGGGAACAACGACAGATGTCTAGCGATGTCATCATGTTTTTGGTTAACCTCTTTTTGGTTGTGTTTTGTGGAATGGAAAGATTCCGAAAATATATTCTTGGAGAAATTTCCCCTGCTTTGGGAGTGATTAACAGTGTTCCCTTTCTTCCCAGTTCCTTGTCAATGGGAAGAGGGGCTTAGAAGCTTCGTGTATCCACACATTTTGGTTCCCAGTGGCTGGATTAACGAAGTGTGCAGATTAGTGAAATACCCTATTATCACCCACGCTATAACCATCGGTATCAAGGGTGGGCATTTTCTTATCATAGGCTGTATCTGTTTGACATCTTGACTGCTGAAGTGCATTTTAATGTGCCACAATGTTTTCATTATATAATTTGACAGTTATCTGTGTAATTCGAATCCTTCAGGCTGAATATCATGTTTATATTGCATGCTGAATGGAATGGTCGATATTCATCAACAGAACCTTGGACAGTAGTAAGGAATACCGTATTCGACCTATTAAGCGTACATGTCCTAATTAGCGCACACCCCATTTATAATCAGCATTATCCATAATTGTAATTTGACTAGTGTGGAACAACTGAACAGTTTCGCCATCTGGTGTAAAACAGTTGCCACCACTTTTCAGTTGTTCTACACTAGTCACCATGACACCACTAGTGTTAAACAGTTACCTTATTGTCTAGAGAAACAAATGTTGGTGTACGCTTATAAGAACAGATTCCTTGACATTTCTCCGTGGCCCAATTTTTTCTCTAAAAAATACTGTATTAGGTCGAATGTGATATGTATAAACAGAAAATTATATTTTTCACAGCAAAGGGGGGTTGTGGGTAGGAGTGATTATGAGTGAGGTGACAAGGGAGAATGAGTCAGATAGTGTCATGCGTCAGTGACATTGCAGCATTCTTGATGACATAAGCTGATTGACATGGCTTTCATTTTGCAGGGGATTTTTCAGTGTAATTCTGTCAAGTCAATGGCTTGTATTGTATTTACCTTTCTATATTGTTACCCTACCCCTTACAAGTGCTAGTTGAGGTCAACTTGGCTGTCTGCAGGCAAACAATTAAAATAATATCCAATAATAATAATATGTAATATTTTTACAGCACAATATCCTTAAAAAGTTGAAAGCACTTTATGCATTTAAGTAATGATAAAATGTAAGTAATAGTTAAAATAAGTGTTTATGAATAAAATAAATTACAAGATGAACTAAAATATGAATATATATATATATATATATATATATATATATATATATATACTGATTAATATAATATTCTAATTATAATATGTTCATCCACTTTTCTTATGCCTTAAAAAAATTATTAATTGTGTATATACATATATCTATTAATTGTGTGTATATATGTATATGTATATATATATATATATATATATATATATATATATATATATATATGCATATACATATACATATACATATACATATACATATACATATATATATATATATATATACATAATTAATAAATGTGTATGGCATAAGAAAAGTGAATGAACATATTTTAATTAGAATAACACAACATATCATATTGATGTCATAACTAGAGCATTATTAAAATGGAGAAAAAAGAACAAACTGTGTCCTTTATATTCAATCAGAAACAGATTTTTACATCTTTTAAGTTTTCCTGAAAATGAGTTTATTTTATTGGTAATGTGTGTGTGTATCGTGCGTTTAGCACTTTCCCTTGTTTGGCTACTTAGTTCTGGACAGTATAGTGGTGTAGGGTCAGATATCTGCATTTAATGATTTATAAGTATCGTGTCATTGTATATATTCACCACTCTACATTTGCCAAGATCAGAAGGTAAATAAATTGCCGTTTTTGTTGAAAAGGAATGCTCGATAGCTTTGTGTGTGGATTTCCTAAAGATAGACCTGGGCTATTTATTCCACAAAGAAACTTGTGATCTATGAGTTATAGGATAAACTTCGAAGTAATCGCCTTTGTTAATTGAATATTTCTGTGGCCAGAGGGATTGGGAATTATTTATCAGTCTTCGTTAGCATTTCGAAGCCTTTCACCTTTATTTGTGGGATTTCCTCAATTTGGGCTGTGACAGCTATTTTTATTACAGATAAGCTTGTGGTGTAGATTAAGTTTGAGTCATGCATCTGTTTTGAAGTCGTTCAGTACTTGGCTGTTTGTATTGGTCTGTCTCGTCTCTGGGCACATGTTGTGTTTCTATTTCTGTAGCCTTTTAATATCGACACAACCAGCATTTAAAACACATTTTTTATGGCTGTAGATCAGGGCCTCCAAACCTTCCCTGCCCAAGGCCCCCCAAACATCCCTGCCCAAGTCCCCCAACCCTTCTCTGCCCAAGGCCCTCTAAACCAAGGCTCCCAACCCCAGCGTTTCATACATAATAGATGCCATTCTAAACTAATTTTGCATCTTTGCTGTAGACCCCTGGAATTATATTGTGCGCTGTGTGGTCGATAGGCCCCAGTTTAGGAACCACTGTACTAGGGGAATAGGAATGAAGGTTCTCCAAATACCCCAGTTATCCCAGGCTAAATTCTTCCCTAGTATTAGGAGTCATTTACATAGGAGAGTGATCCCAAACCACGAGTACTTAGGGAACGTTCCAACAACAAACAGAAACCGTTGCTATAACAACATGTTTGCTTGGCTTTTAGGGTTTTGAACCCAGATACCCAAATGTGAACCCCAGTATCCTGATGGCTGCTATCACACCCTATTGGGATTGCCACAACTTCAGGGTTGTCTTTCTACTTATACTACCTGAAGTACTTATTGTCTAACTGAAGTACGTATTGCCTATTGAAGTACCCATTGCCTATATGAAGTACCTATTGTCTGTCTGATGTTCATGATGATGTGTTGTCTACATGAAGTACCTATTACCAACTGAAATAGTACCTATTGAAGTACATATTACCTATTGAAGTACATATTACCTATTGAAGTACATATTACCTATTGAAATAACTATTGTGTATCTGAAGTGCATATTCGTGACCATATTTGGAGTGGGGGTGCTGGGGAGGTGGGGGTACTGCTGGGGGGGGGGGCGGCTCATGTTATATTTCGAAGACATTCTTGTAATAAGTTGTAGACTGTTGAACTGCCTTGACAGAGTGAATCCACTGTGTAATCTTCTTGACTAAATGAAATCCTCATGAATACAGCCTGTGGCAGGGTTCTTATCTGATGTAGAATTCCATTGACAATCTACCCCACCCCCCTGGCCCACTCACATATGTGACAGCTTATCCAAACAGTGATAACATCATATCACAAATCTTTCAAGATATTTACAAGAAAGGTGAAAAGATTAAAACATGGTTGTTTGCCCTGGAGGTATTAAAGGGGCGAACTGAACAGTAGGGTAGTTGATAACCACCCCTTCCTGTCAGGGCAGTATAGTGGGGTAGACAGGCAGGGTAGATTATGTAGACAGAAAGATGTGTATCTATTATGTCTCACTTGATCTGACTGTGGGTTGTACCGGAGGCTGAATACATCAAAGTGTATGTACATTACATTGGTGGGTAGGGTACAGACCACTATTTTCCCTTTGAAATTAATGCTAAGAATCAACCAGGCAATTCCACACTGTGTGCCAAATTACAATTTTGTTTTAATAAAATCTTTACTCTTCGAATTTGTTTCATGTCGCTGGCGTTTTTGTTGAATCCTACAATTTTCTTTTTGAAAAAACGACATGAAGAACCTCCTATCATTTGTCGCGTAGACAAGCTGGATTCAGCTTTTGCACACCAGGGATCCTTCCATCATTGACACAGGGGATCCTTCCATCATTGACACCAGGGATCCTTCCATCATTGACACAGGGGATCCTTCCATCATTGACACCAGGGATCCTTCCATCATTGACACGGGATCCTTCCATCATTGACACAGGGGATCCTTCCATCATTGACACCAGGGATCCTTCCATCATTGACACAGGGGATCCTTCCATCATTGACACAGGGGATCCTTCCATCATTGACACCAGGGATCCTTCCATCATTGACACGGGATCCTTCCATCATTGACACAGGGGATCCTTCCATCATTGACACCAGGGATCCTTCCATCATTGACACGGGATCCTTCCATCATTGACACCAGGGATCCTTCCATCATTGACACCAGGGATCCTTCCATCATTGACACCAGGGATCCTTCCATCATTAACACATGCATGTTCAAAGGTAGACAAAACGCTGCGCTCAGCAACAGAAGTCAACAGAGGGTGCGTTTGTTGACAGAATGTGACATGTCTGAGATAAAGGCCAAAAATAAGTGTTTCATTCAAACTTTTAATAGGAAGAAAAAAATTATTATGGCTAAAATTAAATAGCAAATTAATATGTAAAATGTTTTTATTGAAAGAAGCAGAAGGAACAATTACGGTAATTTCAAGAAAAATAACATCTCATCAGTATCCTTCACTTGTAATGAAACAACAACATCTCATCAATATTTTTCCGTTTCTAGTGAAACAACATCTCATCAATATTCTACTACTATAGTGTATGGGAGCTCATGGTAATGATGTTAGCTTTGTCTTAAACCCAATCAAGGATGGTATCTCTCTTCTGGGACCAGTGGTAACATAGTTTGCTTCTTCCTCACACACAATTAAGGATGATAACTCTGTTTAATCTGTACCAAGAAACCCTGATATACTCATGATGGGCCTGCTTTTAAGTTTTAGTCAGTTTTATGAAATTGCGAAGTGATTTTTCTTCATTAAATTTTGCTCATAAAGTATTAATGGTGCCTGGGATTGTTGGGTGATTGACTGATTCATTGTCCACGGACAGCTGCTTTGTGGTGAAAGTTACGCATTGTGTGATTTTATGAGATAATGTTTCATCATTAAATGTTATAAAGAATTGACAGAACACAGTGAAAATTAATTGTTGAAAGAACGTTTATTCAGACGACTTCAAACAAAATCATAGTATAGTACTACACTATAAATTTATCTGATTTGGAATTATTGTTAGAGGAATGATTGGAGAACTCTCCAGTGACAGGGTGTTGGAAATGTTTTTGGCCACAGGGTGTTGGAATTGTGTTGGGAAGTTGTGCTTGATCACAGGGTGTTGGGAAGTTGTGTTTGATCATAGGGTGTTGGGAAGTTGTGTTTGACCACAGGGTGTTGGGAAGTTGTGTTTGACCACAGGGTGTTGAAAAGATTTCACAAATATAAGATGTGTAATAAAAAAATTTAATCTGAGGGGTAGAAACAGACATTTTTAACGCATAAAGCATCAGACAGACTTTGACAATACTATTTGCCTACTGCAAAGAATAACTTCAGTGAATGTTTTACAATTAATCAACTACAAGAAACAAATTTGTCTGGCCTAAATGGAAAAACATGGCACTGCATAAGAAAACCCGGCATATGTTGGAGATGACAATTCGGTACAAATGCGGCCTTAGCAGATCAGTGGATTATCAAAATATCAAAATCACTAAAATCGGCTTGTAGTGTAATTAATATTCCTACAAACTGTTATGACTTAATTATGCCAATAAGATTGTTTATTTTATTTTATTTATCTTATTTTATTTGTGATACACTACAGCCATTGGCGATGACGGAGAAGTGTCAGCGTCATTGCCACTGTCATGTGACAAGTGTCAGCTTCATTGTCACTGTCGTGTCAAGTTTCAACATCATTGTCACATGACATGTCATGTGACAAGTGTCACAGTCAGTGTCACTGTCATGTGTGAGATGCTGAAGCTTTTTCTTTGCCTGTTTTGAAGGCGTCCACTGAACCAGAACCGTCCTAAAGAAGTGGCTGTCATGTCTTAGAGTACAGTGCCCATAGATCACTTTCCACATTCCTTTAATACACTTAGTAAAACCAGTGGATTCACTGGAAGTTCAGGCTTTTTGTTCCCAGTCTAGACTGATTACCCTCTAGGGTTAAAAGCAAAGGTTACTACTTACAAGTATGAGTTTCCATCTGTCTTCTATATGCCCTGTAATTAATCATTTACATAATCTCATCATCTCTGTTTCCATCTACATTTCCCCTGTATTTAGCAAGAGCAGATTTGTCAGAATATTGGCTTTCATTGGTTGCACGAAGTGTTTAATTTCTTAAAAATTATATGCAACATGAGTTTGAGCCATTTTTTCCTTAAAAGGATGCAACTTCTACAGAAAATACTCTAATTTTAATCCAGTATTCACTATGAAATGCTAGTTAATTTATAAAAATTTGTTATTTACTTTCGTTGATACCAATTATCATTGAACAAATCATTGTGTTATTTTTGACCGATCTGGTTAAAATTTAGCAAAAAATAGTAGTCTGGCCATGTGTCCTATATGTGGGTGCAGTGGCGCGGCTATAAACAGTGTTGGATATGTGAGCAAATAGTAGTAATTGCAGAGTGGCTGAATGCTTCTCAGAGAAGTCGAGTTGGCATTGGACTGAACAGGTCTGACAGGGGGAGAAGTGTAAAGTGTTTTGAAAAGTCCCAAGGACAGGATACATACCATAATAAGAATGTACCTTTATAAGTTATTATGACATACAACTATTTGCAGTTTTGCAAACACATACTACATATTACTTAAACTAAACACACACTACATATTACTTAAAATAATCACACACTACATATTACTTAAACTAATCACACACTACATATTACTTAAACTATTCACAGAGTTCACATACTACAGATTTGAACATTAATGAACCTGATTCATGATGCACTAAATTGTTTGAGGAGGAAGTTTCACTTGCAGTCAGAGTCACTAATGATAGGTGTGGTGTACAGCTGGTCGTTACACGGTCATTATACTGTCTGACCAGTCACTGACAATGCATACCACATCTGTCTGTCTGTCGCTGCATTGTCTGGTGACACTTGCCAGGCTTGGAACAGGTACGCCGACATTGACGCAGACAATGACATGACAATGACACTGGTAGACATGTGTCTGTTGGGTCCTACAGGTGGTCATTTGGTCAGTGTTAGCCATGTTGTGCTGTTATGTGTAGGGGTTGACTTGAAGCTGTTTGCGTTGTACTGGGACACTGCCTACCTATAGAGGGAGCCACGGGTGCTGTTTCACTGTTACCATTATTTATGTTAAGATTTTACTTGTTCAGATCAAAATAGTTAAAATATGCGTAACATTCTATATAATCGTGAAATTGTTCGGAAAGAGGTGCGTCTCGAACTTGAAGATTTAACATGATTGTGCATCATGTCTCAACATGATTTAATGACTAACATGATTTAATGACTAACATGGTTTCTCCGTTAGTTTTACTTGGATAGGATTTGTGGTCCATGAATCTTGTAGCGTTTGCGGTTGCATATCAAAATATAGACTTGTATGATTTAAAAATTTGTCCTGCCTCTAAAATATAGGTAGACACTTTTCTATGGTGTTGACAGTCAAGCAGATTTCGAAATTTAGATATCCTAAAATTAGATATCCTATCTATAATATATCTGCATGAATATCTGCTACTAGAAAACATTATGTAGTACGCCATGAAAAATTATACCCAAGCTGCTCCGTAATTAACAGTATGAATGACAAACCCGCAGAGAGCATGTAACTGTAGGCTACGGGCTAAATTAAGTGAAAGGGGGTGCCTAAAGAGAAATTAAGTGAAAGGGGGTGCCTAAAGAAAAATTAAGTGAAAGGGGGTGCCTAAAGAAAAATTAAGTGAAAGGGGGTGCCTAAAGAGAAATTAAGTGAAAGGGGGTGCCTAAAGAGAAATTAAGTGAAAGGGGGTGCCTAAAGAAAAATTAAGTGACAGGGGTGCCTAAAGAGAAATTAAGTGAAAGGGGGTGCCTAAAGAGAAATTAAATGAAAGGGGGTGCCTAAAGAGAAATTAAGTGAAAGGGGGTGCGTAAAGAGAAATTAAGTGAAAGGGGGTGCGTAAAGAGAAATTAAGTGAAAGGGGGTGCCTAAAGAGAAATTAAGTGAAAGGGGGTGCCTAAAGAGAAATTAAATGAAAGGGGGTGCGTAAAGAGAAATTAAGTGAAAGGGGGTGCCTAAAGAGAAATTAAGTGAAAGGGGGTGCGTAAAGAGAAATTAGGTGAAAGGGGTGCCTAAAGAGAAATTAAGTGAAAGGGGGTGCCTAAAGAGAAATTAAGTGAAAGGGGGTGACTAAAGAGAAATTAAGTGAAAGGGGTGCCTAAAGAAAAAATTAAGTGAAAGGGGGTGCCTAAAGAGAAAGGGCGCCAGGCTGAAAAAAAGATTGTCCGGCTGAAAAAGGTGGGCGCTGGCTGAAAAAAAGAGTTTGCACATGCACCCATGGCAGCCCTGGTTACTCCGTTGCTGCATCCATGTGAAAGATTTCCAGAAAGCTAACTGTGGTCTGACTTCTGAACCTCTGCTCCTGAGGTTTATATCAATTTGGGGGATGGGTTTCACTTGGCGCGTGTCCACAGTTTCTGATGAAATGTCTGGCAGCCGTACATCAGTGTGAACTACTGCCAGGAAGGCATGCCCAATCCAGATGGTGTCACGCTTCACCGTGCTAAGTCAGGGCAAGGCGTGTTAAGTCAGGGCAAGACGTGTTAAGTCAGGGCAAGGTGTGGTAAATCAGGATAAGGCATGTTAAGTCGGCCAGATGTGTTAAGTCAGGGCCAGATGCATTAAGTCGGGGCCAGGTGTAATATTTACTATTATTTATGTATATTTATTTGTTAATTATTATTTTATTATTGTACTGCCATATTGTGCTATATTTATTTTAAAATAATAATCATTAGTAGTAGTATTTTAAGATGTGTAAGTCGGGGGGAAAATGTGTAAGTGAGGGCAAGACAGGATTCACGAGAACCTTGCGTGTTAATACAATAGAATACAATACACAATGGTGACATTCCTGTCTGTCGTCATACAGATTGTATCTTACTATTTCTGTATTCCATTTGAAGTGATGTAAAAAGAATAATGACTGGCTGCAGTGAAACATATCGGTCAGGGCGTGCGTGGTATCAGTCAAGGGGTGCATCAGTTGCAGTGGAATTTCTCCACCTTCTCACGCTTTCCCAAGGCAGTTTGCCAGGAGGGAAGATTCAAGGGAAGAACTGAATGATAGAGTAGCCCACTGGGTCTCATCTCTCAGGGATATCATCCCTAGGAGACATTATTGATGGGAAATTCAACTCAGATGAGATTGTGTTTGTGGGATATAGTGGGAGAAATCATATGATGGGGCATCGACTCAGATTCATATATAGAACAGAACGGTGGAAATTTATGGTGCATATAACACGGTTTTGTTACTTTTGTATATATTCCTAGTTAAAATTCTAAAACTAAATTATGTGCTCATATCTGGTGAATAAATATGTAAGTTGTTACATTTTAGAAAAGTTAGCAGATACTGCCAGGAAACCAGAGTTTTTTGTGAGTAAGATGGAAACCGGAAATGACGTCAGTTCGGGTTATTACTTTGTTACGTACAATTGTTCACAATGCAATGTGGGTTTCCTACCATTTTAGTATTTGTTCCAAGTTACGTAATTTTTGTTAAATGTCAGCATAAGTTCCTTCATACAGTACAAATGCTTCATGAAATGAGGCCTTGATTTGTCACAGTTAATTTTTGCCATATGAAATTAAGTAAGTAATTTTTACAACATTGTAATAACAAACACTTTATAACAATTATTAAAAGATTAATAAATCAGCCAATGAAAATCATTGTACCTTAAAAATAGCCAGATGGCGCGACATACGTGGGATGTGTCTGCAACAGAATTGAGAGACCTTAGTTATGGAAGTCGCTTATTACAATGTGGTTTGACAACACTAGAGACCAGGAGACTAAGAGGAGACCAAATAGAAGTGTTTAAAATAGTGAATGGTTATGAGGATGTTGACAGGAATATGTTCTTTAAACTTAAAGAAGGCAGTAGAACCAGAGGACACAAAGCAGCATTATTTAAGGAGCAGTGTAGGTTGGACATGAGAAAGTACTCTTTCTGACAGAGGATGATAAGTGATGCCAAATGATTGTGTTAATGCTAGTTGTGTGAATATGTTTAAAAATAGAATTGACAGATATTTGATAAGGGTGGGCTACACATAGATGAGAAAATTGTTGGACTCTCGATAAAGCAATGGCTTCCTTGTCAACTGGAACTTGTTGTTTGGGATGGCAATCTTGTTAAACCGTATTTGGAGGCATACTGTCATTTCTCACAGCTAGACCAGTGGACATTTTTATGGTAACTTCGCTGAAAATAGCAGTTTGGACATATCATATAACTGGAGTTATTAGCATATCGGGCAGACAATCTGACCTCGGACAAATGATGTCTCATGCATAGTCATTGGCTGCGGCTCTTATTTGACTTGTCTGCTATTTCGGCAATGGAAAGTTCATAATGTAATGTGCTAAAAATATCCAGACTGATTTTGCCTGGAGCTGTGATGTGATGTCGCATACATTATTTAAACATGGGGGATTTTTTGTACTAAACATTAAATTTAAAATAAACACTCGTCTTGCCTTTTTTTAATAAATATAAAATTTAATGATGAATTTGGCTGATGAATGTACAAGCCAAGAAATGTTTTTATTTCAGTTGTCCTTACATGCCAATAAATCAAAATAATAACGATGCAAAGTTTATCATATAAAACATTGGCATGACTTGAAATTATGGAAGCTGCAGGACGGTTTCTTCTTGATATTCTTGGGTCCAATTTTTAGGATATTATGTAACATGTCCAGAAATGGAACTGAGGCAGAAAACATTGGCGCGAATCAGTTGACGATGGTGTAACTGAACAAGGGACGTATTATGTCAATTTATACGAAGTGCAAATACAGCTTATGTGCTATATTGTCATAAACGTGACTGTTCATTTGTCAAAGTCAATATTAACATGCATAAAATGGGACATGACAAGGGTGTATTTGAAGGGATGAGACACTCCTCTCTTTACCAAGCACAAATAAGTCTGTTTTAGGGGTTGTCTCAAAATTGGTTTCATGGGAGGCCAGAAACTGTTTTGTGTACTGTCGTACATGTATGTATTTAAAAAAAAATTCTGATTACAGTTCGTAAGAGTGGAGCAGTGGTCTAATGGTTAGAACACCCGCCTGTCGATCTAGAGGAGGGTGGTTCGATTCCACCTCCGCTGTTTCGAAGCTTGGGCAATTTCGTTCACCCCACTTTGCCTGTGTCTTGCGGAAGAGACAGCAAAAGCTGTTGGTCCCATCTCCTTGTTATCTATGCCAGCGGAAGTAAAAGATCCCACGCAGGGAAATGGAAAACCTGTGATGGACTCACTAACTCTAGATAGAGAAGAACACTCTTAAATAAACACTCAGCGCAATATCCTAGAAATACTTTGCTGAGTAATTATCCGCATCCAGAAGGGTGCTCACTTCGAGTGTGTCCAACTAGTTTTGTTTTATGATGGTTGAAGCACCTCCTGGCAAATATGAAGTTGCACTCAGTTCGATGTAATTAAAAACATTTTGTGGTGGGTAGAGGAGGGCCGCAGTGAAATGACATCGGTTTTATGTATTTTTATAGATTTATGCCTTAGTTTGTTATAGCGTTGGCGTATTAGTCAAGTTTTTCCATACTCATATATTATTTTAACTTTTCCGTTTATAGGAATTTTTTAGCAGTTCATAAAAATAATAATTCTTATTAGAAGTGTCTCATCATTGCAATTATCGTAATCATCTTTACAAAATGTTTTTTTTTCATTTCTGGTTACTCGCGGTCAAGGGGCAGTCTATATCTACACGTTGGCTTCCACTCGGAACAAACACAGCGACATAAACTGTGTCTTGGCCGCCATCAAAATGCCATACAAATATAGAACACACATTTCTGCTAGTTCTTGGGACAGCCAATGTTAGCATTTGAGCACAAAAGCAGATATTTTTGCTATTTCTGGCTTACCTGACAGGTGTCTTGGAGTGAGTTTGTAGCATTGACCTCTTAACTACTGGCTTAGATAACCACTTGCCATCCCAGTGTGACTTGAGATAATATGTTTACCGTATTCGACCTGTTAAACGTACATGCCCTAATTAGTGTACACCCCCTGTAATTTGACTAGTGTGGAACAACTAAAAAGTGTCCATCTGGTGTTAAACAGTTGGCATCACTTTTCAGTTGTTCCATATTTGTCATCAAATGACACCACTAGTGTTAAACAGTTTAAACAGCTTATTCTATAGAGAGAAAAAATTGGTGTATGCTTATAAGAATAGATTCCTTGACATTTTTCAATGACCTGATTTATTTTCAAGTGTACTATACAAAGCAGAATTAACTAAGTCCGTAAGAACACAACATTAAACAGGGCATCATAGAGGGAGTGAAAATGTTTTAGTGAAATCCTCACCCCGGAATGAATATTTCATATGGGTGAATATTACAATTTGAACACTAAGAACACAACATTAATTTGGGGGGTATTTTATAGAGGGAATGAATGTAAATCAACGAAGGAGTGAAAATGTCGTGAAATTGTCACCCCGGGATAAATATTTCATATGGGAGAATATTAAATTTTTTTCTCACAATGCCTAAGTATGGTCAGCCTGCCCTGACCATGCCCAAATTGACCGAGTCGTCCATTAACTACTGGATCAACCAGTGACACTGACCCACCCCTGAGCATTGTAACAACACAAGGTTTTTGTGTTGCTGTATGTTATTTCATCATTGGTGATCCAGGGAACCTGATGAACAGCAGGAACCGTGGCTAAGATAACATTGCTAGTCCCCTATACAGGCAGTGCTGAGGCTAAAAACTGACACTACTGGCTGGGCTGAGCGCTATCCAGACTAGTGGTTTATATGCTGGGTCATCAGCAAAGTGGCGTTGTGGTTAAAACATGGGACTCCCAACGTGTTTCAAATCCTCCTGCTGCCGTTTCAAAGCTTGGACAATTTTGCTTACTCCACGTTGCTCCAGTTCACTCAGAGATATGAATGAGTGCCTGGCTATAGATTGTGGTGGGTGTGTGAACGAATAGTGTTTGTGCAGATATTGCATCGTGGCTGAATGCTTCCCCGAGAAGTTTAGTTGGCGTTGGAGTGAACAGGTCTGCCAGGGGGAGAAGTGTAAAGTGCCATGAACAGTTCCATGGAATGGTTGCTGCGTTATAAAAGAACATACCTTTACCTTTTTTATCAGATTCTTTACCTTTTTTACTAACAATGGCGGTAAAGGTACGCTGAGCCACGATACAATACGCATAGCGATATTTGTGTCACAAGACGATACGTATCCAGATCCATACTGATACAGTTATGAAGAAACAATTTACTTGCCCAGCATTACATAACTGTAAATTTCTCCTGAAGACACAAGTTTTTTGTTCAGGACAAAATTAACATAACTAAAACTAGTGACGTCTAATGCAAAATCAAGCAAGATTTCGAAAGGTTTTGATTCCGTTGGCGTTGGCTACGACAATATTGGGACAACATATTGGCCAAACATACACTGTGAATTGTACAGTAGTGTATATGTTGGAATACCTTACAATAACTTATGTAAAAGATACGGTTTAAGATTGCATAGCACGTTATCAGTTACTTTAAGATCAATCAAAGTGCGTTATGGTTCGCCCTGTGGCATACTTGTTTAAATTCAAGTTCCAATAACAGCAACAATATATACATATATATATAATACATATGGTATATATATATATATATATATATATATATATATATATATATATATATATATATATATATATATATATATATATATATATATATATATATATATATATATATATATATATACATACCATATGTATACACATCAGGGCATATTTTGACTGGCATGTTTGTGACCCTCATTTGCACAGGGTAACAGATTTTGCCCCCATGAAAGATTTTTTATATGCCCCTGGCAGTATACAACCACTAGCCGGCTTCAACTTTCCTGAAAATGCTGCATTTTTGTAAAGATATAACCTTTATGGAATGCGATCAAAGTGAAGGACCAGACAGTTCCAATCTAGAGCCTTGAGGTGTTTCGATCAAAGCAGTTGTTACTTCAAAAAGCACATTATCCTGTCACAGCCAGTAATGCACAGAATGCAGACTTATCTGATCAAGAATATTTCTGCTTCTGGGCGTCTTTGTATAATTAAATGTCTTATTCTTGTGTTGTAAATCAAATTCTGACATGTCACTTTGTCAAGTGTGTTGATAGAATAAATGTTCTGGTAGAATAAGTGTCCTGGTAGAATAAGTGCCCTTGTAGAATACGTGTCCTGGTTGAATAAGTGTCCAGTGTACTTAGTCTTGAAGTAGGACACATCAACTATTTAAAGCTCCCTGCACAGATGATTTAGCCCACAGCGAATCAGGTTCGTCAAAGTCCAGATTTGTAGTGTATGAATAGTTTAGGTAATATGTGCATTCGGTTTAATAAGAGATACTTTTGATAAAATCATCTGAATTGAATTTTGGACACCATCTGCCCCTTTTGATTTTTAACCATATCCTGTGAAAAGTTATGTTGCTTATGCGTAGCCAGAGCCTCTGTTAGACCACTGGCGTCTCCTTGCAATCTCTCTAGCCACTTCGCGTCCAACATCTGTCCAGTGCTTCATGTTGTCAATCTCTCCAGCCATTTTGCGTCCACCACCTGTCCAGTGCTTCATGTTGTCAATCTCTCCAGCCATTTTGCGTCCACCACCTGTCCAGTGCTTCATGTTGTCAATCTCTCCAGCCATTTTGCGTCCACCACCTGTCCAGTGCTTCATGTTGTCAATCTCTCCAGCCATTTTGCGTCCACCACCTGTCCAGTGCTTCATGTTGTCAATCTCTCCAGCCATTTTGCGTCCACCACCTGTCCAGTGCTTCATGTTGTCAATCTCTCCAGCCATTTTGCGTCCACCACCTGTCCAGTGCTTCATGTTGTCAATCTCTCCAGCCATTTTGCGTCCACCACCTGTCCAGTGCTTCATGTTGTCAATCTCTCCAGCCATTTTGCGTCCACCACCTGTCCAGTGCTTCATGTTGTCAATCTCTCCAGCCATTTTGCGTCCACCACCTGTCCAGTGCTTCATGTTGTCAATCTCTCCAGCCATTTTGCGTCCACCACCTGTCCAGTGCTTCATGTTGTCAATCTCTCCAGCCATTTTGCGTCCACCACCTGTCCAGTGCTTCATGTTGTCAATCCAGCCCATTTTTTATATTATACCTCGTCCGTTTTTTCCTGGTAGTTCTAAGCTGCTGTACCAGATGTTCTTTTCTAACGGTCGGTCGTACTTAGCAGGCTTTCTTCTCTTAACGAAACACAACAGACCTTTTTCTTGCTTAACACGAACTTTATCTCTGACCCAGATGTTTGTCTTTCCCTGCGTCCAGCTTATCCTGAACACTCTGCGCTATAATCACATCTCGAGTGCGTCTATATGATTCTCACCCTCCTTCTTGAGTCTATACGATTCTCATCCTCATACTTGAGTCTGTATGATTCTCATCTTCCTTCTTGAGTCTACATGATTCTCGTCCTCCTTCTTGAGTCTATACGATTCTCATCCTCATTCTTGAGTCTGTATGATTCTCATCTTCCTTCTTGAGTCTACATGATTCTCACCCTCCTTCTTGAGTCTATACGATTCTCATCCTCATTCTTGAGTCTGTATGATTCTCATCTTCCTTCTTGAGTCTACATGATTCTCACCCTCCTTCTTGAGTCTATACGATTCTCATCCTCATTCTTCAGTCTGTATGATTCTCATCTTCCTTCTTGAGTCTACATGATTCTCGTCCTTCTTCCTGAGTCTATATGATTCTCATCCTTCTTGAGTCTACATGATTCTCATCCTCCTTCTTGAGTCTACATGATTCTCATCCTCCTTCTTGAGTCTACATGATTCTCATCCTCCTTCTTGAGTCTACATGATTCTCATCCTCCTTCCTGAGTCTACATGATTCTCATCCTCCTTCCTGAGTCTACATGATTCTCGTCCTCCTTGAGTCTACATGATTCTCATCCTCCTTCTTGAGTCTACATGATTCTCGTCCTCCTTCCTGAGTCTACATGATTCTCATCCTCCTTCTTGAGTCTACATGATTCTCATCCTCCTTGAGTCTACATGATTCTCATCCTCCTTCTTGAGTCTACATGATCCTCATCCTCCTTCTTGAGTCTACATGATTCCCATCCTCCTTGAGTCTACATGATTCTCATCCTCCTTCTTGAGTCTACATGATTCTCGTCCTTCTTCCTGAGTCTACATGATTCTCATCCTACTTCTTGAGTCTACATGATTCTCATCCTCCTTCTTGAGTCTACATGATTCTCATCCTCCTTCTTGAGCGTCCAGGATTCACTGCCAAAGTGAACAGTGCTCCAAACAAGAGAGTAGAAATTTTATTATTGGGGTCGTTCCATCGTCGACATTTACCTATATAAGGAGGGAGGGGGGTCAAGGGGGAGGGGGGTCAAGGAGGGAGGGGGGTCAAGGGGTGTGTGCTAAATTTTTTAATGTGAAATATGATCATCTTCATGCGGCGCCACGCAGTGAACTGTTACATTGTTTCAAGTTGTGTAACCGTTTACGGCGCAGTGCTGTATTACAGTCCGACATCTCGGAAATTCATGACTTCGTGGAAAACAATTATCAGTATGACTTTGTGACACTATAGGGTTATTAGAAAACATGCACTGTGTCATAACTTGGTTACATCGATATATTTTTCAATCTGGAAAATAATCAACATTTTAAAGTGCTCATTCGGGACGGTGGGTCTGAGAATTAGTTTGCTTTGTACGAATAGGTAAGCGTCGACTACAGTGAACGGCCCCTTATGTACACGACAACAATAAACTGGGAGTTGTCATGTGACCCTGGATGCGCCATGTGAAACCTTGACTGTGAACTGGTTCCATTTACTGCCCCTCCCATGGGAATTTTTTTGTTTGTGCTGGCGTATCTGTCACAAGATTCACAACGGGACATCCTATTGAAACGACGTTCGCGGCTCTATTGTGGTGTCTTCAATGCCACCTTCTAGAGGGGGCGCGAGTTAGATACCCTGCGAAAGGGGCGTGAAAGAGGCGTGAGAATTGGAGACAGCGGAAGTGAACTTACAAGACAACACTGCCCTCTGGTACCCTATGTTGCCCTCTGGTCTCCACTGTGTGAAGTCTGGGAACGTGGTAAACAGGATGTGATCAGTAGAATGAGAACTATTTATATTCACTTCTCATACTACAGTCATTCCGTGTCAAATCAACCAATTTTCAGTAAATAAAAAATTGCACTGTAACATAACAGGCTGCCAACATCACTATCGGAAATAAAAAATAAAAATTCCCCCCATTTTCATGGATCTGGTATACCCAATGTCCTTCTCCCTATTATTCTGGAATTTTGCATAGACAATCTGTTCCAACATATCTACATATTCAGCAAATTTCAGGTATGCAGCTTGTAAACTTCTCTAGTTAGAGGCACCTGAAGACAGGTCAAAATAATGGGTATATTTTTTGCGCCTACCTCTTGTTCACATTATAGGGCATTACAGACACAATTTGCAGGTAAATGCGTAGTTCTTTTGCAGAAGTGCTCAAGCAAAGCCACTTAGTCATTTAGGGTAAAATTTCGGTAAAATCTGAGACATCAACTTTTTTACTATTGGTTGGTTTCACACGGAATGACCCAGCTATTTATATTCACTGCTCACTCCAACAAGAAATCCTAGACAGCTTCGATCATCGAGTTCTGATCTCCTGTCCCAGTTGTAGACCGACTGGTTGGTTAAAAACCGAAAACATTGACATGCATATATGACAGGTGATTACATAATATCAAGTAACCCTGGGATGTCTGACAGAGCGTCTTGAAGAATCCCAGATATGTCAGGGCAGTACTTCTGCAGTGGCGAAGTTTTATTTGAGAGATTTTCAAAACTCATGCAGGGCAATTTATTCTAGGGATACTCCTGTTCCATTTTCTCACAACATGTTTATGGATCCCACTTTTGTCATCCAGAGCAGTTGGGCCATATTTCAAATCACTGATTCACTTTTGTTTGACAAGTACACAACGTTACATTTTTCGTGTATATAAAAAAAATATTATCTAGTTGCGTTTTTTGTTTGTTTAATGAATAAACCACCACCGTGGACCCCTGGGCATGCCTAAAAAATTTTAGCCCCACAGACACGTCCACAAACGACTTTATAGCATAGGTATGTGGACGATGACCTATATGCGGTGTTCACAGGTGTCTGGTGTGCACGGAACACGTGTGTTTGTCTTCGCCATAGAACTGATGCCCTTTCACCGTCATTAGAGATGTATCATACTTGGCACTTATCATACGGCAGGTCTGCGTCTGTCGTTTTTAAGCTAATTTATTATCACCGCTGCCCATTCTAAAAACCATTGCATGTAGCATTTCTAAGTCATAATTGCACCATTACCTGTAACTGATCTATCAACACGAATATGTTTTTCGTCTGAGTCAGAGTCTGGGCCAATCATTGAAGCCTGGGGAAAGCGATTGCCACGAACGAACGTTTAGTAAACCGATATTTTATCTTATCAGTGCAACACGCTGAGTCTCATAATTTAAATGTAGCACCATTTTTAACTAATTATTATATGTGATATAAAGGAATCTCCTAATTCCCTGAATTGTTCTATCTCAAAATGCATCTAAGTTAACAGTGTTATAATTAATCAAGTTTAATCTTTATTGCTGTAGTATATTTCTAAATGGAATATGACAGATAAAGAAAGTGACAGTAAAAGTATGCTAGATTAATAAATGAAAAGGTCATTGCAAGGCCAAACAAAACACAAAATGTTGGCCATCTGGTGAACAAAATTATTGTCAGTAAATAAGAAGTTGATAACATTTATTTTGGCTTATATTTCCCTATAATTTGATATGTAAACTGGAGGAATATATATATATATATATATATATATATATATATATATATATATATATGTATTTATAATATATATATAATATATATATATATAATTATATGTATATATATATATATTGTTTTTTTTCTTTACCTATTTTGGTTCATGTGTTAAGCCAACATGTGTTAAGCCAACATGTGTTAAGCCAACACGTGTACCAGGACATGTACTCTATGTAGTACACATAAACTATATTTTAACAAAACTCAACCTTTCCCTGGGACTTTCCCACACAGAGCTCAGGTTACGCCAAACCCTCATATTTCCCCCCACGCAATACCTGCATGCACAATGGGATTCCTGTGCAGAGAATCAAGGTAGATATTGTGCCGGCAGACGTGTCATTAGAGAGTGTTGTGCTTTTGAAAATGTTTTTAGGTGTGTTGGCATCTCGTTAAACCAATCATGCCTCCTGGACCGAAACAGCAGCTCAGTTTTATTTTCCATACATCAGAGTTCTGCTGGAGAGAATGGGTCTTTTGTATTGGAGACTTGTACAGAGGCAGCCGCGAATGTCTATACTTAGTGTGGACAACATTTTTTCGTCCCATCTAGATGTATTCCCTCTCACATGCGTAAGTTCTTTATCGTGTCTGCTTTGATGTACAAAGGTATTGTGTGAATGATTTATTGAATGACGCTAAAATATGTAAGGTGTAAAATGTACCAGCTTTGGTTCGTGTATATATTACTGCTAAAATATAAAATTAAATTTGGTAAAATTCTAATGCTAATTAAACTTGGACAACAATTATATATGCATGCAAGCACACGTGCATGCATGCACTCACGTGCATATGTGCACACTGATTTGAAATTCGTTCACTGACTGACTGACTGACTGACTCACTCACTCACTCACCTATCCACCCGTGCACCCACCCACCCACGCACCCATCCATGCACCCACCCATCCCCAATCTGTCACTCTGACCAAGTAGGTTACTTAATCCGTCATGTCAATATCCCTGAGGTTTCAAAATGAGCCGGGTGAGAGTCCCTGGGCAGATAAAATGAGATCAGAGGATTATTGCACTGACAGGCTCACAATTGAATCTGCTCTGAAATAGACCACAACAGGCGAATGATCCTAACAGCGGAGAAATTGTGGGTGGAACCCTATTATAGGTCTTGTCTTTGTCTTCATCCCACAGACTATGTAGCGCTGTCACGGCTCCAGGTTTCACAGATCTGTATGGTTCTCAATTCACAGTGCAGGTCTGTACGGGAGACTAGGAGATGTCTATTCTTGACTGAAAGGGAGCTGAGGAAAACCTGCTAAATGTGTTTAATGCACCAGTGGCGCGCTAGCATAGGTGAATCTCAAGCAACTACATAACTGAACAGATGTTATTTCAAGGAAAATAACTACAGAATTCGAGTCAGCCTCTGATTTTGTTCTGAAACAGCACAAATGATCACATTTTGTAATTGCAAAATTTATTAATGTCACATTTGGGTGTTTGTCACATTTTATTTAGTTGTCACATTTTGTAATTGCCACATTTGTGTGATTATCACTTTTTGCACTAATTGTCACATTTTGTAATTGTCACATTTTATGTCACATTTATGTAATTGTTACAGTTTGTAATTGTCACAGTTTATAATTGTCACAAACATTATCAATAAATTGCAAAGATACATTATTTGATATTCTCACTGACCAACAAACAGAATCTTGAGGATGTATATATAGATTGTCTGTGTTTGTGTCAGTTCTCTTGTCACAGTGCGTCATGTGTCACGGTGCGTGTCACGGTGCGTCATGTGTCGGTGAGACCCTGACAGGCTGTGTCAGGGACGTCTGAGTCATTCTCGTGTGGCTTAGTGTAGAATTAAACGACTCCATGCTGTTGTTATTAGACGGCGAGCCTACGCTGCTCACGACTGAGTCATTGGAAGGAACCACATCAGTGATTTGTCCGTGGTGGATAAAACACTGTTATTAAGCATAAAAACACCAATCCATCCACTACAAAGGAAGGACGCTTGATTGGAGCAGGCATTAGTGTCTGGTGTCTCTCAGGGTTGTAGTCCTAGGACGACTGACGAATCTCTCCTTAATTAGCGATCCTATTCACCGGCACCCAACCTGACATTATCGCCCCAGGGTGATAGAGAATGAGGCGCTGTGGCTTTGCGTGGCACACACACATCTCGCGCATTCTTTATCTTGTCTCACTAGGTTGCTCTTTCCCAGTGGGGTGTTTACCCCTTTGTGGCAGTTATCTGTGTGTCTGAAGAGGGCGTTCTGTCTGGGTGTGTGCATGTCATCCTATGACCCCACCATCAAGCGGGCGCACTGTTTGCGCCCGGAGGGTGTAGAGGGAGCACTACTATTTCTAGTGCTTAATGAAATCCTTCGACTATCTTTTCAAGACTGGCTGAATGGACATGTTGTTAGTCACCCTATCCTTTAGGTCTCCATAGGGTCCAACTAGACTCTCCTGCCAAGCTACAATTAAACACTTTGGACATGTTGTTAGTCACCCTATCCTTTAGGTCTCCATAGGGTCCAACTAGACTCTCCTGCCAAGCTACAATTAAATACTTTGGACATGTTGTTAGTCACCCTATCCTTTAGGTCTCCATAGGGTCCAACTAGACTCTCCTGCCAAGCTACAATTAAACACTTTGGACATGTTGTTAGTCACCCTATCCTTTAGGTCTCCATAGGGTCCAACTAGACTCTCCTGCCAAGCTACAATTAAACACTTTGGACATGTTGTTAGTCACCCTATCCTTTAGGTCTCCATAGGGTCCAACTAGACTCTCCTGCCAAGCTACAATTAAACACTTTGGACATGTTGTTAGTCACCCTATCCTTTAGGTCTCCATAGGGTCCAACTAGACTCTCCTGCCAAGCTACAATTAAATACTTTGGACATGTTGTTAGTCACCCTATCCTTTAGGTCTCCATAGGGTCCAACTAGACTCTCCTGCCAAGCTACAATTAAATACTTTGGAATATTTGTGGATTACATTTAGATAAAACATTGCTAAATACACATATAAATGTATATGTGAGCGATTGCTATAACCATAGTGTAATTGTTATAACCATGGTATAATTGATATGACCATGGTGTAATTGTTATAACCATGGTGTAATTGTTATGACCATGGTGTAATTGCTCTAACCATGGTGATGTAGTTGCTATAACCACATTGACCTAATTTTCATAACCATGATATCTAATTTCTATAACCATGGTGATGTCATTGCAATAACCAAGATCATCTATTGGTAAATACGACAACCGTGGTTATCTAATTGCTGTTTACCATCTCTAATTGTTATAACTGTGTTGATCTAATTGCTATAACCACATTGATCTAATTGCGACAACCGTGGTTGTTATATGTTGCTGTAACCATGATGTTCTAGTTGTTGGGGGAGATGCTTGTACTATAAACTCTACATAATGTCGTGTGGCGGGACCCCCTCGGGCAGGACCCCCTGGACAACACCCCCTGAGGGTAATGACAAGTGAATTACAGCCAGATGACATCACCTTGAGGGTGGGGGTACACGTTGAACTGAAACTCACCCAATGTTAAACGGCAGCGGGTTAAACCAGTTTTGTTTCATCATTG
Organism: Lamellibrachia satsuma; assembly: GCA_033239005.1. Lineage (NCBI taxonomy): Eukaryota > Metazoa > Annelida > Polychaeta > Sabellida > Siboglinidae > Lamellibrachia > Lamellibrachia satsuma. The sequence goes on along the minus strand of BSQZ01000003.1, from coordinate 17,978,666 downwards.
TAGTTCAGTGGCCTAGTATCGGCTGTAGTGGCTGGTGACATGTGACATTCACTGTCATCTGCGGTTATGTTCAGAGACAGACACCACCATGCCATTGTATTGCCGTCACATGCAGGGTTTTTACCCCATCCATCGCCACAGGGTGTCCATGAATCTATGTTGGTGTGGCATTGTCACCCCAAGACTCTGACTGCTCACCCTAGTTTTTTACATGTACCCCTATATGTTGCAACCTGAGGGTGTAGCACTTGCTAATTCACCCCCAGTAATAGGTTGTTGTGTGTATGAGTAGTTACCAGGGAGGTCCTTGCAGTGGTAATTACCTCTCAAGGTACAGCACAGCAAGAAACATGTTCACAAAGAGCTCCTTGGCTGACATACAAATGATGTATAGTTTACTATTTGGTGATAATTATGTGAATCGTAATCGCATATCCTCGAGCCTGTATATCATAATATGACCATTTTATTACCGGTATAATTGTGATTTAAACTTTTCAATGACATATCGGCGTTGGGCTGCATTTAAATAGTTTCGATGAATTATGGCTGCCATCTAGAAACACAGCATTAGTGATATTGCATATAACAACTGAAAATTGGTGCTAACTGCTTAACACCAGATGGCGACACTTTTCAGTTGTTCCACACTAGTCATATTACAATAATTATGGATCGTGCTGATTAAAAAGGGGGGTGTATGCTAATTAGGGCATGTAATAGGTCAATTACGGTGTATATACAGTACGTATAATCGTATGAAGATTTGACATTGCCCACCATGTGGATATACATCCTGTCTCTCTCCCCCTCAGATGCCGCGATGGAGGTGTGCTATAAAGGCAAACAAGAACCAACAAGGAAGTCTTGTTGTACACGGCGGACGGAGAGAAAGTACCACCGGACAGCGGACGAGGACATGCATGCCGCACTGCAATCTACCAGCTCCTACCTGAAGAACCTCCTCTCTACCAACCTTGCCCACTACGAAGGTCAGTGTCACCTTCACCTCCATGACCTTGTATATGTGACCTTCACCTCCATGATCTTATGTCTATGTGGCCTTCACATGCATCACCTTATGTCAGTGTCACCTTTACCTCCTTCACCTTATGTCAGTGTCACCTTTACCTCCTTCACCTTATGTCTGTTACCTTCACTTCAATTTTTTTTAACATTATGTATGGTGTCATGAGCAACGACTGTTGGAATGGTGCCTTATAAATTTTACAATTTGATTTTTTATACTATGGTTATGATCTGTGTATTAATTTACCAAACCATATGTAATAATAAGTATATTTTGATTTGTAGCATTACATGTTTAGCCGAATATACTTATTTTTTGATATATCAAACATTAAATACAATAGAGTAATAGAGCATTCATTTGCATATAAATAAACAAAATAGACTGTATGACTAACCTATCTGATCCTATGGCCATGATTTGTGTATGACCAACTCATCTATGATCCTGTGGCCATGATCTGTATATGACCAACCCCTCTATGATCTTGTGGCCATGATCTGTGTATGACCAACCCCTCTATGATCCTATGGACATGATCTGTGTATGACCAATATCTGTGATCCAGTGGCCATGATCTGTGTTATTGTATGACTCCTTCATGATCCCTTCGCCATGATCTGTCTGTGATCCAGATCTAGACAGAATTTTCCATGGAGATGGTGCATTTGTAGTTGAGGGATTTAGAATGGAAGGGATCTGGGTTTGAAGGGAAGGGATCTGGGTTTGAAAGAAAGGGATCTCGGTTTGAAGGGAAGGGATCTAGGTTCGAAGGGAAGGGATCTGTGTTTGAAGAGAAGGGATCTGGATTCGAATGGAATGAATCTGGTTTTGAATGGATGGGATCAAGGCTTTTAAGGGTAGGGATCTGGGTTTGAAGGAAAGGGATCTGGGTTTGAAGGGAAGGGATCTGGGTTTGAAAGAAAGGGATCTCGGTTTGAACGGAAGGGATCTGGGTTTGAAAGGAAGGGATCTGGGTTTGAAGGAAAGGGTTCTGGGTTTGAAGGAAAGGGATCTGGGTTCAATGAGATGATATCGAGGCTTTAAAGGGAAGGGATCTGGTTTTGAAATAAAGGCATCTATCTGATTTTGAAGGTAAGGGATCTGGGTTTAAAGGAAAGTGATCTAGGTTTAAAGGGAAGAGGTAGTGGCTTCCAGTCCTGTAAACAGCCTCTTTCCTTGCCTCTGGGTCACGTGACTTGCATGTGATATCACTGGTGTGCTCCACCGACAGATAACATCTTTCCCTCAGGAGTAGTTGATGTTTGGCTCCTTCAAGGGGCCTGCATTGTGTCATTTACAAACACTTAACTGGCCAGCCTTGGTACAGAGACATCTATCAGGGATGTGTTGAATTAGGATGTCACCCCCTACCCCAGCTATTTGGGCCATTATACCATCTGACCTGGGTTCAACCCATGCAGACCTGTGGCAAAACAAGACCCAGTTTTCCTTTCCGTCATAAGTTTGACATCCAGTTTTATGACAGGTAGGTAGACCAACGTATCATTTAGTTGTCTTACTGAAATCAAAGTTCAAGTGTCAGAGACTGTACGATTCCTTGCATACAGTGATTTTCTGGAGACAAAAATAACAGAATTTGTCGAGTTTTGTCCAGCAGATTGAGGAAAGAACAAATATTGACATAGTTGATTTTTAATATACCGGGTACTACACGTATCGTCTGTTTCACAATGTATTGTTCCTAAAACTAAGCTTAACTTGGACATACGTGCTTTCTCTGTTGCTGCGCTTGGCATCTGGAAAGAACTCCCCATCACTTTGAAAACGTCTCAAACTATAGCTACTTTCCGAAAAAAGTTAAGACATTTATTCCAAATTGCATTTCCACTATAAATTGTTCAGTGGTATTCAGCCAGCAAGGTTGGAGCATTTGAAGTGTTGCAACCTTGGCAGTGCGATGTTGGAGTATGAAACAGATTTGATGACGAGGGGGGGGTATTTTGGTGGTTATTATCCCAAACCCCCGGTAGACGCATTAATATTTGACAAAAACTGCCAGTTTTAACGCGTTTGCAACATGATTAAACGAGCTGGAAGTATGTGATTTTAACGAAACTTGTTCAGAATATCAATGAGATGATGGCGGTCACTGTGAATTTGTTTCTGTACTTTGTAAGGTCCAGTTCTCTTATAATCAGACAAAATGTTAACTTGGCCACCAGTGCAGTAGTGTGCCATGGCCTGGCCTGCATAGTCAGCTGCGGAGCCTTGTGTGAGAGTGTGACATGAATCATGGCAGTTGCCAGAGCTCATTGGGATGTGGAACATGTAGAACGGCTGTCAGTGTTGAAGAGATTACAGAACAGGATCACCCGCGCCTTACACTAACATCTCGTAACTGACTTGGCAGTCCGCCCACGGACCTCTGTCTGGTCCACCTATGTCCCTGGCTACGCAGCTACTTTATAAACATTGTTTGGTGTACCACTCGGCTATCTGATACCAAACCTGCTGCACCGTATAGATTCCCTGTATGCCATAACAAATTTTTTAGGATTTTGGGAGGTGTACGGCTGTAACCCATTTGTATAAAGATTTAAATGGAAAAATCGTGATGAAGTAATTATTTTCTTGTATTCATTATACGCCTCCATTGGTTTCTGTCCTGCATAGCTTTTTTAAAAATGAAGAACTCTTATTCAAAATTCGGACGTAAGTTGTTTTGGATACGTTAGACATTGTCTCTCTGGTCTTCTCTGTCCGTGCTTTTGTTGCCAAGCAACCAGCGCCATCATCACTTCTTTACATTTGGACCAGTGACCTGCAAGGTTTTATTTGTTTTCAGCACAAAAGTATAAAATCGTAAGACAAACTTAATAGCAATCAATGACCAAGTACTTTTGATGCTAGGTAGATTTCTGGTTAAGACAAACTTAATGGCAATCAAAGACCAAGTACTTTTGATGCTAGGTAGATTTCTGGTTAAGACAAACTTAATAGCAATCAAAGACCAAGTACTTTTGATGCTAGGTAGATTTCTGGTTAAGACAAACTTAATAGCAATCAATGACCAAGTACTTTTGATGCTAGGTAGATTTCTGGTTAAGACAAACTTAATAGCAATCAATGACCAAGTACTTTTGATGCTAGGTAGATTTCTGGTTAAGACAAACTTAATAGCAATCAATGACCAAGTACTTTTGATGCTAGGTAGATTTCTGGTTAAGACAAACTTAATAGCAATCAAAGACATTTTTCCGGCATCAAAATATACCTACATGAAATGAAATCGGCTAGGCTTAACCAGAAATCTACCTAGCATCAAAAGTACTTGTACTTTTGATGCTAGGTAGATTTCTGGTTAAGCCTAGCCGATTTCATTTCATGTAGGTATATTTTGATGCCGGAAAAATGTCGACACTCAAGTCATACTCGGCACTGCAGTGGATTTTGTTTGATGTAGGTATATAATTGTTTGATGTAGGTATATAATTGTTTGATGTAGGTATATAATTGTTTGATGTAGGTATATAATTGTTTGATGTAGGTATATAATTGTTCGATGCAGGTATATAATTGTTTGATGTAGGTATATAATTGTTCGATGCAGGTATATAATTGTTTGATGTAGGTATATAATTGTTTGATGCAGGTATATAATTGATCGATGCAGGTATATAATTGTTTGATGTAGGTATATAATTGTTTGATGTAGGTATATAATTTGTTACTTCACAAATTATGACACTTGATTAAAATAGGAATATGTTGGTCAAATATACAATACAGAATTATATATGGATGTAGATGCACTGTACAGAATTTCTAGTCAAAAATACGGATTTGAACAAAAATCGCAGATCATCAGCCACCAACTATGTGCTTTCTGCATGCGGTCTATGCAGCTACTCTATAAACATTGTTTGGCCCACCTAATCTGTTGGGTCATGTTTCTGCCGTCTTCTCACAATCTGTTTCTGTGTTTCTACTGAATTTGATGAGTTCAGATCAGTACAGATCGTCTTCTCACAATCTGTTTCTGTGTTTCTACTAAATTTGATGAGTTCAGATCAGTATAGATCGTTGTCTAACGGTGGTTCCTTCCTACCTAGAGGGCTATTAGACCAACAGTGAGACTCTACAGCTTAGAGAGTTATGACTTAGGGGTGTTCTCAACAGTGGGACTCTACAGCTTAGACTAGTTAGAGAGTTATGACTAAGGGGTCATTTCAACAGGTAGACCAAAAATTGAACTACAGGCGAGAGAGAGAGAGAGAGAGAGAGAGAGAGAGAGAGAGAGAGAGAGAGAGAGAGAGAGAGAGAGAGAGAGAGAGAGAGAGAGAGAGAGAGAGAGAGAGAGAGAGAGAGAGAGAGAGAGAGAGAGAGAGAGAGAGAGAGAGAGAGAGAGAGAGAGAGAGAGCTTTGGAGGGGTCGTTTCAACAGGTAGACCAACTCCTCCAGAATTATCTACACTGGTGCACTGACCAGTCACACAGACATCGCTGTAAGTACAACTGCGGTGTCGGTTATCCTGATAACCACCCTAGGCTGTCTTGCATTGTCAGAGCTGTATAAACGACCACTTAACACACACCTAACACATCTAAACCAGAGCATGCCCACATGCATACAGATCTGTGGAGCGCAATAGTGGCTCAGTGGTTAGAGCGCAGGACTGTCAGTCGAGACGACTACAATTGGAGTCCATCTGTTGCTGGGGCAGTATCGTTCACCCAACTTTGCCTGTGTCTTATAGACGAGACACTAAACGTTCATTGTACCTGATGTCTATGCTAGGCCAATAAATGATCCCACACAGGGTGTAAATGTGTAACCTGTCCTGGTCTCACATATAGACACCTCCAAGTCACTGGATGTGTGACTAGACTGTGTGCTACCATCTGGCGCTAAAAATCACTCAATAGTGTCTCCTTCTCAAAGCAATATTCAACCAAGCGTGGTCTCGCATTATTCATAGGTTAACTGGATAGCAAGAATCACTGTATGAGTGGATTAAATTATAGCTTCTTTAAATAGCTAATGTATTCTTCTGAGCTGTCAGATGGCCTATCTCTGTCATTGTCATGTGGAAACTACATCGACTGGCAGCCAATTTATGATGTTATCAGAACCTTTCTTGATCAGTGCGCACTAGTCAATGGTAAGGTGCTCTCGACGTTGTATAGATACTTCAAGGCAGAAGTCAGTCGTATGAGTTGTACTATTCTGACAGCATCAATTTGTTCATTTCTGATTGTGTTTATTCATCTTGCTAACAATCTATTGCTGTTTGTTTCTATTTTGACACATCATTATTTCGCATAAATGTGATAACAGTGATTGAACATAATATATAATGTCGAGGATATTTCTATCAGATTGTATAGAACAGTAAGAATAACACGTATTAAATGAATAGTTCGACACGTGCTTTTATATGAAAGCACAAAGTTGTTGAGAAAGTACATTTTAATGTGGATCAGGGAGACTCCTACAAGCTTTGTTGCCAACACAGGACCCCCCTGACATTTAAATGATAACCTCACATGTTTTTTCCAATGTTTCAGCACAAGTTATGCAAATATAATGTTAAGTTAAGTTTGGCCAGTAAATTTGCAAGTGTTATACAGATCCATCAACAATACGTTGGATCTATAGCAATATATTCACTCTGTATTTCTGTTTGGAAATGTGATATTTGGACAAGATTTAACAAGATTTTAACAAGATTTAACAAGACTGCCATCCAAGGCAAAGGCCCAGATGGTAAGTGGACAAGGAAGCCATTGGCTTACCGAGAGTCCAACATTTTTAATCTATGTGTAACCCGCCCTCCTGAGATATGTGTCAACCTTGTTTTTAAATATATTCACGCTGCTAGCATTTGCACAGTCTGTAGATAATTTGTTCCATTTATTTATTGTCCTCTGTGAGAACGAATACTTGTTGATATCCAGTCTACACTGATCCTTTACTAATGCTACTTAATGTCCTCTAGTTCTACTGTCTTTCTTGAGTGAAAAAAAAATATTTCTATCAATATTTTCATACCCATTTAGTATCTTAAAATCTTCAATCTGATATCCTCTTAACCTCCTTCTCTCTAGAGTTGTTAAACCACATTCTTTCAGGCGTTCTTCATAACTAAGGTCTCTCAGTTCTGGAATCAGTATCATTCATTTTGTTCACAAGTGATCAATATACCGTATATACCTTAATAGAAGAACCGTCTAGCAGCTGTTCACAATTGTCGAGATTTACCTATTTGTTCTCAGTGTACAAAGGGGGGGTCAGGAGAGCACGTTAAAAAAATGATGTCCATTACATGCAATCACTGTTGTGTCATGAAGTGCACCACGTTGAACTGGTACAGAAATACTTTTGTATGTAATTGCCATTCACAGTGTTGCAATACAGTACAACATCTTGGAAATTCTCAGTTCGTGGAAAATAGCTATCAATGTGAGGCCACAAAGTACTTAGAAAACCACAAAGCTTTAGCATATATACATACATATGTATATATTGGAGATACATGTTTGTGAATGATTTCTGGTGATTATTAGTGTATGTTTTATATACGTGCACTGTGTTGTTACATCGTTACATCGTTACATAATTATGTCTTTCAATGTGGATCAATATTTTTAAGTACTCATTCGGGGATGAGTATGAGAATTAGTGTGTTTTGTAGGAATGAGAATTAGTGTGTTTTGTAGGAATGAGAATTAGTGTGTTTTGTAGGAATGAGAATTAGTGTGTTTTGTAGGAATGAGAATTAGTGTGCTTTGTACGAATGAGAATTAGTGTGTTTTGTAGGAATGAGAATTAGTGTGTTTTGTAGGAATGAGAATTAGTGTGTTTTGTAGGAATGAGAATTAGTGTGTTTTGTACGAATGAGAATTAGTGTGTTTTGTACGAATGAGAATTAGTGTGCTTTGTATGAATGAGAATTAGTGTGTTTTGTATGAATGAGAATTAGTGTGTTTTGTACGAATGAGAATTAGTGTGCTTTGTACGAATGAGAATTAGTGTGCTTTGTACGAATGAGAATTAGTGTGCTTTGTACGAATGAGAATTAGTGTGTTTTGTACGAATGAGAATTAGTGTGCTTTGTACGAATGAGAATTAGTGTGCTTTGTACGAATGAGAATTAGTGTGCTTTGTACGAATGAGAATTAGTGTGCTTTGTACGAATGAGAATTAGTGTGCTTTGTACGAATGAGAATTAGTGTGCTTTGTACGAATGAGAATTAGTGTGTTTTGTACGAATGAGAATTAGTGTGCTTTGTACGAATGAGAATTAGTGTGCTTTGTACGAATGAGAATTAGTGTGCTTTGTACGAATGAGAATTAGTGTGCTTTGTACGAATGAGAATTAGTGTGCTTTGTACGAATGAGAATTAGTGTGCTTTGTACGAATGAGAATTAGTGTGCTTTGTACGAATGAGAATTAGTGTGCTTTGTACGAATGAGAATTAGTGTGCTTTGTACGAATGAGAATTAGTGTGCTTTGTACGAATTAGAATTAGTGTGCTTTGTACGAATGAGAATTAGTGTGCTTTGTACAAAAAGGTAAATGTCAACAATTATGAACGACTCATATAAGACTCTTTCTTGCAACGGTTTAATTTCTTTATGCATATTAATATACAGAAATCTCACTGTCACGAATCTATGAAAAGGAAGTGCAACAACTTTCACTTTCACTTTAACATAGCAAGGATTTCATATAATTAAATTCTCTGACTTTTCCGGTCGCAGCACGTATCTAAATTAGCAGTGGTTCTCTTCATGTTTGAATCTGTATAGCTGTAGTCTATTTTGCCTGCACTTCTCTGGATTCCCTACAGATATGTTATGTAAGGCTAAATAAAATTCAACATTATATCTTTCGTGTTATGTAAAAGTGCCCTTTGCTGCCTATGTTTGTGTGTATAATTTTATATACATGCTGAATATTATCAAACATCTTGTTAATGTTATATAAATACCTAGATATGTGTTATGGAATTACTGTTTTTTTATGCAAAGTGCAAGGAATCTATATGATAACTAGTGTTGAATCTACGATTCATTCATCTGGCTGGGTAGCTATGTTTGCAAAATTGCATGAATTGTTGTGGGGCGCCATGGCGTTGTGGTTAGAACATCAGACTCTCAGTCGAGATATCCCGGTTTCAAATCCTCTTGCTGCTATTTTGAAACTTGGACTGTTTCGCTTTTTCAACGATGCCTCAGCTTACTTGATTACCTGGCTATGGGCATAGGTGGCCATGTGACCGAATTGTGCAATAATTGCAGCATGGCTGAATACTTTCCAGAAACGTCAAGTTGGTGTTGGAAAGAACAGGTCTTCCAGAGGGTGTGTAAAGTGCTTTGAGCAGTCCCTAGGACTGGATACCAGGTTATGTAAGAGCGGTCCTTTACCTTTGCCTGGTGATTTCAACACCAGCCCCTGGCATATTGACCAGAGAGCACCAGGCAGACAGCCATGACGTATGGCTGACTGCATAGCTGTCTTTATGGCCCCATGTCAGGCTGTAAATGGCCCCAATTGACAGGTATTGTTGAGTGTGGTCTACTGTGTCAGGCAGTCTTCTATCTAGTTTAGGCCCAGTACACAGTGTAACTACAGTAGAACCTCACTGTTAAGATCACCCTCAGGACTGGGCCAAAGTGATCTGAATAGCAAGGTGGCTGTATTAGCGGGATTAATATCCTATACTTTACTGTTATGGAAATATTTTTGCACTGTCCCAGGGTGACCGTAATAACAAGGTGGCTGTATTACTGAGGTGACCTTAAAGCAAGGTTCGAATGTACACCTTCCAAGTCTCCCGATATAGTGGGAGATCTCCACTTTTTAGTCATTTTTTACATACTCTCAATTTCCAAAACCTCTCGCCCATGCCATATTTGATTTTGCATTTTTTTATGATTTCATGTTTTTTGTCTTGAGTAAAGTTACTTACATATGATTGTACAAAATAATTTAATAAGATTTGTATGTAAATAAACTTTATGAATCTAAAATCCTGAACATCATTTTTTCTTGGGTGATGTGTTGAAAAACCACCCAATCTTGTAGGAAGCCTGTAAACCCACCCACCCACATATTTATATACAAGGAAGCAGGCACATATTTATGATGTTTATGTTCTGAAACTAGATAAAGGACATACACTCTACAACCATAATTATGTTTTCTTGAACTTTGCATAACACAGGCACGCTCCAACAGTTAGCTCATCTAGTCATATCATGTTCATAAACATGAACTACAACCATAGACACATGCTAGGTCATATCATGTTCATAAACATGAACGTCAACCATAAACACATGTCAGGTCGTATCATGGAAAGTATTGTATTTCATGGTAGACTATGTCACATATATACATAGAGAGCACTATATTTCATTACCGTGTTATTGCTGCGTGTTATTGCTGCGTGCATATATAGAACAGCATTAGTCATTGCTTCGGAGTCAGAGGCTGCCATTGAATGGTGTTGGTATTGGTAGTGGTGCTAGATCACTATTTTAGTGGGTAGTGGGGGATAGATCACTATTTTATTTCTGGCATATTAATAAAAAGTACTAGTGTTTTTGTGGATTTTTGCACACTGAAAAAATAGTTTATGAACAGGGCAAGGAAAGGGCACATTTGCAGACAACAACGCTTTGTACACATGCTTAAATATCTAGTTGGTTGTTGGTAGCATTATATGCACGGGTCAGTTATGGAAGGATCCCTGGTGTCAGTTATGGAAGGATCCCTGGTGTGTGAAGATGAATCTGGTTTGTTTGGGCTGCAAGTGACTGGGATCATCTTCCCTGTTGATTTTCTGTGAAACAAAATTGTTTGACAAAAAAGTGTAAAATTTATTAAAAGCAAATCATGGTTTTGCGCAGAATGTGGAATTGCTTTTGAGCATAGGTTTTAATAGGAAAAATAATAGGTGGTGGCGGTGGTGGCGGCAGTGGTTGTGGCGGTGGCGGTGGCTGTGGTGGTGGCGGTGGTGGTGGTGGTGGTGGCAGCAGTGGTTGTGGCGGTGGCAGTGGTGGTGGTGGTGGTGGCAGCAGTGGTTGTGGTGGCGGTGGCGGCGGTGGCGGTGGCGGTGGCGGTGGCGGTGGTGGCGGCTGTGGTGGCGGCAGTTGTTGTTGCGGTGGCGGTGGTGGTGGCGGTGGCGGCGGCGGCGGCGGCGGCGGCGGCGGCGGCGGCGGCGGTGGCGGTGGTGGTGGTGGTGGCAGTGGTGGCGGTGGTGGTGGCGGCAGTGGTTGTGGCGGTGTCGGTGGTGGTGGTGTGTCGGTGGTGGTGGTGGTGGTGGCGGCGGTGGCACATTGTTGTTTGCCTGTAAAAAAAGCAGTTTGCATTAAACTGCTGAGCTAGACTGGCCGTGATATTAGATACAACTGAAGGCTGTCAACTATGTGAAATATGTGTCGGCTGCCTGCTCAATAAATGGGACAAATTGTGCTTTGGCTGCTTGTTTCACCACAGGTTAGATGCTGCGTGCCAATGGGCCTCTTGCATGTCACGCTTGCTGCCACTGTGACACAAGATTAGTCTGTGGAAATGTACGCATGCCTAACAAATTAAGGTTATCCTGACTTCATTCTATTCCCTGAGCACTGGTCAGTACTAGTTGGTCAGTTGAACTCGGTGATTTTCACACAGAATTGTGGGAATGAAAGGCAAGGCAAAGAAGGGAGGAGCTGAAGGAGGAAGTTGGTGAGAGAGAGTCTCAGGAGGAAGTTGGTGAGGAGCTGGCTAAAGTGGGCTGGACATGTGGAAAGAATGTAAGGGGAACGGTTGATGAAGAGAGCTGATGCACTCACAACGGAAGATAGAAGGAGAAAACTGAGATTGAGATTGCATGAATAGAGATTTGGTGGGATTGGGAGGGGAGTGGAGAACGAGAGCGAGGGATGGGGGGAGTGGAGAACGAGAGCGAGGGATAGGGGGGAGTGGAGAACGAGAGCGAGGGATGGGGGGAGTGGAGAACGAGAGCGAGGGATAGGGGGGAGTGGAGAACGAGAGCGAGGGATAAGGGGGAGTGGAGAACGAGAGCGAGGGATAGGGGGGAGTGGAGAACGAGAGCGAGGGATAGGGGGGAGTGGAGAACGAGAGCGAGGGATAGGGGGGAGTGGAGAACGAGAGCGAGGGATAAGGGGGAGTGGAGAACGAGAGCGAGGGATAGGGGGGAGTGGAGAACGAGAGCGAGGGATAGGGGGGAGTGGAGAACGAGAGCGAGGGATAGGGGGGAGTGGAGAACGAGAGCGAGGGATAGGGGGGAGTGGAGACGAGTTTTGGAGACAGCAGTGACGAAAAAGATGGAAAACAAAACTTGACCACCGGTATCGGTGCCAGCCTCACCCCGGATAAACAGGAGGGCAACAAATGTAGGCGATTGCAAACACCCTGTGCACAGGCACACAGCAAAACACGTGACTTATTCTCCAACAGTTCCGGACACAATCAGTTATTAATTCTGTGGGATTGTTCCTGGCTGTGGCGGTCTAGTCAGCCTTGTTTTTACCCTCCCTCCGGGCATGCTGCGATAGATGGGAAAGCCGCTGGAGGCTGAATCTACATAATTGTTGTTTAGCTTCCCCGGATGAGATTCATGGATAAAATCCTGGCTAGCATCCGTAAATGTGTTGATATGACAATTTATTACATATTAACATGTGGCATGGTTACAGGTTTTGTAAATTATTAAAAATATATCAAAAAAATCCAGAAAAAAATTGCAAGTAAGTGGAAGGGTTCAATTGGATTATCATAAAAAATTGGAAAGGTGTATTTTTTAAAGAGTATTTTCCCAGTTAAAATTTTGCAGTGATCAGCTTTCCAATCACTGAATTGGCAATGTTTGTGGAGTGCATAAATCTCTTTTTCTAGGGGTGTGGGTTGGTCGAGTCAATCCATCCATTTTGGGGGGGGAGATTATTTGAATTTGTTTTATCTACAAAGCCCCTTACAAGGAGAACCACGCACTGTCTATATGACACTGTTAAGCTCATCGGTGTCAGTAGAAATGTGTACCCAGGTTAAATCTAACTACTGTCAACTTGACATGACAGATTGATGTTAAGCTCATTGGTGTCAGTAGAAATATGTACCCAGGTTAAATCTAACTACAGGGGTGTACTGTAAACTTGACATGACAGATTGATGAAAGTGTTACTTTTTTCCGTGGGATGTAAACACCATTTATATTCAATAAACTTTGAATACCTCTGACATTTTGTTTTTGATAAATGTGTATGCATAAACGTAATATTTCACAAATTTATAGCAATCTGTGATGTTACTAATACAATAAGTAGTTGATTGATCAGGTGCTGATAAATCTAATGTAGATACACTAATTTACTCATTTAGATGCACAAATCAATTCTAAATGTGTTTTTTTTATACTAAGGCAGCAACAAGTTATGTGCATACCGTGGGGCGAAGTGTCAAGTTCAGTGTTAGTTTGTCTAAAAAAATAAGTGACATATTTCTGTCAAAGGCAGACGCATCATAAATGAAGATTTGTTGGCGTCTAGATAAGGCGCAGACAAGGTTTATGGGTCCCTAGTGTTGTAATGCTGGAATTAAAATGAGTTTTATGTAGATTGTTGTTTCCCTCTCAACTGTCCCCTTCCCCCTTCCCATTATCCTCATTCCCTTCCCACTATCTCCTGCTCTTCCGTTCCTCTCCATGGTTGTTGCTCCCAGCCATCACCAGGGTCATCTACTCTGTATCCCCTGTCCCACTAGCCCCTTCCCCTCCCCACTATTCCTTCCAAACTATCCCCTTCCCCTCCCCACCATCCCTTTCCCTATCCCGCTATCCCCTCCCCTACCCCACTATCTCCTTCCTAACCCCACTATCCCCTTCCCCTCCAAACTATCCCCTTCCCTTCCCCACTATCCCCTTTCCCACCCCACTACCCACTATCTCCTTCCCAACCCCACTATCCCTTGCCCTCCAAACTATCCCCTTCCCCACTATCCCCTTTCCCACCCCACTATCCCCTTCCCACTATCTCCTTCCCAACCCCACTATCCCCATCCCCTCCCAACTATCCCCTTCCCCTCCACTATGCCCTTTGCCACCCCACCATCCCCTCCCTATTCTTTCCCCAGCCATCCCTAAGGCTGTCTACTCGCTCCAAGGCTGCAATATTTACTCTAGTGGTCCCAGACTCCACCGCATTAACCCTTTGATACCCACTCACTCCCCAAGGCGCTCTTCCATTACTTTCATGATCATACAAATTAACCTATATGACGACTATATGGCCCACCACACACACAGTTAACCCTTTGTCTCCGGTGGGTATTCCATCACTAGCGTTCTCGCAACTACTTAACGAATACTTGACAACAATACCAACGTTGTTCTCGAGAGCTTCGCCGAATCCACACCAGCATTATTGTCAGCGATGTGCACTCATTCTACTGTTGACATTACTGCATTCGCATTTATTTGAATACGTAGCCGAACTCTTAGGCGTAAAAAAACGTTTGAATATTTATGCTTTTTCTCTGCCGATGACGTGATTCTAAGGGTTATTTTGGCGCCCAATGCAGGGACATGTTTCTTTCTTCTGCACCTGTTTTAAGTACTTCTCAGTTATGTCGTGAAAAATCAGAAATACGATATTTAACAAGATTTTTAACAAGAAGTACTATGGAAAGATTGCCATTCAAAACAACATTCGTAGTCAATTTGTTTTTTTCTTAAAATTAAATGAATACTAAATGTGAGTTGAATTAGCATTCTATTTCTGGCGATGTTATATAAAATGGTCTACTGGGTGATATTAGAGTTAGTTTGTTACACAGGATCCAATATTGATTGATCCTGAATTTATTAGTCACAATTCATTTGTTCAGTTATCTTGTCGCTGGAGGGGGGGTCCTTAGCAATGATGCATCAGCAACATTGTTAATTGACTCCGTCTGGTTGAGTGCGCCTACCCAGTACTGATAACAAATGTATGATTATGATTCCAGTTATGATAAGTATCTGTAAATGAAATGTGTACTGCTTCCTTCAGGCTGTTGTAATTACCAGGGGAGAAGGGGGGCAATCTGTGTTTTACAGAGTAACTGGAAAGTTTTACTAATTCTAGTTATTCATTCATTAATATTTAATAATCTATTTTTTTTAATATATTGATTCTGTTATTATTTGAATGTAACTACTGAATTTTTTTTCTACCAACGGTGTATATATATATATATATATATATATATATATATATATATATATATATATATATATATATATATATATATAAACATATATATATATATGTGTGTGTGTGTATATTTATATTTTTTATATGTATTTAGTCTTTTATTGTCAAATGTAAACACTCCTGAACAGAGTCTTACTCTGGATATGAATAAATAACGCTAATTATTTAATTATTATTAATTTATTACTACATCACAAAATATTTCCCAGTTCAACCAACGTTTGCTAGTCTTTCTTGAAAAATGTAGAGTGCAATTAAAAGGTTTAAATTGGATCTTGTATTTTACGCCTTGAGTAGGTCTTAAAATAGAATTCTTTAAAGGAAATTCTTAGAAAGGTCTTAGATGTGATTTCACCAAACTGGGCGTAGGCCCTATGGTATAATGCAGCGATATGCTTCCTTAATCCCATGATGCAGTTTGATCACCAAACAAGTAAATGGCTCGTATCGAGTGTTTCAACAATGTTGTTTTGTTATTTCGTATTGAATTTGTCACGGAAAAAGGTCTTACATTTTTGAAGTTTTGGTCTTAAAAATGTCATAAATCTGACCAGCCCAAATTGTACACACGGTGTAGTACTTGTTAAATACATTGTCGGTATTTTATGTTTTGTACATGCCATTTATCATGTGCCCACTGACATTGTGCCATCTATCATGTCACCACTGAAGTTAGCCACACCAACTGAGTTGTCAGTCATACAATTATACAAAGTAATGGCAATGACAGATTTGTACATAAACAAGATTTTTCATCCCAACTTTTTTTCCACTGAATGACCCATGTTTTGACCCCCACCACGCCCCTTGATGTGGGTGGATGATGGAGTCTGAGGAAACGCCACTATTTATTTTCCCATTAGCGACAATGTGAAATTGTTTTAATGCTTTTCGCAAATAAAAATGTTTTAATTTGAATGTACTGAGAAGCAACTATGTTATCTAGGCATTTTACTGAAACAAATTTGGGTCATGGGTAAAGTTGTAGTATTAGTTTTACATGTAAACCTTAAAACAAATAATTAGTTAAGATATGCATAATTAAATGAGACTGCAACCTTTACATAAATTTTTCAGGTCACTTCCTGTCATTGATACGAGAGGCGCAGAATCAAACCGAGACGGTGTTCACCACAAACTACGGTCGCATCCCCCAAGCACGCCAACACGCACTCGTCAAGGCGCTCTTCGATGATATCACCGTACACATCAAGCGGCGACACCTGGTGAACACGGCAAACAGCGTGACGCGTTTCTTCGACGGTCTCTTCCCGCTTGTCTTTGAGAACATTCTCAATGACCCCAGTCAGCTACTGTTAACGCCCCCGTATCGTGAATGTCTGCGTAACATGCAGCAGGAACTGCGCCCCTTTGGGGATACCCCGCATAAGTTCGCGCATCGCCTCACGAAGTCGACAGGCATCGTACGTGCATTCCTGGGCGCTTTATCGACAGGTTTTGATACGTTGAACGCGACAGAGAACCTACCACTAGAGATGTCATGCACACGCGCGCTTACGCGCATGCTGTACTGTCCGCACTGCGACGGGCTCGTGCGCGTGCGTCCATGCCGCAATCTCTGTTACAACGTCGCTCGAGGTTGCCTTGCCGGGGCCGCCGAACTCGACCGCCATTGGAACAGTTACATCGTCGCCGTGGAAACGGTCGCCGCAGAAATGAAAGGATATTACAACCCGGAGGAGGTGTTGGCGTCGGTTGCCATGACGATCTCGGAAGCTGTGATGCACACAATGGAGACTGGGCACAAGTACTATACCAAGGTTAGTTGTTGCTTCCTGGGTTTCCCTGCAGGTTGACACAAGGGAAGTTGTCCATTAAGGCAGTCGGGCTACTAGAAGGCACTGATCATTTATAAATGAACATTAAAAATGGTTTGTGTTGCAATTCGACTTCAACATTGAAAGAAGAATAATTCTGAAAAGTGTTAAACATTAGTAGGCCTAAGGGTAGGGGATCCAATCTTGCTCATCCCTAGGGGTAGGGGATCCAATCTTGCTCATCCCTAGGGGTAGGGGATCCAATCTTGCTCATCCCTAGGGGTAGGGGATCCAATCTTGCTCATCCCTAGGGGTAGGGGATCCAATCTTGCTCATCCCTAGGGGTAGGGGATCCAATCTTGCTCATCCCTAGGGGTAGGGGATCCAATCTTGCTCATCCCTAGGGGATAGGGGATCCAATCTTGCTCATCCCTAGGGGTAGGGGATCCAATCTTGCTCATCCCTAGGGGTAGGGGATCCAATCTTGCTCATCCCTAGGGGTAGGGGATCCAATCTTGCTCATCCCTAGGGGTAGGGGATCCAATCTTGCTCATCCCTAGGGGTAGGGGATCCAATCTTGCTCATCACTAGGGGTAGGGGATCCAATCTTGCTCATCCCTAGGGGGTAGGGGATCCAATCTTGCTCATCCCTAGGGGATAGGGGATCCAATCTTGCTCATCCCTAGGGGGTAGAAGATCCAATCTTGCTCATCCCACGGGGGAAGGGCTCCAGTCTTGCTCATCCCTTGGGCATAGGTGATCCAATCCATCTCATCAGCTGGTAATAGGAGATCCAATCCTGCTCATCCCTAGTAGATAGGAGATCCAATCCTGCTCATCTTTAGTGAATAGTAGATCCAATCCTGTTCATCCCTAGTGATTAAGAGATCAAATCCTGTTCATCTCTAGTGGATAGGAGATCCTATCCTGTTCATCCCAGTGGATAGGAGATCCAATCCTGCTCAACCCTAGTGGATAGAAATTCCAATCCTGCTCATCCCTAGTGGATAAGAGATCCAATCCTCTTTATCCGCTGGTGATAGGACATCGAATCCTATTCATCCCCAGGGAAATCAGGGGATAGGAGATTCAATCCTGCTTTCCCCAGAGGATGGGTGATCTAACCCTACTCACCCCTTGCAGATAGGTGTTCCAATTCTACTCATCCCTAGGGCAGAGGAGATCCAATCCAACTCATCCCTAGGGGATAGGAGATTCGGTCCTGTTCATGAATCAACATTTCTTCCCGTTTGGTTTGTTTATGACCGATGCCGGATTAAATCAAAAGACGACGGAAACTGAAATGTTTTACGAGATCGTGGCAGAGGAAATGGACATGATTAATAACAAGACAGTGCTCAGTGACATAGGTATTTGTAATAAACTTGCACGACAGCCATCATTAATATCTACACTACACAAAGAACCACTCGAAGAAGCTGACTTCTTCACATACCTCGGCAGTAAAATCGACAAGACCAAGACAGGAGGCGTAGAAGAAGATCCATGTAAAGACTAGGATCCCAAACACTGTTGTTGTTGTTGTTGTTGTTGTTGTTGTTGTTGTTGTTGTTGTTTTCGTCACTTTAAAGAAAACCTGGAAAACAAAGTAGGTAAAATTAAATACGGCGCCGAGGATATTATATAACTCAAATGTCAAGTCAGAGTTGAAGTAAAGCACTGAATCTTGGAGAACGACACAGAAAACACACGAAAAGGATTCAGATTTTCATCAGTTGGTGCATGGACAGAATATTAGGAATTTGAAATGGTCTCAGAAGTTTAGCAACAACACTCTGTGGGAAAGGACCAAATGGCTGCCAGTGATGAAACAACAACAACAACACTCTGTGGGAAAGGACCAAATGGCTGCCAGTGATGAAACAACAACAACACTCTGTTGGAAAGGACCAAATGGCTGCCAGTGATGAAACAACAACAACAACACTCTGTTGGAAAGGACCAAATGGCTGCCAGTGATGAAACAACAACAACAACACTGTGTTGGAAAGGACCAAATGGCTGCCAGTGATGAAACAACAACAACAGCACTCTGTTGGAAAGGACCAAATGGCTGCCAGTGATGAAACAACAACAACAACACTCTGTTGGAAAGGACCAAATGGCTGCCAGTGATGAAACAACAACAACAACACTCTGTTGGAAAGGACCAAATGGCTGCCAGTGATGAAACAACAACAACAACACTCTGTTGGAAAGGACCAAATGGCTGCCAGTGATGAAACAACAACAACAACACTGTGTTGGAAAGGACCAAATGGCTGCCAGTGATGAAACAACAACAACAACACTGTGTTGGAAAGGACCAAATGGCTGCCAGTGATGAAACAACAACAACAACACTGTGTTGGAAAGGACCAAATGGCTGCCAGTGATGAAACAACAACAACAACACTGTGTTGGAAAGGACCAAATGGCTGCCAGTGGTGAAACAACAACAACAACACTCTGTTGGAAAGGACCAAATGGCTGCAAGTGATGAAACAACAACACTCTGTTGGAAAGGACCAAATGGCTGCCAGTGATGAAACAACAACAACAACACTCTGTTGGAAAGGACCAAATGGCTGCCAGTGATGAAACAACAACAACAGCACTCTGTTGGAAAGGACCAAATGGCTGCCAGTGATGAAACAACAACAACAACACTCTGTTGGAAAGGACCAAATGGCTGCCAGTGATGAAACAACAACAACAACAACACTCTGTTGGAAAGGACCAAATGGCTGCCAGTGATGAAACAACAACAACAACACTCTGTTGGAAAGGACCAAATGGCTGCCAGTGATGAAACAACAACAACAACACTGTGTTGGAAAGGACCAAATGGCTGCCAGTGATGAAACAACAACAACAACACTCTGTTGGAAAGGACCAAATGGCTGCCAGTGATGAAACAACAACAACAGCACTCTGTTGGAAAGGACCAAATGGCTGCCAGTGATGAAACAACAACAACAACACTGTGTTGGAAAGGACCAAATGGCTGCCAGTGGTGAAAAGGAACTCAGGATTTAAAAAAAATGGAGGGGGATTGGTCACACACTAAGTACCCCTCCCAACCAGTAGTGCCATGTACCATCTGGTTCTACACAGTATATATGTATATATGTATAGTTTATCAAGTATGCACGTATAGTTTATATACGGCATGCAGTATTGTATACAGGTTTCTCTGGTGCATCTAAGAAAACCATATTATTGAAAGACTATAAAAAAATTTCCCTGGTACTACCAGGCGTGATTTGTCAAATGTGTTGTCTTTTTGTTAAAATTCGGTGACTGTTGTGTAGTTTTTGAAGCTTCAAGTACTGTTAATTGCAGATGTAACACCATATGGAATACCAGTTCGACTTAATGTAAATACCGGTTTGAAAGCTGCATAAAAATACCGGCACACCGTTATACCGCCACACGGTACACAGCGCTACCAATCAGACAGTCACTAACATGGAAGAAAAAAAGGATGGCTTAGAAACACCTTGAAGGAGACCTTGAAGTGGAAATCAAGAAGATGGGCTACACCTGGAATCAAATAGCAACAGACAGGCAGACAGTCACACAGACACACAGAGACACACAGACAGACAGACACACAGACAGACCCACAGTCAGACAGACACACAGACAGACACACAGCCAGACACACAAACAGACATAGACACGCATGCACGCACGCACGCACGCACGCACGCACGCACGCACGCAGGCACATACACACACAGTCAGACATTCAGACACATAGACACACAGACAGACAGATGGACTGGTTGACTTTAAAAACGATCTGTATTAATTTTTTTTCTTACTTGTAACTTTCCAGACCATTTACCATTAGTCTGCATCATGCTTATTTGATGGTTATATGAGCCGTCAATCATTTAAGGGTATCACAGTCAGCTGACATGCATGTACTGCCGGTGGGTTAAGACCGCCATCCGTGGTATTTTTTATGGTTCAGTTTTGGGAAACCGGGCTTTGGAATTGTATATGTCTTCATTGCCAGGGACGGAGGGGGATGAACCCATGTCCTTTGGCAGGTAAACCGACCTTATTGGCCACATTGCACTCAAAAACAAACAACATTCAGTTGTGGCCTGCTCCCAAAACCACCACAATGATTGAATTGACACTATCTCCATTGAGATCTTCACTACATGATCACAGATTGTGGCATTGTCTGTACTTCCGCTGACTTCTCTGCTCTGTTCTGCAGTCTTGGCTTGAGTAGGTACAACGAGTGGTGCGCAGACGGAAGCTCCAAAACGGGAGCAGGAAAGCTAATCCCAGTCCCGTTGGATAGAACCTTGTAGTGATTCCAGACCGCAAACATAAACTCTTGTGTCCCAGAAACAACACCATTGGATCAACCCTGTCTGTCACTGGGGCAAGAGTATTGTTTGTTTTTCCAAAGGCGACCATGTTAAAATTCTTTTGTCCTGTATGCAAAATAACGATTTGGATGTCATCACAATGTCACACGTTGTTCCACGTCATGTCACTGACATGCTGTAGAGTTTTCATCAAATCCAAAATTTGTTTTCGAGAAAATCAACTTAGCAGATGCGCCCTGTCAAATTTCACCAAAAACAAGAATATTTTGTTTACATATGCAGGGATCCATCATCACGGACAGTTCCATATTCTGCTAACCAGCTACTGGATATTTAATCCTGTGCGCAGCAGAAATGTCGTAGTTTGCAAATGTGACCTTTTCCCCGATCAGAAACTAGTATTTCAAGATGCAAGAAATCATTGAAAGGGGGACAGCCTCGAAATCACCAGCACTTGATTTATAATTATGCCATGGACTAGGATGTGAAATAGTGATCTATCCCCTTCTAATGGCTGCTGCAGTGGTCTCCTGTGACAATGATTCATGAGGCACCGACAGATTTAACAGTAGAGTGTTGTGATAAGGTGTTTCATAATGGTGTCGTATGAGTGTGTTGTAGAAGGGTGCATATTTTATCACTCAACCAACTCAACCAAGCCCCATGCTTAAAATTTCACTAAATATTCCACAGTCATATATAGCAGTGTAGCAGTTTTCAGTAGTCACATGGAATGATCAGAGGCAGTAGAAAAGTCTGAAAATTGCAATTTTCCCTTGATATTGCATTGCAAAGGAAAAGGCGATAATGCAGAATTTATGAAAATCGAATAGATTTGCTATATACTAGATTGTAAAGTTTGCTGGTTGTAGTTCTTCAGATCTCCAAGTTAAAGCAATTTAAAATAAACAGAAAGTTCTGCAACAAATGGCAGATTAAAACCTTTAAAAGTCATTGATCTCATATTGACTTTTTTAAGCTTCCTTTTGCCTTTGAATGGCAGAATGTTCCATCAGCACAGTTTTGTGTGTTTTCGCCCTCCACATACATCCATGACCCATAATGCACCACTCTTTTGAGCCATTTCTCTTTGTGCTCATACACATCTATATATATATTATTTAAAATTTTTGGAACATAAAAAAAAATTCTTCCTCTTCACCGATTTACCACAATATGCAATATTTATTTATAACTTTTTTATTTCACATTTGTGTCTAGAAGTGTATTGGTTATATCCGCTATCCAAAAGGGCAGGCATCTATGATTTTCTTGATGAGATTGTTCGATGTTTGGCTTCCCCACCAGGGGGCACTTGGGTGTAGTGTGACGCACACAGATGTTGGAATTCACATTGGTCGGTAGTTGGATAGGTCTGTGTGTTAATGTTATTCAGATGAAACTATAAACTGTGGGGAAATATTTTTTTCAGATGAGTAAAACATTCACCGCTGCAAGGGGTAGTCAGGTAACCTGCTGTGGACTCGATCCCCGTAATTGATACAGCTGAAGGTCTTTGTTGTATACAGACTAAGGGATGGTCTCAAAACAGTTCTGTACATACAACATCTTGCGTAGCCATAACCCCATTAGACCGTTGGCATCTCCTTGCAGGTCCTGTAGACACTTTGAATGGTTTTCTTTTCAAGTGGCCGAACTTAGCCAGCTTTCTTGTCTTAACGAAACACTCTTTAACCCCAGCTTTCTATCTCACCCAGATGTTCGTCTTTGTCTATGTCCAGCTTATCCGGAGCATTCTGCATCATACATCTCGAGTGCGTCTGTACGTTTCTCGTCCTCCTTGAGTGTCCAATACTCACTGCCATAACAAGCAGCACTCCAAACAACTACGACTCGAAACCAGTGTAATATTATAATCCCAAATACCCACCTACATTAAATTTATAATTACATTGATAATTATGTGAGTACCACTTCTGCAACTTTGTATTTAGCCATCGTGACAAAAAAGTCGGCACCCTCATGAACTGCTAAGAATAATTAAATAATTTAAAAATAAATATAGCAATGTAATAATCCTAAAATAATGATTAATAAATAATTAAAAATAAATATAAATAGTAATTTTAAATAAATGAATAATAAAATAAATAATTATAATATATATATATATATATATATATATATATATATATATATATATATATATATATATATATATATATATATATATATATATATATATATAATATTAAAATAGTAGTTTGATTACATTTTAAAATATGGGTAAGCTAATGTAAATAAGATGACAGAAAAAATATTCATTATTCAATTACAATGAATATTTGGAGCAACTGCAGCGTTTGTCTGCAACAGATACTAAGGAATGTTTTCTTGGTTTCTTTCTTTAGTTCCTGTCTTTGTGCAAACGCGGGCCCCGTCCTATAATAGTAGTTTGTAATCAATTGTCAGGTGTTTTGTGATGACTTGACTTATGATTGTTATGTTGGCGGTGTTTTATTCATTTTCAAGAGGTTCCGTTTCGGGCGATGCATTACCATGGCGATAATGTCTTTGTACAGTAAATGGGGTGATTTATTCTTGTCTCCGCTGAGCAGTGTCCACCTGGGTATTACCATGCATACGATATGCCTTGGCTGGACTTGTACCATGACCTGCAAAATTTCCCAAACAAGCTAATGATTGTCCCACAGGCTATAAGTGTACCTTATTCAAGTATTCAACCTATTAAGTGTACATGCACTTATTAGCATACACCCCGTTTTTAACCAACAGGATCCACAATTGTAATATGACTAGTGTGGTACAGCTGAAAAGTGTCGCCATCTGGTGTTAAACAGTTGGCACCACTTTTCAGTTGTTCTACACTGGTCACCAATTGACACCACTTGTGTTAAACAGTTACCTTATTGTCTAGAGAAACAAATGTTAGTGTATGCTTATAAGAACAGATTCCATGACAATTTACCATGACCCAGTTTGTTTACAAGCGAACTGTACGCGTGATAGGTTAAAACTTGTATTACTTACCGTCGGCTAACGAGGACATAATTCGATAGACGTGGCATAAGACCAATATTCTGTTTTCCCATTGAAACCAATGATAAAAGTCAGTCAAGACGGTTCCACTGCGTGCGCAAGATTACGATTCGGTTTTGATAAAACCTGTACATTTTAACTGTTGCTCTCACCGATTTTCAGTAGAATTTTCAAGAAATTCGGTTTTCGAGAAAATCAATACGGAATATGCAATACAATAATTTGTTTTCCAAGAATTGTCGCCCAATTGAAAGAACTTAATTGTATTTCTCAATACATTTGTTAGCCTAGGGCGTCACTAAGTAATGGTTTCCATGGTTACAGAGGTGGTTGGAAGCGCAACAAGATTATTATTCAGAACCGATTATTGGCTGAAGTTCTAAGTAACTGTGCACTTTAACTAGATTAACTGTAACTATGCCTTTAATTCAACTAGATCTATTAGCAGGGGACATGTCAATATTTTACTACATGGTTCATTGTAAATGAATGAACTTCATTATGGAGTTTTAGTCATTTTGAGATGGTACCCCCCTTTAGATGATTTTACGCTTCCTGGAAAGTTGTTTTTTTGTTTGCATATGACAATATTTGAGGATTACGACTCTTATGCTGTGCATATATTTAACTGTCGGAGCGGCTGGGTGGTAATATATGCAAGTGTCAATGACTGTAGGAACCCTGGTGCATGAAGTCATGGCGTAGTCGTTTTGGGTGACATTTGACAAGGAGCATCTTGTTGATTTTCTGGAGAGAAAAACGACAGAATTTGACTTATTTTCACCAGGTTGATAACGATAAATGCTAGCGCATATTTGTTGGAAGTTTTAAAATACAGATCTGTGAAAAGCGTTGACAAAATTATCGCTAGTTGATGAGTACCGGTAGATATAGTGGTCTGACCCCAGCAAGGAAATGGTTCTCGCGGCAAGATGATCTTTCAGCTTTGGATATCCCCTTTCACTAATGACCTGGCAATGGAAGCACAGACCAACAAGTGGATGGACAGAATTGGATGAATTCTGCACATCGGGGGGTTGCATTTACATAACATTTCTTTAAAAAGTACAGATTCCCAAACATGCCTGTCATCCGCTTTGTGTCTATGTTGGCACGACGGAAGGCTCCTGTAAGATCTCGCCAGTTCCCTCTGCCTTGGGGTCTCATTGCGGCTGTTCCCCATGTCAGTCTAGCAGCCTTCAGATCTTCCTTGGTTCATCCCCTGTGTTTTTCTGGGTTTTTTCCTGAAAACATGTCATTTCCATTATCTCATCATTAGCATTTCATATAGACTGACATGACATTAAGTCTTCAAGGATCTCCAGGGAATGTTATAGGCAAGATCCAGGGATGATATTCCCAAATGCACCTCTGTTTCCCTGCAATTCATCATAACTCTTCCCACTCCCACACAAACGGAGGGGGGAACTTCCTATTTTCCATCCCTAGTAAAGAGCAGTCATCCCTCATCAACAGAGCCAGGGAAGAAGGAAGGAAGGAGGGATGTGTCCTGTTTATTAGCAGTGATATCTCAACAGATAGTGGCTCATAAATAACAAGAGAGATAGGTGGGGGAGGGAGGGAGGAAGACAGGGAGGGAGGAAGACAGGGAGGGAGGAAGACAGGGAGAGAGGTAGGCAGGGAGAGAGAGATGTCAATTAGCACCCACTAATGGCAGCGTGTGCCTGCTATAATGGTCTCTCTGGCTCACTCAAGACCACGCTGATAAAGACCATTAGTTACTGTAATTTTCCATGAATAATACGCCCTCAAGTATAATCCGCACCCTGACTTTTTTCAAATCTAACAGAATTTCTGTTACCATATATAATACACCCCCCTTCTTTTAGCATCAACCCATAATTTGCCCACTTCTAGTAGTCTCTCTGGCTCACTCAAGACCTCACTGATAAGGACCATTAGTTACTGTAATTTTCCATGCATAATACGCCCTCAAGTATAATCCGCACCCTGACTTTTTTCAAATCTGTCAGAATTTCTATTACCATATATAATACACCCCCCTTCTTTTAGCATCAACCCATTATTTGCCCACTTCTAATAATTTGTTTGAAGCACGAATTAGAGTGGCCTTAGCCTGGAGCACGTGTTAGGTCTGAGTAGATCCGTGTCTCTTCAGCCTCTCATGCAGTGAGTGTTAGCGGCTTATATTATCGCTCACATCACAGCGCTATTTGAACCGCAAAAGTGCGCAAAACACAATATTTTTAAAGGATATATTAGATTGAATGAATGCGTTGGCATAGAAAAATAGGTGAGAATTTTCGTTTAGCGGCATAAATAATTCAGGCTAATCTATGGTTACTGATTACCGCTTACTCAGGCCAACAAAAATGTTATCCTTGTTACAAGGTATATTATGCACCTGGACTTTTAAATAAAAAGTTATGGGAAAATTATTATACATGAAAAAGTACAGTGCATAGACAGACTTTCTTTTTCACTTTCTGAGCAGTGCCATATTTTGGCCCCCCCTTTGGCTAAAATATCCTCTCAGTTGAAAATGCTGCTGTTCAAAATCTCTTGTTGCCGTTTCGAAGCTTAAGCAGTGTTTTCACTGCAGTACTTGCAGCATGGCTGAATGCTTCCTAGAGAAGTCAAGATGGCATTAGAATGAACAGGTCTGCCACGGGGTGAAGTGTAAAGCGCTTTGAACAGTCCCATGGACTGGATACTTTGCTATATAAGAACGTTCCTTTTTTACACTTGTATTGATGGCAGATATACATTGTGATACATATTGTGCACACTTTTGCTACTCATGTGATGACACTTTGCACCAGACAAAGTAGGTCAAGTAGTTATCATGTATATTATGCCCCTGCAGACACAGAGAAAGATCTATGGTATACTTTAGTACCCTGCCAACGTACTTAGATTTTATGAGTGCTGTAGTTAGTTTGGTGGTTATTTAACCCCAGTAGAAAAACTGGGTGGCTCTTTAACCCCCAGGGCTCGATTTCAAAGGTAATCCATTATTCTGAGCACCCTAGATTCTGTGTTTCTCTTAATCTTAGCCACTGGGCTGATGTCCCAGACTTTTTGCCTGTGCCTTCTGACATTCCTGTTTTTCATGCCAGGAGCATAGTCAAATATTTTATATCCGTCATGCAATGGTAGTTTCCATATTTCTGTAATCCACGTTAAATTAGTTACTTTATGGATCACTAGATTTTTTATGAATTTAATACCTTGGTAATCTCTCCAGACTTTTCACCTTAAAATCAACCTGTGCAACCCCATGGTCATAAAGGGTTACATGTTAGGGGTGTCTACTGGTAGCAAAGTATATTTGCCCAGTGTCGTTACGATAAGCCGATGATCTATCTTATCTGCCCAACTGGTGCATGGTTAAAACTTGCAATCCACCTTATTTTTCATCTGCGTATGTATCATCTGCGGATGATCAAATTCGGCATATTTATCAAATTGATTTTTTGATTGATTTCTTCCTGTGCATAATTTACATTTTATTAGACGTACCTGAAGCAAAAAATTAGGAAAGACTGATGCTGTGTGGTTTAGACATGCTTTATGGAGCACATGTGGATGTAACTACCCAATTGTGTAACAGATGTCTGGGGTGAGAGGCCGCCCCATAGACCATGATTGAGGTTCACTAACAATGTGTCTTATCTGTGTCATCTTTGGTGTTGTCTCTAGTCACTGCGTTATCTTGTTCTGTCTTTCTGTCATTGTGTTAGTCTTGTCTCTGTGGCTGTCTGCCTCCCGTGCTTTTTCTGCTGCCAACATTGTGTTCACAGTGCGGGTAGTCTGTCTCTTGTTGACTGTCACCAAACATTGATGTCCTTGCCGATAGCGAAGTTTTTTGTGACGTCTCTATTTATTTCACTTTGTAAATGCACACGCCAGGTGCTGGAACACTGTCCCAATCCAGGGACCGGAACACTGTCCCAATCCAGGGACAGGAACACTGTCCCAATCCAGGGACCGGAACACTGTCCCAATCCAGGGACCGGAACACTGTCCCAATCCAGGGACCGGAACACTGTCCCAATCCAGGGACGGGAACACTGTCCCAATCCAGGGACGGGAACACTGTCCCAATCCAGGGACCGGAACACTGTCCCAATCCAGGGACCGGAACACTGTCCCAATCCAGGGACCGGAACACTGTCCCAATCCAGGGACCGGAACACTGTCCCAATCCAGGGACCGGAACACTGTCCCAATCCAGGGACCGGAACACTGTCCCAATCCAGGGACCGGAACACTGTCCCAATCCAGGGACGGGAACACTGTCCCAATCCAGGGACGGGAACACTGTCCCAATCCAGGGACCGGAACACTGTCCCAATCCAGGGACGGGAACACTGTCCCAATCCAGGGACCGGAACACTGTCCCAATCCAGGGACCGGAACACTGTCCCAAACCAGGGACCGGAACACTGTCCCAATCCAGGGACCGGAACACTGTCCCAATCCAGGCCTCAGGACACTATCCGACTCCAGGTGTAAACTTGCCTGACTTGTCTTGTGGTGTATTTGTCCCACTCCAAGCACTGGGACACTGTCCCACTCCAGGCCTTGGGACAGTGTCACACTCCAAGCACTGGGACACTGTCCCACTCTAGGCCCTGGGACACTGTCCCACTCTAGGCCCTGGGACACTGTCCCACTCTAGGCCCTGGCAAACTGTTCCACTCTAGGCCCTGGCAAACTGTCCCACTCTAGGCCCTGGGACACTGTCCCACTCTAGGCCCTGGCAAACTGTCTGAATCGAGGTTGATTTGTTGACGTAGTTAAATTTTTGCATTGGTTTCAAAGTGGGGAGTGGTGGTCTAATGGTTGGAGCACAGGACTGTCAAACAGGCAGACGGTGGTTTGAGTCAACCAGCCATGGTTTCAAAGTGGGGAGTGGTGGTCTAGTGGTTGGAGCACAGGACTGTCAAACAGGCAGACGGTGGTTTGAGTCAACCTGCCATGGTTTCAAATCTTGGGCAATTTTGTTCAGTTCACTTTGCCTGTGTCTCTAGGAAGAGACAGTAAAAGCCATTAGTCCCTTCTACCTGGTGTCTATGCCAGGGTAAGTAACAGATTCCACACAGGGAAATGGAGAAAACATGTTGTCGACTCACAGAGCTGATGATCTCATTCATAAACTACCATTGGCATAAATATCTTTACAAATGGATCCTGCCAATTATATTAAAGAAAGAAAGAAAGATTGATTGCTTGATTGATTGATTAAGCGATCGATGAGAGTTGTTTAATTTATTCAGTCCCTCCAACTGCTGTAAATTAATAGAGGCAGTAAAAGCCATTGGTCCCTGCTACCACAGGGGGTAAATGTATAACCTGTGGTGGACTCACAGAGGGGTGATCTCTCATGGTGGACACTTCCCTACATCACAGAGAAAAAATCTGCCAGATAGGGGAGACCGGGGAAAGTTGTGACAGGGTCAGTTGAAATGTAGATTTCCAACAGGGTCCCTGCCCAAAGCAACAACATGTCGAAATGATGGATTCACAAACTCTCCTTTAATGGTAGTGGTTTAGGCTTCTTCTGTTGGAAGATTACAACAGTAAAATTAACGTAATAGAACTTGTTTCACCTAATCCCGATTCCTACTACCCCAGTCTCCCCAATTCAGCAGGCATCCGTAAAAAAATATAAATTCTCTGTTACAAATGATGATCTCACATGTGAAAATTATGTCGCACCTCTAAATGATGTCACATGTCAATGTTATGTCATATACAGTCGCGCCTCGTTATTACGTGCCCCGTTATTACATGGATTTGGATATAACACGGTCGGTCGTGGACCCCGATTTTCTGCCACCAGGGAAAATGCCAAATGGGTCTGCTTAAACCTACTTAGAATTGCTTTGACAATTCTCAAGAAACATTAGATGAACAATGTCAAAAGAACGAGTATTGTACAACATATTGTTTGTTTTGCTGTCGCTGGCTTCGCTTCGACTGTTTGTAAATTGCAATCGAGATTCACAAATATACCTCGCATAAGAATCAGATCAACAGTTTTAAATGCATTTAGCATGCAATACCAACATAACACTTGGGTGAAATGGCATGCTTCCATTACATCGTAAATTTAATAGTTTTCGCGATGCGAAACCAACATGCCAAATTCCTAATCCAAGGCTCTACAGTTGCGCAAAAATACGAATTCGTCATCCGCATATGAAACGACGAATCAATGTTAAGTGATGCGTAATAAACTTATGGTTCTGTCGAGATCGGTTGAAAGACAAAGTGAAACAATTAATAATTCTACCTATTGTTGTTTTCTGTTTTTTATCAGCTTACATGCTACGTTTGTCAAATCATATACGTTTTCAGCTGCTCAGATCCAGGTTATTATTTTCAATTCGTCGGGCTATTGGTCCAGTACATCATCATCATAGTAGATCTATTCCATAATGGTATACGTACATGTGTTTTATTCAGTTCAAGAATCAACAGGGTTTGACATTTAAAAATAATACACGTTGATGCTTGTATAATAAGTTCCTTAAACTGCATGTTGACGTATATTGCTGCAAGCACACGGGGCTTCGACAGCATTCATGGACTTGGTGCAGCGGGCGGCGATCGCTGTTGTTTAGTAGCTCCCTGGTGGCAGATATGGGAACACCTAACGCGCCTCGCGTACAGCACGGTCCGAAGTCGTGGACCCTGACCACCACGTTATAATGAGGCTCGACTGTATGTCTAAATGTCACGTCAAAATTCTGTCACATGTCAAACTCATGACATTGTTGTCACTTCCTCACAGGTTGTCGACAAGTGTGGACATCTGCGTAGCACACATACCAACGTCACGCTCGCGCCACAGCCAATCAAACTGCAGCCAGACAGCGCCACCAGTACTCACGTAGACGGCAGCGCCAAGTTGCAGCACCCCGGAAAGAGCAACGAATTGTCAGGCCGAATGTCGACGTTCGTTCACAGTCTCGCGTCGTCGAAGGGATTCTTTCGCAACCTCGCCGACATCCTGTGCAAGTCAGGGCGATTCTCTGCCCAGAGGGACCAACAGTGCTGGAACGGACACGCCCTTGCCCCGTAAGTACATGTAGTGCCCTCTAGTGGGGCTGGCATTGATATTGATCATGAAATTTTTTCCTTCACAATCCATCACTGATTCCAGTTCACTGCCATCTCCACTACCCATTTCCGCACTCCCGTATATCTTGCTCTCATTCTCCCATTCCGCTCCCAATCCCGCCCAACGTCTCTTCACACAGTCCTCCCATCTCAGCCTCAGTCTTCCTCTGCCCTTCCCTCTAAGGACGTCCACTTCATCAACCGTTCCCCTTCTATTCTTTCCACGTGTCCAACCCACTCTCACCGACTCACCAGCTTCCTCCTGAAACATGCACGCATGCACGCAATGTGCAGTTATCCCCCACACATGCACGCACGCACGCACGCACGCACACACCAACCTGGTTCTAGGGAAGTCAACAACTCCGGTTTGGTTCATAAAAAAGTGATGGACTTTTAAACGCATTAGACAAAACATGCAGTGTGAAATGCAATTTTAAAATGAAAATGATGCATTAACAGGTCGTGATGGATAGGTTTCATTAATAATGAAAATGAAAATGAAAATGAAAATGATGCATTAACAGGTCGTGATGGATAGGTTTCATTAATAATGCATATGGAGAAATTTGTGACAGACGTTTTAAAACAATTATATGGCATTTTTGTTGAAACCCACTTATAAACTCATTATTTTAAAAGGCCCCTGGTTCCCATAGTTGAAAGAAATGTCGTTGACATTACTAATATATGCACTTTGTGAACTTGGCTTTACTCGTTTTTACTGCCATCGACTTACAGTGTATTTTACGTAATTTGATAATTTCTCAATTTTATGTTTATTTTGCCATAAGTTGTAAATTTTCTCGAGGCTCATTCGGTTGACTGTTGATTGGACAAAAACAGAGCGAGTTAAACTGTTATTTCCGGTGTGTAACCAGAGGGCGCTTGACACACAGCGACTGTGCTGTGTCACATTTACAAGATTAAAAATAATTATTTCGAAAATAACTCAATATGTACTTTTTCGCTGTCACAACATGTTTTGATAGAATCGCTTCTTTTGTTGTATGAGCCACACTACATTTGTTTTTATTATAAGCTTTGATTTGTGATTATTTACTTTAAAAGCGCTACACATATCAAGAACTGGCATTATTATTACTACTAAAAGTTATCTCTTTAATCTCATAATTTTTTATTTGGTTTATACTAATATCTATCCTTGCTGGGAAACCTATCTTTAGTAATTTTCTGCGTTCCTATTTTATTAATATTAATTCACCAGTCCTCCATCTATTGCCTAGTATCATATAGTCACAGGGATGATGTCACTAGAATCACTATACTTTAGTCTCACTGTGGGCCAGTCCATTCTTCATGAGGGGGGTAGCTGTTGAGTGTTATATAATATCAGAGGGGGGTTCAGTCCAGCGTTACTGCGCATCATATGGGTGTCAAAAATCCTAGAAATTTTTTTTATGTCTCATACTTGAGAGTTCCAGCCACTTGCCAACTTATGAAGATGTTGAATTAATGGCAACTTGGTAACACTTGTGTGCTTGGTCAAAGGTCATGGGTTATTTTTCCTTTCTGCTTTTGAAATTGGTAAATTAATGGGGACAACTCCACCGGACAAAGGAATATAGATTAATCAGATGCATTTTCATTAGCATTGGGGATAGATTTACATTTTCAGGGAAGCCAAGTGGGCTAGATTGGTGGGATTTAAATTTTTTGCTGTCACTGATAAAAACTAGTTGTAGATCATTAATGTTTGGTAAATTCCTAGGACTAGTATTTGGACCCGGAAACCCCATCTTTCCCAGTAGGGATTGGGAAGATGTGCCCTTTAGGGGACAGAACACTATTTTACATCTGGTGTGCTAGCGATTTTGAAACGTTAGTGCTTTTCTGGTTTGATCGGGGAAATTTGCGTGTGTGTGTGTGTGTGTGTGTGTGTGTTTCGAAGACCTTGTCAGCGAGACGATAGAAATGCTGCTCTAATGAGAATATTGATCAGTAACATCTACAACCCACAATAGTTTGTACTCTCCTATTGAATCAGAGTCTTACAGCAGGCAGTCCACTGACGATACAAAAGTGTGCCTGTAATGTCGTTTGCGACACAGTCATTATCAAGTTCTAATATAATTTAACATGCTCTGATTCAACGAAAGGTCATTAGTTCATTGTGTTCAGGCAGCAGTACTGGTAAAAAAAATTATGTGTACATATCTTTAATGTCAGCCAGTCGCACTCTTTCAATTTTGGTGATATTTAGATTTTTTATCACTTTTCTGCCAAGATAATTTATAATAAAATTTCTGCTTAAAAGACTCAAACATGGGATCTTTAACCTATTTCTAAATGAGTTTTGCGCATACACTATAATATATAATGACTTATTTGAAATGGTATTACCATGCCACATCTTCCTACCTGTTACTGTTCCCATTTCTTAGCCCATGGAACAAAGCAGCTTTAATCTTAGACCATTATCCCACAACCCACATTCCTCAAATTCCTTATATTCCTCACATTTCTCACATTCCTTTTCCCAACAACACTGTTTGTTTCCCACCATTCCTTGTTGTACCCCACATTAGGGCTACCTTTGTTCTTCCCTTTCATGCCCTGGATTTCCCCATTCCTTGCCTTCCCAATCCTTCTGGATCCTATCGTGGTTCTGGGGTCCTTCCGATGCAGCCCAAATTCCCAACCTTTTATCATTTCAAAGCGAGAGGTCAGATCACTATTTTACATCTGGGTTGATGACATATTAATAAAGTGCCAAAGATCAAAGATTTTGGCATCTTGAAAAATAGTTATTAGCAAGTACAAGGACACATTTGTGGGCTTACACAATTTAACATTTTAAGCGTTGGTGCCCTAATTAGCAAACATCCCTTTTTTAACCAGCAGGATCCATAATTATTGTAATTTTACTAGTGTGGAACAACTTAGTAGTGTCGCCATCTGGTATTAAGCAGTTGGCACCAGTTTTCAATTGTTCTACACTAGTCACCAAATGATACCATTTGTGTTAAACAGTTACCTTAATGTCTAGATTTTTCCACCGACCAATTTGTTTTCAAGCGTACAGTATGCATATCAGGCCAAATATGGTATATAGTTTTTATTAAAACCGAATTGTAATTTTGCCCACGTGTGTGGAAAGTACCTGACTCACTTTTAGTGTTGGTTTCAGTGGGGAAAATCAATACTTGTCTGTAGCCTTGTGCATAAATACTGACGCCTACATCCCAGACTGTTGCCATTTTATCATTTCAATATAATAAAGTTCAGTGACATTTAGGCCAATTTAGGCATATCCCCAATTTATTTAAGCAAATTTATTTCAGCCAAATAACTGTAGTGTAAAATGTGATATTTGTAGCTTTGAAGGTGTGGATTGATGGAGATGTTTAAAGGTCAGATTTATCCACTTTGTATTGAAATAGCTGATTTAATATAATTCTGGCACAGTTGGGCATCAGTTGATTATCTTTTTGTAAATGTAGTTATGTTGGAGTTAGACTTGTATATATTATTAACTTTCAGGGAATTGTTTTGCTATGCAGGAAGTTTGATAAAAGTGCACATTTGTGAAATTATAGTGAACAATTCGAGTTACCGTTTTGACTTAATAAGTTTTGACTTAATAAGTTGTGACTTAATAAGTTTTGACTTAATAAGTTTTGACTTAATAAGTTTTGACTTAATAAGTTTTGACTTAATAAGTTTTGACTTAATAAGTTGTGACTTAATAAGTTTTGACTTAATAAGTTTTGACTTAATAAGTTTTAACTTAATAACCGTACAGTACACTTGAAAAAATGTCAAAGAATCTGTTCTTATAAGCGTACACCAAAAGTTGTTTTTGTAGACAATAAGGTGTTGCCAACTGTTTAACACCAGCTCGCGGCGCTTCAGTTATTCCACACTAGTCAAATTACAATAATTATGGATCCTACTGGTTAAAAAGGGGTGTATGCTAATGACGGCATGTACGCTTAATAGGTCGAATACGGTATATGTTATTATTCTGATTTATGTTGGCAATCTATTTAGAAGTTGGTAATTATCAAGCATGTTCTTGCTGATCCTCATAATATAATGTTGAGGTGGTGTCAGATGTGTTACTTAATGTGATAAATGGTGTCGAATGAGATAAGTAATGTGAGATGCGATAATTAATGTGATAACATTTAAAAAACAAAAGTCATCTTCATATTTCCAGGTCTTTTCTCAGTCTTCAAAGTCGCCAGGCATACTAAAGTTTTAAATATTGCGAGTCGCGCATTTGTGCGACTGGGTCAGTTCACATTATACAACATTTGTGCAACTGGGTCAGTTCACATTATACAACATTTGTGTGACTGGGTCAGTTCACATTATACAAAATTGGTTGCCGAGATTCTATTTTTAGAATCGGTTCAACAAGTGTTGCGCCAACTAAATCAACACGTGACTAATTTTTTTAATTGCAGACCACGTACATCGCACGACTGACCCATTTTAAGTCAAATAAACAAACGACTCGCAATGTTCAGCAGTGTACACCTGGCATTAATTGTAAATATGTTTTTTTAGTCTGTTCCAAAAAAATTTCTGTTTATTTCATTGAAGTTGTCAATTTACCTAGTTTAAACAAGTTAAATCCAAAATAACATTCAACGCCTAGAAATGTTAGCATAGTCACCTGTGGCAAAATAGTGGTCTGACCCCTGCTGTTTGTGTGACCTTCATTGGGGTTGTTAAACCTCTTTGGGCCGTCTGGGCCCACACCCAGGCTTCAACACCCCATATATTACCCTGTCTGACACCCTCAAGGGGTATAGGGTTGACACCCTCCGATGGCAGAACTGACTTCCTTGGTGACACAAAAATCACTTGTTTACCAAGCGACTTTTCTTATAAAGTGTATGCTGCATAAATAACATCCCCCAGGGGGGCACACACAGCACCCTGCCCTACTGGGTATTTCCTTAACCCATTAGACCCCACAACGGCCGCAGCCGGACGCTCTGTGCAGTCCTGGAACGCATACAGCGCCGGCCGTGTACAGGACACTCTATTAAAAAAATCCTGGCGAATAACTACTGGACTAAACGCTACCAAATTTTGCCACACCCTAGCGGATATATTTTGCAACAACAACAGCTCGTTACGTGCTTTCGGAAATCTTGATTTTCATCGGTTTCGTTCACGCTATCTCAAAAAATTTTATTTCTATATTTGTCATGATAAAATATGGTGTAACCTGAAAAATAACCATCGGAATTTGATATTTTTTTCATTGCTGCAAAGCTAACACATATAGCTACATTTTCGTTGCTGGGTTGCATAGGGTTATAGCATGGGATCATTGTCAAATGTCAGTCGCAACTTTCAAATTTTGACAAATTTATTATTTTGTCTTTACAAATTGTGATCAAATGTCAACATTTTATTAATATATCCTATTTCTATGTATACGTGCATGTGGATAAATTACTACTCTTCAAAATAAACACAACTTGTAATTGTCAATATTGAATAGTTTTTTCTACAGATTTTTTAACACAAGGAGGTAAAATCGCTAGAAATTTGCCAGAAATCCTGGTGGGTGCTAATGGGTTAACTGTCTCGCTATGACTGGGACTGCGATTTGGTGGGGATTCGGTCAAAAGCTGTCCTGGTCAAAAATAACCTTGGCCAGAAGCCGTCCTGATAGAAAATCCTTGCTCAAAAGCCCCTCCCCCTGGTCAAAAGCTCCTCCCCCTGGTCAAAAACTAAGATTAGTATGTAGTGTGACATATCAAAGTTATCTGATTATTGTTTTCAAATGTTGTGTATGTTGAAATCACTTAGAAATTTGTCAAGTATTTTTTTCTTGCACTTAGTATTTTGTTATGGTCAATACTTGCATTTAATATTTTGTTATGGTCAATATTTGCATTTAGTATTTTGTTATGGTCAATACTTGCATTTAGCATTTTGTAATGGTCAATACTTGTACTTAGTATTTTGTTATGGTAAATACTTGCATTTAGTATTTTTTTATGGTCAATACTTGCATTTAGTATTTTGTTATGGTCAATACTTGCATTTAGTCTTTTTTATGGTCAATAATTGCACTTATTATTTTATTATGGTCAATACTTCCACTTAGTATTTTGTTATGGTCAATACTTGCACTTAGTATTTTTTTATGGTCAATACTTGCATTTAGTATTTTGTTATGGTCAATAATTGCACTTAGTATTTTGTTATGGTCAGCACTTGCATTTAGTATTTTGTTATGGTCAATAATTGCATTTAGTATTTTGTTATGGTCAATAATTGCATTTAGTATTTTTTTATGGTTAATACTTGCACTTAGTATTTTGTTATGGTCAATAATTGCATTTAGTATTTTGTTATGGTCAATAATTGCACTTAGTATTTTGTTATGGTCAATACTTGCATTTAGTATTTTGTTATGTTCAATAAATGCACTTAGTATTTTGTTATGGTCAATACTTGCATTTAGTATTTTGTTATGGTTAATACTTGCACTTAGTATTTTGTTATGGTCAATAATTACATTTAGTATTTTGTTATGGTCAATAATTGCACTTAGTATTTTGTTATGGTCAATACTTGCATTTAGTATTTTGTTATGTTCAATAAATGCACTTAGTATTTTGTTATGGTCAATACTTGCATTTAGTATTTTTTTATGTTCAATAAATGCACTTAGTATTTTGTTATGGTCAATACTTGCATTTAGTATTTTGTTATGGTTAATACTTGCACTTAGTATTTTGTTATGGTCAATACTTGCATTTAGTATTTTGTTATGGTCAATAATTGCACTTAGTATTTTGTTATGGTCAGTACTTGCATTTAGTATTTTGTTATTGTCAATATTTGCATTTAGTATACTGAAGCTTTTTCCCATAACCTTCTAAGAAATGGCTGAATACAATATTGGTTATTTGCAAATATA
The DNA here is from genome assembly GCA_033239005.1 of Lamellibrachia satsuma. Classification (NCBI taxonomy): domain Eukaryota; kingdom Metazoa; phylum Annelida; class Polychaeta; order Sabellida; family Siboglinidae; genus Lamellibrachia; species Lamellibrachia satsuma. Next base: position 17,940,224 of record BSQZ01000003.1, on the reverse strand, counting down.
TAATTTGTTTACATCTAGGGTACTGATGTTGCAATTTCTCATGTTGTTATTAGTTACATTAATAATTAATGTATTCGTTGGGCAATAGTGTAAGACTTATGAGATTAGCTTTTGACCTGGTGCGCATTTGACCAGAAGGGCTTTTGACCAGGAGGGCTTTTGACCAGGAGGACTTTTGACCAGGAGGCCTTTTCACTGAAGGGCTTTTGACCCAGACCCTCTAGTAGGCCTCTACCTTGTCCCCAGTTTGTTACATTCTACAATACCCTGTGAATGTGTGACAGTTTTTTTTAGCGGCAACACAATTGAGTGAACATGCTCTCGCAGTTGGCGTGTTGAATGGTACAGATCTGTTTCACTATTCAATGTTGCTTTGAAATGATGCAGTGACACTCATTCACCTGGGAAACTTTTTCAACACTTAAACTCACCTGCAGCCTCAGACAGTTTGATTCACAACAACTTCCCATGTGTAGTTATCGTCTCACATTTGAATTAATTCCATTCTGTTGTTGACTTTTAGAGAGTTGAACAGCACCAAACACACATTGTTTGGCTATAAATGTCACATGACATCAATGCAGCTTATTTCCATATAAATCTCCCTCTTAATTTTTGTCTCATTTTCCCATCTCAAAAGCTCTTTCAACTGCACCCAATATCCATCAATCTCTCCATTAGTCCCTCCCACCAACTTTCTTCCTTCTTTCCCCCTTCCTGCGCTCTATTTTTACATCCCTTCCTCCCTCCCTCTTCACCCCCCTCCCTCCCCCCTCCCTCCCCCTCTCTCCCTCCCCCTCCCATATTTTAGAACTAGTCAACCAACAAATAAACCACTGCTATTCCACATGAGCCCCATTAATGGTTGCCGTGGTTACTGTCTAATGGCCCTGGGATGCGTATTATTAATATATGATCTTGTATGAGGGAAGATGTTGGGATTGCGTGATTGCAGCCCTGGGATTCTTGGGGACAATTCATGTCCATCTGAATGTGACTGCTGATTTGACCGATTGAATGCGTGTGACAATCTGAGCAAATGACCGAATGCCCAGTAGACAGTTGGTCACTGGCAGTCTGACAGGCCTCTGGGTATACACTCATTTATTCACCTATCCATTTCTCACTAACCATCCAATCTCTCTTTTCGTCCATTCTTCTTTCCATCCATTCATCCATTTTTCGATCCCATTCCATGTTTTGACTTTGTTTCCCAACATGCATGCATGCACGAATGCATGCATGCACGAATGCATGCACCTGCCTGCAGATGACTGAGTCACGGTCACAGTCAGTAGGATGACTATGTTATGACACATCCCATTAGACTTGAGTGTGTCATCAAATTCCTGGTCACATATTATTGATAAGTGCTTCAGCCAATCTTTATGGTCCAGCCTGGAGCCTGACACTGAACAAGGCCTTAAGACTGTGTCTCTGGGAACCGCTGAGTGACCACACAAATTGACCAGACATTGGCTTTTGTGACACTCAAATGGATACTGCTGGATCCAGGCCACACAAAACTTGTCTAGGATGTTTGGAACATTATTAAAATGCAATAAATCCATGCAGTAAACATGTATTTTGTGTATACAATAATTATTATATGAATAATAATAATATTATATGAATAATAATAATAAGTTACCTGACAATAACCATGCATAAATAATTATATGAATAATAATAATAATATATGAATAATAATAATAAGTTACCTGACAATAACCATGCATAAATAATTATTATATGAATAATAATAATAATATATGAATAATAAGTTACCTGACAATAACCATGCATAAATAATTATTATATGAATAATAATAATAATATATGAATAATAATAATAAGTTACCTGACAATAACCATGCATAAATAATTATATGAATAATAATAATAATATATGAATAATAATAATAAGTTACCTGACAATAACCATGCATAAATAATTATTATATGAATAATAATAATATATGAATAATAATAAGTTACCTGACAATAACCATGCATAAATAATTATTATATGAATAATAATAATATTATATGAATAATAATAATAAGTTATCTGACAATAACCATGCATAAATAATTATTATATGAATAATAATAATAATATATGAATAATAATAATAAGTTATCTGACAATAACCATGTATAAATATAAAATTATGATATTTTGTGATGAAGATTGTAACATGATGTGACGTCGTTCGAGCATTGATATGGCCCAATATTAGATAATGAATGGGGGTGGCCTAGTGGTTAAGGTGTTGGACTCTAAATTCGAGGGTTGTGAGTTCAAGACCCACACTGGGCATGGTTCGTTTTCGAAGCTTAGGCAATTTCGTTTACCCTACTTTGCCTCAGTCTACTCAGCTGTAAATGAGTACAAACACTGTTTGGAAGGTACCTGCAATGGACTAGTGTCCTGTCCAGGAGAGTCAGGATAACTACAGAAACCAGGTTTAAGCACTGGCCATATAAGCCTTCATGGCTTCCTAAGGCATAATGCCTAAAAAAAATTAGATAATAAACTTACACATAATCAGTTATTTGGAGCACATTTCTTCTTGATGCCAATGTGCAGATTGTGTGTCAGAGAATACGAGTTTAATGCCGATAGTTCGTGTCAGTTTTAAATTTTAAGTTCTTAGTTCCAATACCAGATGGTGTCACAAGTGCAAAATACATGAGTTGGTTTTGGGTAAATTATGATGGAACTACACCCTTACCTATATCTATCTGGTGACCGAGTTCTGATTATTCGGTTTGTGTGTGTGTGTGTGTGCGTGCGTGCATGCGTGCATGTGTGTGTGTGTGTGTATTAGTGCCCTGCGCGGGCCTAGAATTTGATCCCACGCCCGGCCCGCAATTAGCAGTTAGAGTCCAGGCCCGGCCCAGGCCCGCAATAATTTTTCAAGCCCAGCCCAGGCCCGCAAACTAAAATTTAGGCCCAGGCCCGACCCAGACCATGAATGTTTGGCCCAGGCCCGGCCCGGCCCGGCCCACAAGTTTCAGGCCCAAGCCCGGCCCATACCCGCGGGCCAAAGATGGGTAAACCCGCGGCCCGCAAGCCCGCGGCCTGCTAAGTTTAGAGAAGATAAACCTATAATCTTATAACAAAGACGAAAAACAAATAAACTGTAAAACGTACTTATTGTTTTATTAAATAAAAAAGGTCCATAGTGTGCTGGATGAGTTCTGTGTATGTGTGTGACTGTGTGTGTGCATACGTGCATGCGTGCGTGCGTGTGTGTATGTGTGTGACTGTGTGTGTGCATACGTGCATGCGTGCGTGTGTGCAGAGTCTTCAAAAGTCTCTAAAAGATCTTAAATTTAATCTTGCATTTTTAAGGCCTTGAAAGGGTCTTAAATTGAGTTCACCAAAGTAGTCCTATGTCCAAGGCTGCAATTTGACAAAGATGGAACAGACATGCAGCCTTGTGAACATTGGTTATTGTGTAGCATTGTGAACATTGGTTATTATGTAGCATTGTGAACACTGGTTCATCTATGCAATTGCAAACATTGGTTATTGTGTAGCTTTGTGAATGCTGGTCCATCTGTAGTATTGTGAACATTGATTGTTGTGTAACATTGTGAACATTGGCTGTTATGTAGCATTGTGAATGCTGGTTCACATACATTGGTTATTATGTAGTGTTGTACACGTTGGTTATGCTGTAGCATTGTGAACACTGGTTCATCTATAGTGTAAACATTCTGGACATTGGTTCTTCTGGAACATTGTCAGTTTTCACCAGAGACCTAAGATTGTCCTGCATTTCTCCTACTGAGTAATAGTAATCCAATGACATACAATTTCACTGTTTTTGGCTGAAAGTTAAGTAAAAACTGGCTCAGAAGCATTCACGACCAGGTCATTATGAGAGAATGACACGTCAGTGATGTCGGTGACGTGTTGACCACAGCCGTCTGTCTGACTCGGTTGTTTATAACAGGTTCTTTTCCAAGAAATTGAGCAGTTTTTGTGCATGAGATTGACACAGTGATGGGAATGTCATGTGATCATGACAACCGTATCTAGGCATACAGACATCATTGTAATAATAAATTTATAATAATAAAATACAAAACTTATATGTCGTTATATTCACCGAGTGCTCGACGGTGCTTTATGTTATGCTATTACTCAAAGTTGAGATGGACTTAAAATACATATATTTATAAACAAAACAATAAGTGCAAGACAAAAATAAAACAATAAATGATAAACTATATAAAATGTTCAGTTTGGACCATATAAAACAAGATAGAATGTTACAAAACAGAATTAAAAAGGCTCTTTCAACAATTCTGCATATTCTTGTTTGCATAAAAATTTCTTGAAAGTAGTAATGTTATCCATATCCTTGAGACTGGCTGTCCGTCGCTCTCTCGGTCTGTCTCTCTCTTTGACTGTCTGTCTCTCTCTCCCTCTATCCCTCTCTGCATCCCTCCCTCCCTCACTCCCACCCTCCGTCCCTCCCTTTGTCCCTCTCTCTGTCCGTCTGTCACCACCCTGCACTGTCTGACACTTCGGTGTGTGATTATAATAACAGGTAGCGCTGCCTGTAGCTGGGGCCGGTATTGACCAATTGGCAGGTGTTGAATGCGTGTGATCATGCGAACAACCGAACTCTTTGTTAAGCTGCCACATTTTACTATTATTTCGGTTAATCACGCATGATACCTGTCATTGTAACTCAATATAGTGAACACTCCATTTCAAAATGCTTTTTGCAAAAATAACCAAATGCAGGCAGCTGGTCGTAAAACATAGAAAATATGTTGACTAAAATGTAGAAATAAAGTAGGTTTGGTGCCATGTTATTTTTTAATTTGCTGTTCGATACTCTAAAGTTATACATTTTGCCATCAATATGATATCAAATATGATCAAATATTGGTAATTTAATGTGTAGCCAAAAACGATTTAAGGGTTACCAAGATAATTATTTGTAGAGTTACTTAGATAATTACTTGTTTGCGAGTATCTAGATATCTAAGTATTTAACCATTACCGTACTGGCTTATTTATTTGTGTGTACATTAAAACTGTGCCACCTAGCAACTGTACATTAAAACTGTGCCACCTAGCAACTGTACATTAAAACTGTGCCACCTAGCAACTGTACATTAAAACTGTGCCACCTGTAGCTGTAGCAACTGTAGCTGTAGCAACTGTAGCTGTAGCAACTGTAGCTTCAAGATGGTGTAAACATCGTAGTGTTTGTATGCAAACATTTCCAGATGTTTCAGGTTTTTGACGTTTCACATTCTAGCATTGTGCATTGAGGTGCATGTTGATCGGTATGATGTAACCTTCATTCCGGTTTCACCTCACATTAGAGCTAATCGTTTTCATAGAAATCCAGCCCTGTAGAACAATTTAAAATAATTGACTTTTGTAGAATTCATTGTATAATTTGTCAACTATATAGTCATTCATAAACATTGGCGCCAGGGTGTGGCATAATTGCCATCACAGCCGGATGTACTAGAGTAAAAAAGTGAAATGATGAGAAAACAAATAGTAGTCTGACCCCAAATTGGATGTATCCTGGCATGTGGAGGGAGGGTGCATTATGTCATCCGTCAAGCACGCATTACATGGACTGGATGCAATTTAACATGAGGCATTGACATGCCCTGGGCAGGTGTGGGGGATGGGGCCTATGTCCCACGGTTGACATCAATACATGTGACAACACTCAGCATGTGACAATAAATGACACAAGGTCCTGGTTGTCAACCTCTTAGAGACACCTGCTCACTTTTATATGCGACACTATCATGTCATCACTTACGTAATAAAAAAACTGCCTAGTCTCCGGCTGAGGGCCAAGTGTAGGGCAGACTGTCAGCTGATCATCCCATCACTCTCCTCTATCATCCCACCTCTTCCCCTTTCTCCCAGTGTGGATGGGAGCCTCTAATTGATGTGGGAAGTTGGCTGTAGGAGCAGGGAAGGTATTACCTCATTCTGTGTCAGTGTAGTCTGTTGGATGGCTCTGGTGTAGTGGTTCTCCGATGGCGCTCTCCTTTCCTCCCCCTTTCATACCTCCCTCTGTCCCTCACTCCCTCCTTACTATCTCCCTCCCTTCCTCCACTCCCTCTCCCCCTCCTCCCCTCCCTCCCCCATCTCTCAGCCCCTCCCTCCCTCAATCCCACCCTCCCTCCACTCCCCGTTTATCCATTCCTGTCATGGGGATGACAAAATGTGTTTATGATACAAATAATATCCTATTATTTTATCTTAAATTAAAATAATATCGAACATTTCTTGTCTCTAGATATAACAAGACAGTGCCCTCTATTGGCATCGAGCGACAAATGGCAAGTAATCCAGAAGTTCGCATTCAGAGAAGGACTTCGGCCACAGTGGTGACACTCGTTGACAAGCTCATTCACGTCAAGAAGGTAGGTGTCGCCATTGGTGTCATTACTGCGAGACATGGAAAAAATTTACAATTTTCATTAACTGATTTTACAGGACATTACAACATGGAATTTATTATAATTATGACGTCTTGTTTTGGTTAAAAATAATATCTATACAAAACATGTTAATATTGTGACCTTCCACCTCTTGATAATAATTATTTTCAAAACTACATGGTTTGGTGATTAATTAAGATGTACTTTTTACGACATATATAAAGCAATTAAAGACGAAACAGTAAATAGTCACCTTTAATCTTCGATTTTTATACATTGGCCTGTCAATTTCCTGTTTTGTGTGACTTACTTTTTATTAAATGAACTGCGCATATCACTTAAAGGTGCTTAATCAATTCAGTTTTTTCGCTTGTCTCATTTCAAATTAATTTTGCAAAAAAACAAACCTTCCTAGTATCCACTGCAACATGCTAGCTCGTTTGTGCAACTATTATATGTAGGCTTTGTGAAATCATCAGACAAACTATTAAATTAGTTAATGCCTGCTCAAGCATTAACTGAAGTGAAAATTTAAATGCGGAAAAATCATGATTTTCTTCTTAGTCATGTGATCAGCAAGAGGATAGAGGTCACGCCCATGATCAGCTTTGACCCACACAGTGTTTACCATTTTGGATATCCACTGTTTTGATCCTTACCAGATCTAATGACTAAAGTCAATTCTTTAGATGATTTGAAAAAAATAAGCATTTTTTTTAAATCGACTGCGGATGTTACATAAATTATTCACACACTACATATTTGGACACCAACGAACCGGATTTGTGATAGGCTAAATTAGTTGAGGAAACAGTTTTAAACTATTCTCACACTACAGATTTGAACATCGTCGAACCTGATTTGCGATGGGCGAAACGAAAGTATTCGGGAGCAAATTTAAAGTGAAATAACTACAACGTGTCCTTTCTCAATAGTTCTGCTTAATTTTATTGTTGCTAATGTTTGACAAATTTTTGATTGCATATTTTATAAATACAGGTTATTACAAGGTCATTATAAGGTGTAGTTTGGTGAAGTCATTTATTGCTGTAATATTGTCAGTATTCGTTCTCTGTTAGCAAACAGACATTTAATCTCGGCCCATCACAGAATTGGCTTGTTAAAAAATTGCTATTTGGATTAAATAACGACCTTACGCACTAATTGGAATTGTTCACAGTGCAGTATGAAGTGCCATTGCATCACCTAAATGAATCGTTGTTATCATGACAAAAACAGCCATGATTGGCCCGCCCCCTGCCTGCCTGCAGCAAGTGTTTTTTCTGTTCTGTCTCCACTTTGTTGGCATTTGGAGACATCACCTTTACCTACTGATGTATTCGTTGCATAAATATATAATTTACAAACGACTGTGAACTAGTGCTGTCACAATAGTTCTGGAACCAAAGTTACATTTTTCAAATTTTTACGATGCATTAGTCACTGTTAACTAAGTAAATTTACAAAAAAATTACACATCAGCAAGGGTATGTCCCTGGTGGTGCCACCTGGAGTTGCTTGTTGAGACTAATAGGATTAGTTCTCATAAATGTGGTAGGTGGCGAAATCATCTACTCATCCCTCAGTGATTTATCAAGAAAGCCATTTTCATATTTCTATCAAATGTTTTTAAAAAACGCAAATGATGTAAATGACCTTTCTGATTGGACAACTGGATGGGGTGGACAAAGATTTTGTTTGCTGATCTGTGTCAGTTGTCAAAGTTTTAATGATATTACACTGTGGACGAATGGGAATGATAATTTTAATGTTATTACACTGTGGACGAATGGGAATGATAATTTTAATGTTATTACACTGTGGAAGAATGGGAATGATAGTTTTAATATTATTACACTGTTGACGAATGGGAATGATACCAAACATGATATTAAGGAATATACTGTATATTTTTTCAAACACATGTTTTAACTTTACAATTTGTTTCAGTATGATTTTGATTGTTACCAGTTCGTAAATATCGATCTTGCCGTCCACCATGCAACATAAACGTGATGTTTGAGTTGAAACATTCAAATTAAATATTTTTTTTTCTGGTTTATTAAAACACGTTTGGACGGTCAAAATGTTAGAATAAATATGGTTTACTTGGTACCTTCAACATGGCGCTATATGAGAATTTACGTTACTTTCTTTTAACATATCACATGACATGTCTTGTGACACAGACTCTATTTTAATAATATTAATAATATATTTTATTTGACGTGGTGCCAAATGCAAGGTTTTTTCATGCCGTTTCATAGCATATTAAAAATTAGTAACAGAGTCTAGAATTGCTAAGTAAACAAACAAATAGATAATGCTACTACTAATTATTATTTTGCAATACATTTAGCACAATATAGCAATAAAATAAATCATAATTTATAAATAATCACTTTGTTCTTGCAGACGATAGACAGCAAGTCGTCGACTGCACCCATGCAGGCAGATGAATGGGTGACGCAGGATGACACAGAGACACGCGGCAGTGGCGGAGGGCGCGGCGGGTGGTCAACCGATGACAGCGACTACTCGGATGCGGGAAGATCTGGGAGTGGGAGCGGAGACAGGAATGACGACTACTGGGATGGAAGACGTAGGTTATCCTTTCATCCCCACACCACAATGTCACACGTCTCTGCCACTGATTTTTTTCATTCATCCGCCGATTCTTGTTCTTCTCATTCTTCCACTGATTCTATCTTCCCCATTATCCCACTGATTCTATCTTCCCATTCTTCCACTGATTCTATCTTCCCCATTATCCCACTGATTCTATCTTCCCATTCTTCCACTAATTCTATCTTCCCATTATCCCACTGATTCTATCTTCCCATTCTTCCACTGATTCTATCTTCCCCATTATCCCACTGATTCTATCTTCCCATTCTTCCACTGATTCTATCTTCCCATTATCCCACTGATTCTATCTTCCCATTCTTCCACTGATTATATCTTCCCCATTATCCCACTGATTCTATCTTCCCATTCTTCCACTGATTCTATCTTCCCCATTTTCCCACTGATTCTATCTTCCCATTCTTCCACTGATTCTATCTTCTCCATTATCCCACTGATTCTATCTTCCCATTCTTCCTCTGATTCTATCTTCCCATTCTTTCACTTTTTATTTTTATTTCCATTCTTCCACTTACCAGGTAATCTTTTTCTTCTTCTCATTCATCCACTAATTGCAATAGTTCACCAGTTGGGTATAACTACACTGTTTTATACAGGAAGATCACATGTACCATTACAGCTCAGGGAAGATCACATGTGCCATTACAGCTCAAGGAAGATCACAAGTGCCATTACAGCTCAAGGAAGATCACATGTACCATTACAGCTCAAGGAAGATCACATGTGCCATTACAGCTCAAGGAAGATCACACATACCATTACAGCTCAAGGAAGATCACATGTACCATTACAGCTCAAAGAAGATCACATGTACCATTACAGCTCAAGGAAGATCACATGTACCATTACAGCTCAAGGAAGATCACATGTACCATTACAGCTCAAGGAAGATCACATGTACCATTACAGCTCAAAGAAGATCACATGTACCATTACAGCTCAAGGAAGATCACACGTACCATTACAGCTCAAGGAAGATCACACATACCATTACAGCTCAAGGAAGATCACATGTACCATTACAGCTCAAGGAAGATCATATGTACCATTACAGCTCAAGGAAGATCACATGTACCATTACAGCTCAAACAAGATTACATGTACCATTACAGCTCAAACAAGATTACATGTACCATTACAGCTCAAGAAAGATCACATGTACCATTACAGCTCATTTGTGACATGGTTTTATGTGAATTCATGAAAAACAATTCAGTTACAGTTTACAATTACTACAACATATAAAAATTATTTTGTACAATTTCTCACGGTTGTATTTTTTTACCCCACAGCGCCCTACCGCACGGACGGGGGCAAGAAACAGCCTGAGGAAGACATCTACGTGGAAGAGGGTGAAGACAAGTCTCACTCGACATCGCCTCCTCCTTCGGCAGCCACCAGGTGGCAGTACACACCACTGGCATCCCTCACCGCAGCCACCATCGTGTCGCTGGTGCTCTCTGCAGTTGCTTCAGTCACCGGATGAAATGTCAAACTAACAACTTCCGCTGACTGCAGACTGGCCGCATTCTGTTTGGGTGGTCAGCGACAGGGGTGCCACCAAGCGGCTGGAGTCAACCGAAACTCGTCTTGCTTTACAGAGCGGTGCGCAACTGAATGATTGTGATACAGTGTTTAATTTGATGATGTGTAGAGGAATATTGATGTTGTTATTTTTTGAATCTTTGAGAAATGCTTTTTGCCAGACCTTTCCACAAATTAGGTCTGTGGAGTTGGCGAGAAATTATTTTTAGAACCTTCTGTAATTTGTATGCAGCTTCAGCAATGTGATGGCATCTAATAGGAATTTAGTGGTGCTTATTTTAGAACCACATACCTGGTATCTTTTTGATGACGAGAATATTTCATACAGTTGACATGAAGCTTCCCTGCAGTAGTGTTTTGTCAGAACAGACAGATAAACGACATCAGACGATGGAGCTATTTGAAATATTCTGCATATTTTGATAGGTAGATGACTTGTAAGAATGATATATTGTACTAATCCACAATAAAGCATATTTATGCACATAATAATAATATATCGACAAATGTTAGGTTAAAATATTGGTCTGATAGTCCATTGTCACAGGTTGGCAGTTAAAAAATTGTTATGGAAAATTAACCATTGTTTAGTGCTTCGACAACGAGAAACTCGCACCATGCTTATTACAACTAGTCGTCTCTAGAATGCCTGGTATGGAAAATTTTTCCATTTGTGTATAAAAATTTTTTGAAGCTGTATTATTCACTGTGTGTACATTTACGTTAACCCTTTGCTTCCCAGTGAAAGGGGAAGATTGAAGTGTTGAGAACGAAGGACACACTTTGTCATTTTGGATATGTTTATTGTCATCATGACACGACATGGCATCATCTCTGTGACACGCTGCCTTGTTAGTGTGTCGCTGTGTTATCAGATGACCGTGTCATCACGTCATGACATGTCAAAACCTGTTATGAGATATTCTTTAGATGGTTATGTTAACGTGAAGTGTCAACATACCGTGGTTGTGTCGATATGACGTGTCAATATTTGGTGTTCTGTCTTACTGTACTGTCTTATTGTATTGTGTTGTATTGTCTTACTTATTGTCTTACTGTACTGCAGTTGTTTTATATATATCTTGTCTCTTGTACACACACGCAGCAGTCTAAACTAGTTCTAAATGTCAATCTGGTGTCACACGACACAGACGTGACACAGACATGTCGGAATAGATCCTAATTAAGAATATCTCGCCAGTTGATCGGAGTAATTGACATGTATCAAATTTTGATTTATTGTTTCTTTCCCTGGAAAGAAACAGTAAATTAAATATAGTCGGCAGCGACCCGCGACGTTAGTTCTGTCCGTGGAAGTATTAAAGCTATTGCATAATTGTGCATGTTGAGCGTAGTGTAATTGGTCGTGAAGAGTCCATCATGGCTTCAAAGGAGAGGATGATTCGTAACAAAAGTATGGACAGCTCTGTCAGTACAGCCCACGAATATAATCCACAAACATGTATTGACACCTATACTATGTTATCATGTTACCTCTGTGCCATCAAGACAAACGTCTTATAGGCGTTGTCTTCGATGTTGGCAACTTGTGTTGTCTTAGAATCGTGTTGTTACCCAGGAGATGATAAGCAGGGTGTATGTTACGCCAAACACATTGTGTCGTGTCTGCAAGTTGTATAGGCAATGAGCTTCTTGAATAATTCTGCGTAAGTTAACGTGAATAGGTGAAAATCTGTGTTTGTTCGCGATCGTAATGAACATGTTTACACGAAACTACAGTGGTCAACTGTACACAACTATGATGCACACACATTTATACGTATGTGACTGTACATAATATATACACTACAGATTGTATATGCATGTACCATTTGTGTGTACAGATTATACACAACAAGCTACATGTGTAATGTTATGTGTTCATCCTGTACATAAGTAAGTGGCACTATAATGCATGCCGATAGATAATGATTACCAGTAATATGTATCGCTATGGCAACCAGAAAATTTGGCAAAATCCTGTGCCATTTGTTATTTGGTTTTGACCAATTTTAACGAGAATATTTAACTAGTACAAGCCTGCTTGAATTTGTGATAGAATCAGCGGGCAGACGTCTTGTACCTGTTGAAGAACAATCAAATTGACTGTATGTGGTGATTAGAGCTATGTCAGCTTGCTAACCGTAAAAGGCACAGGCCGCTATTGTCTTCCGTTGTTGCTTCAGTCTAACCGTAAAGGGCTCAGCCCGCTATTTTCTTCCGTTGCTGCTTCACTCTAACTTATTTATGTTGATTCTTTGCTCTGTGTGAACTGCGCACTAATGTATGCCAATAAACAGTTCAGAAATGTTACAAATGTGTTTGTGTTGGTCTCCTCTTTGATCCTGAAGTCCGGGGTGAGGCTGGCATCGATACTGATCGTTGACATTTGCTTCCATCAATGATCCCGTTTCATTGCCGTTTTCATCTTTTTATCTTGGGTCTCCCAAACCCTCTCCAAGCAGACACAGCCCTCTCATCTCGGTCACGGTCTTCCCCTTCTCCTCCCTTCCATTCCTGAGTGCATCCGCTCTCTTCGTCAACCGTTGCGCTGCATCCCCTTCTATTCGATGCATATATCCAGCCTACTTTAACCGACTCCTCACCAGCTTCCTTCTGAAACTCTCACACAGACCTCCTCACCAGCTTCCTCCTGAAACTCTCACACAAACCTCCTCACCAGCTTCCTCCTGAAACTCTCACACAAACCTCCTCACCAGCTTCCTCCTGAAACTCACACAGACCTCACCAGCTTCCTCCTGAAACTCTCACATAAACCTCACCAGCTTCCTCCTGAAACTCTCACACAGACCTCCTCACCAGCTTCTTCCTGAAACTCTCACAGACCTCACCAGCTTCCTCCTGAAACTCTCACACAGACCTCCTCACCAGCTTCCTCCTGAAACTCTCACACAAACCTCCTCACCAGCTTCCTCCTGAAACTCTCACACAAACCTCCTCACCAGCTTCCTCCTGAAACTCTCACACAAACCTCCTCACCAGCTTCCTCATGAAACTCACACAAACCTCATCACCAGCTTCCTCCTGAAACTCTCACACAAACCTCCTCATCAGCTTCCTCCTGAAACTCACACAGACCTCCTCAACAGCTTCCTCCTGAAACTCTCACACAGACCTCCTCACCAGCTTCCTCCTGAAACTCTCACGCAGACCTCCTCACCAGCTTCCTCCTGAAACTCTCACACAAACCTCCTCACCAGCTTCCTCATGAAACTCTCACACAGACCTCCTCACCAGCTTCCTCCTGAAACCCTCACACAAACCTCGTCATCAGCTTCCTCCTGAATCTCTCACACAAGCCTCCTCACCAGCTTCCTCCTGAAACTCTCACATAAACCTCCTCACCAGCTTCCTCCTGAAACTCTCACAAAGACCTCCTCACCAGCTTCCTCCTGAAACTCTCACACAGACCTCCTCACCAGCTTCCTCCTGAAACTCCTACACAAACCTCCTCACCAGCTTCCTCCTGAAACTCTCACACAGACCTCCTCACCAGCTTCCTCCTGAAACTCTCACACAGACCTCATCACCAGCTTCCTCCTGAAACTCTCACACATACCTCATCACCAGCTTCCTCCTGAAACTCTCACACAGACCTCATCACCAGCTTCCTCCTGAAACTCTCAATCATACCTCATCACCAGCTTCCTCCTGAAACTCTCACACAGACCTCCTCACCAGCTTCCTCCTGAAACTCTCACACAGACCTCTTCACCAGCTTCCTCCTGAAACTCTCACACAGACCTCCTCACCAGCTTCCTCCTGAAACTCTCACACAGACCTCCTCACCAGCTTCCTCCTGAAACTCTCACACAGACATCCTCACCAGCTTCCTCCTGAAACTCTCACACAGACCTCCTCACCAGCTTCCTCCTGAAACTCTCACACAGACCTCTTCACCAGCTTCCTCCTGAAACTCTCACACAGACCTCCTCACCAGCTTCCTCCTGAAACTCTCACACATACCTCTTCACCAGCTTCCTCCTGAAACTCTCACACATACCTCCTCACCAGCTTCCTCCTGAAACTCTCACACAGACCTCCTCACCAGCTTCCTCCTGAAACTCTCACACAGACCTCCTCACCAGCTTCCTCCTGAAACTCTCACACAAACCTCCTCACCAGCTTCCTCCTGAAACTCTCACACAGACCTCTTCACCAGCTTCCTCCTGAAACTCTCACACAGACCTCCTCCCTCAGCTCCTCCATTGTTCGTTTGTCTACTCTTGATCGCATGGCATCGCACAAATCCACATGGCATCGCACAAATCCACATGGCATCGCACAAATCCACATGGCATCGCACAAATCCACATGGCATCATACAAATCCACATGGCATCGCACAAATCCACATGGTGTCGCAAATAATGCATCTTCTAACCCTGTCTAATAGCCAATGTTTTGATGGTTTTAGTTGATCAAGACAAAGCCGGTAGATGTAAATATTTTTTTTAAAGTTATTAGAAAACATTAGAAGACACAGTTAGAAGCGACACTATGCGGACTTGAGAAGCAATTGTTGCGTGTTTTGATCGTTAAGAGCCATGAAGGCAAAACTTTATAACATTACATACCATTTGTTATGTAATGATGTAATTTTATAACGTTATATGCCCTTTTTGATGTAATTAACCCATTGAGATAAGTCCATGTAACCGTAACACCGTCGACGTAAATTACATGCCCTCATAACGTAGGCCAGTTAGGTAAACGATTACCTTTGTGAAAACATAGATTTAACAAGATTGCCATCCAAGGCAAAGGCCCATATGGCAAGTGGACAAGGAAGCCAATGGCTTATCAAGAGTCCAACAGTTTTAACCTATGTGTAACCCGCCCTCCTGAGATATGTGTCAACCTTGTTTTTAAACATATTCACGCTGCTAGTAGCATTTACACAATCTGTATAATTTGTTCCATTCATTGATTGTCCTCTGTGAGAACGAATACTTGTTTATATCCAATCTACACTGATCCTTTACTAATGTTACCTCATGTCCTCTAGTTCTATTATCTTTCTTGAGTGAGAAAAAAAATATTTCTATCAATATTTTCATACACATTTAATATCTTAAGAACTTCAATTTGATCTCCTCACTTCAATTTGATCTCCTCCTATAGTTAGGATAAGTTCTTTAGGGCTGTCACATGCACACAAAATGGGTAAAACACCATCGCATGGCAGTATCTACGTATTTTACACGTAGTTTATGTTTTATTTTAGTTTGATGTATTAACTTTGCTGTAGCACCTACTGCCGATCAAAGTTTAACGGTAATTCAGAATATCGTTACATAGTTGATCGGTAGATGGCGCCACAGCTGCGATCACGCACACACGTAGACTTACACCACTCCAACTTCGCATACCAATATCCGTGAGAAACATCCGGTTTTTCCGATAGTGTCAGCGATGTCGTTAAAAACCCTGTTCAGAATGTATCAGAATCAAATTCAGAAAAGTATTTTTTCACAAGATTGTCCAGGGGTAGGCTGCCCGACACGTACCCTCTCTCGCACCCTTCATGCAGGGCGCTGTTCGCTACATTATTCATGGCTGATCTTGTGGGTAATTCCATTTTTTCTTTTATAAATGACATTTTCACTTTTTGCTTGCTACATATTTATATGGATTAGTGTGATGACACGATGACTTCCTTCCAGCGGGCTCGGTTCTTCGTTGTGGTTAGTGAATTTGTCCCGATGAGGTTCGTGTCTTTCTCTAAGATGTTTGGCAGAGTTGTTGGTCGACCTCTTCTCCGAGGGCCATCGGGCTTCCAGAGCAGGACTTTGTTGGCTGCTTCGTCATGACGCATCACATGACCTGCCAGACGAAGACGCCGTTGTCTCACGATGGAGGTGATCCGTGGGAGGGAGCCGTACAGTTCGTGGTTGGTCACGTGGTGGCGCCATGACACATTTTGCGTTTTCTGCAGAATTCTTGTGTAGGTGCCATCCAGTGCATGTTCTACTGATTGTGTTAGCGACTACGAATCGCATCCATATATCAGGATCGGTTCAACTGTTGTCCTCAAATTTTTTAGTTTGGTGATTCTGCAGATGGGCGCTTTCCAAACTTTGTCAAAGGCGTGAACTGCCGCCCATGCCTTAAATGTTCTACACTGTATGTCATGCTGTGAGTTTGTGTAGGATCCGATATATTTAAAATCTTCTGCTGTCTCAATTTGACTCCCATCTGTGTATACTATCATTAGCAGACGGGTTGGCGTCCATGTATTTTGTTTTGTTTGTGTTGAGAAATAGTCCAGTAGATTTGGAAGCACTTTCCACTTTATGAAGTAAAAGTTCTGCTTCTTGTATCATGTCAGCGAACAGAGCGATGTCATCGGCATAATCCAGGTCACCGAGATGAGAGGCAGGATGTCTGGTGCTTCTGCATCTGATTAGGATGAGGTTCTAAGTGTCTATTTCTAGGTCCAAGATAACTATTTCCAAGCCTACATTTAAAATGTCTAGGCCTAACGTGATAATTTCTACGTCAGAGGCGCCCAACGGTTTACGGATCTAGTCTACAATAGTTGCCAATTCACTGGCGAAACTTAACTACCGCTGAAACAAGAAACAATTATTCCACACCCACAGTTAAGAAGTGTAAGGTTATTTATTATAAATATCAGGGTAGCTCCTATGTTAACGACCACGCCTGGTCTTAACAGGAGTTTGCCTGGCCCACTTAAAAAAATACTTTGTCATGTAATTGCATTTACTGTAAATAATGATGGTTCAAAATGAACACAGTTACACTGCACTGCAATGCACTGCACTGCATTTTATTGTATTGCATTATAAATCCATGTCCTATGTGATATTAGCAAAGACATCATTTTATGATAGTTTCTGTGATTATTCTCATAGTTAAAATCGTGGCGCCGGTGAATCCAATCTGACGTCCGCTGATTGGTCGTCCCGTCGCGCTGTGCACATTTCCTATTTACACTGTGTGCACCTTCCTTGTGTGGGGTTGTCCCAAATAGTACGTCATTCTCATCATTATACAGGAACTACTTTTTTTAACGTTTTGGAAAAGACATATTCAGAAAAGCTATGTGAAAAAGATAGGTTACGCGCATTAATCCCACACATATATTTCCCACAATTATCGCGAGATGTGAACGCCTGTTGATAAGAACGTGGCTGGCTTTCATACATAAGAATGATGCCAGTTTAATGTCAATACAGTGATCAAGGCTTAAATGCCAAAAGCTAAGAAAATATCCATCGAGATAACATTGTACAAACGATAAGATAACCGCAACCAAAGTGACATGATTATCAAAATTACGTCATCGCAACCCACGTGATATGATTGTGAAAATTACGTCATCGCAATGACACGTCGCTCCGCGTAAATGCAGGTTTGTATGTGTGTGTGTGTGTGTGTGTGTGTGTGTGTGCGTGCGTGCGTGCTTGCGTGCGTGCGTGCGTGCGTGCGTGCGTGCGTGCGTGCGTGCGTGCGTGCGTGCGTGCGTGCGTGCGTGCGTGCGTGCGTGCGTGCGTGCGTGCGTGCGTGCGTGCGTGAACATGCTGATTGACAGAAACACAGAAAGATTATGTAAGAAACGGTAGTTCAAACGCATTTTGGTACAATAGGCACTACCTGGTGTTTTTTAAGTTTCAATTCAAACGGGCAGTGCGTAATGTCATACGGGCAAAACCAGATTTGTGTAAGTTTTCTTAGACAGTATATACTGCATAAAATTTAATACGGACAAAGCGGGATTTCATACGGGCAATTTGTCTGCAACTGAAAGGCCTTAAAAACACGCTGGGCCACTACTGATTGTCGCTTGACGGGGAAACACGACACAAAACGGAACAATACCCGCGCTTAGTAACAGAGAACGTGATCAGGTCGCACAGTTTGACTCTACTAGGCCGCTGCCTCTAGGGCCGAGTGTGGACATGGAGACGATACATAAACTCGGTTTACACGACTGATTTTTGTTTTTGGTTGGCGGAGACAGTGTCGCGTTAAATCGCAGTGCAATATTCGACAACATCCTCGTGAGACCGAGTAGAGATGCCAATTTGATGCTACCATTGTGTCGGTGTAACTGGGACGGTGCGACAAGGTCGCACGACCAGTTGGGGCACAAATCGGTCGTGTGAACTGGCCTTTATGCTTCTCAGTGGCCATCTTTCGGATGAAGAAAGCGCTCACATTATAACCAGCTTCCAGACGACAGACAATAACGCAGATCGACGCCGCTGATTACCGTTTCCCGGCACAAAGCCTGCATCGCCAACAGAGGCCCCTCAGCTTACTGCCAGCATGCCATCCATGCGTTTCTGCTGCCCCCACCCCAAACAAGTTTTAGAGAGTAAAAAAGATACCCTTTTCAAATTGAGAGGATTGAAATGCACATCCGCTGATGTGTAAAATATACATTGTTACATGACATAGATGAATTCACTAATATAACAATTTCAATCTTATATCGTACAAACGCGTTTTGATACGTCACAATATATACCCTCAAATCGTACTTAACAATAAGTTTGATTTGATGTAGTATACGTTGCGTGGATTAACGTGCGTTGGACATAAAACACACCCTTAAAACGAGGAATTTGTCTCAAGGGAGGTATACTGGCAATGCTTTGAGTGCCCCCCCCCCACCCACCCCCAGGTTTCATCGTATTTAAACACACAGTTTGTCGTCGCCAGCGGCAGAGAAAGCTTCGAGTAATGACATCGACTTGAGAGGCGGTCAATGTAGCATGTATTTCAAGGTATTGTAATGTGGGTGGGAACCAGTTTCTCTGTTACCGTTTCCTCCGTAAGGTGGTTCAGTGCAATCCGCTAGATGGCGTAACTTGATCACATCAAGACGAAACGGGAATCTCAGTTTAAGTCACTTTCCAGGGAGCTTGTTAACAAATGCATGTCAACGCATTCAAATGCAAAAGCAAATGTTTCACTTGGTTCGAATGCAAATGCATTTTAATTACTTTTAAATGTTTTGGCTTTATGTTAACGATTTGTTTTATTTGGAGAAGAAACAATTAATACAACTAATGTATACAAACACAGCTGATTGTATGTATATTTCTTATGCAACACTTATTTGGTTTTTTGCTTGTTATGTAATAATGAATACAAACACATTATTAATCTATTTAACAAACACAGTAGTGCATCATTATAACCACTAAGTACCACTACATACCAGTCCCACTTCATGTCATACAGAGTCATACCCTGAGTTACACAGTTCCAGGTGAGCAGAGGTGGTGGAAATGGAAGGGAGGAATAGGAAATTTACAGTTTACTTGGAACCATAGCAGTGACTGAAAGACTAATCCTTCAGGTAGGCCAGAATGGAAGGGGAATCCAAGACAATAGACTGTCCACTGGTGGGGTCACTGGGAAGATAACCTGGTGGATAATTACAGCTACCACTAATCACTCTCTCTGCTGTAAATATCCAGGGCTGGCATTGCTAATGTTTACTCCCCCGATGAGCTGCCACCCCAACCCACCCCAACAGTGCCACCCCAACCCACCCCAACAGTGCCAACACAACACAAGGGAGTCATTTAACTGCATTGTTTAATTTGTTTCAATCAGCAGGTAATTTCTGAAGCCATCAACCTATAGACTAGTTGGTCTTTTCATGTTGTATGAATAACAGCTCAGGCATTGACCTGTTGACATACAGAGCACTTTTCCAAAGAGCACGTTGTGAAAGTCAATTAACAGGTTAGACAATGATTTAATAATCTGCTGAGGGTACTGATCACTACAGAGCACTTTTTCCAATGGTATGTTGTGAACTTGTGAAAGAGAATCTAGCAATAATAAATTTTAAACAATTATGCATGCATTTGATTGTACATTTGATTATGCATTTGAAAAATCAAATATTTGCGGGTCGCATTCAAATACAAGTGGATGCATTAAATGCAGATACATTAACAAATTTATGGAGGCAGTTGAATGCGCATTCAAATGCTCAACATTCTAATGCTCAATATTCAAATGCAGATTCAAATGCATTTGCATTTGTTAACAAACCTGCTTTCTAGCACCTTTGGTTGCTTTCTCAAAACAAGATTTTAAAACAACAAGATTGCAATCCAAAGCAAAGCCACAGATGACAATTGGACAAGGAAGCCATTGGCTTATCGAGAGTCCAACAATTTTCATCTATGTATAACCTGCCCTCCTGAGATATGTGTCAACCTTGTTTTTAAACATATTCACACTGCTAGCAAGTGGACGAGGAAGCCATTGGCTTATCGAGAGTCCAACAATTTTACTATCTATGTATAGCCCGCCCTTATCAGATATCTGTCAAATAAATTTTTAAGCATATTCACACTACTACACACATTAACACAGTCATTCGACAATTTGTTCCATTCATTTATCACCCTCTGTGAGAATGTCCAACCTGCAGTGTTCCTTAACTAATGCTGCTTTGTGTCCACTGGTTCTACTGCCTTCTTTAAGTTTGAAGAACATAATATTCCTATCAATATCATCATAACCGTTCACTATTTTAAACACTTGTATTTGGTCTCCTCTTAGTCGCCTGGTCTCAAGTGTTGTCAAACTACATTGTAATAAGTGGCTTTCATAAATAAGGTCTCTCAATTCTGGAATCATTTTAGTTGCTCTTTCTGATGTTGTATTCTTTCTAGCTTATCCATGTCCTTACGATATGGCCTCCATGCTTGTATAAAATATTCCAAATGTGGTCTAACTATTGCTTTGTACAGGGGTACAATTAGCTGTTTCTTCTTATACATGATAGTTCTCCTCGTTAGACCTAGGATTTGATATCCTTTAGAAGCAGCAATTCCACATTGCTCTGAAACTTTCAGGTCACCACTAAATGTTACTCCTACATCCTTTTCTTGTGTGGTTCTACCTAGTACAGCATCCCCCATTTTATATTCTTCGTCCATGTTTCCATGTCCTATGTGTATGCATTTACACTTCCCAAAATTTAATAACATTTGCCATTTTTCTGACTATTTAACAAATTTATCTAGACCATCCTGTAAACTTTGTTTATCTGTTCTCTCAGTTCTATAATCAATTTAGTTATCTTATTTGTATTCACTCTATGATTTCTATGTCCTTCTTATGATATGGTCTGAAACTCGTATACAATATTCTAAATGAGGCCTAACTATTGTTTTAGACATGGGTACAATTAGCTCTTTTTCTTTATATGCTATGTTTCTCTGACACAACCCAAGAATGTCATTTGATCAGAACACGTATGTTTTCGCGGGAATAAATCGGTGTCTTATTTACTACAAAATGTGCCCAACAATTTACAGTTTTCGTAGCAGGCTTCTCGTCTGCAATGCGAGACTTCACAGCTAATTGTTCGACACCATTTCTACACAAAACTATGTTCGGCGGGCCTCAATACCCCTCTTTCATCCTGAAAAAAATCCTTGTTTTTTTCAACGCATATGCGTCCTCGTGCGTTCTACGGGTGATCCCTTTGGGAAGAGTTTCGCCGCCATATTTACGAAAAACTTAGAGTCACGAATTCGTAACATTTTGGAGAATACGGGTCCTTCTATCATTGACACGTGAATATATATGTTGTCAACCTGTCACATGCAAGTTAAGCATGTGACCAGCATAAGATGTTAGTCAGCAAACGTGTGCTTCCCGCTGTTCATAAACCTATTCTTGACGACGCAGTGAAAGGGGGCGTCTCAAAACCAGCGGTACTTCGTTAGCTCGCCTTCCTCTCGGAAGAAAAAAATAATACTCTCCTTCGATGATCACATTAATCAAGTTGTAGAGAAATCAAAAACACGACAAAAATAATTCGCAGATCGTTTCAGTTTCTAAACAAATAGGAGTGACACTGACAAATTAATTACCCAAAGAGCAAATATAAATGTAATAAAAAAATGCTTTCCCTCTGAGAGTGACTGAACCGCGGAACAACCTCCCGGTATTAGTAGTGCAGGCCAAATATATTAACTCTATTTAAAAACCGCCTCTAAAAATGCTGGCCTAACCAGGCGATTTTATATGACCACAAGGCATCACTATTACCAACGACTGGGACAGGAGCTTCTGAACTATTGTTAAATTCTGAAAACAAAGATCTGATCATTGAAGAACCAAATGGATCCGGCCATCAGAACCATCCTAAAGTATCACTACGAAATACCACCAACCAAGATATGCGATTTAATCCGGAACGGATGACGTCACGGAAATTCGCTCTAGAGGTTTTTGCGATGACAACAATCTATGCTTGCTGGCGCCAAGGGAAAGTACCTTGTCACCCAAGTCGATGTCACGAAGATAGATGTCACACTAAATGGCTCATGATCTCTGACTCCATCGGTATCACGTGTCGTCGGGGATTTCTGAAGTCTGTCGCTAAAATGTTGGGTTTTTACATGGGTTTTACTGTTGCTCTCCTTTGTTTGGGGTGAAGCTGACATCGATACTGGTCCTCTACTTCTTTTGTATTCATTCTCCATCCGTCTCTGGTCCTCGACTTCTTTTGTATTCATTCTCCTTCCGTCACTGGTCCTCTACTTCTTTTGTATTCATTCTCCTTCCGTCTCTGGTCCTCTACTTCTTTTGTATTCATTCTCCTTCCGTCTCTGGTCCTCGACTTCTTTTGTGTTCATTCTCCTTCCGTCACTGGTCCTCGCCTTTTGCATTCTTTCTCCTTCCGTCAATGGTCCTGGCCTTTTGTATTCTTTCTCCTTCCGTCACTGGTCCTCGACTTTTGAATTTTTTCTCCTTCCGTCACTGGTCCTCGACTTCTGTACTCTTTCTCCTATCGTCACTGGTCCTAGACTTTTGTATTCTTTCTCCTTCCGTCACTGGTCCTCGACTTCTGTATTCATTCTCCTTCCGTCACTGATCCTCGACTTTTGTATTCTTTCTTCTTCCGTCACTGGTCCTCGCCTTTTGTATTATTTCTCCTTCCGTCACTGGTCCTCGCCTTTTGCATTCTTTCTCCTTCCGTCACTGGTCCTCGCCTTTTGCATTCTTTCTCCTTCCGTCACTGGTCCTCGACTTTTGTATTCTTTCTTCTTCCGTCACTGGTCCTCGGCATTTGTATTCTTTCTCATTCCATCACTGGTCCTCGACTATTGTATTCTTTCTCCTTCCGTCACTAGTCACGTTTCATTTTTAACTGGACAGGCCGGCAAATGTTGATGTTTTAGAAATTGTAAATTAATGGCCTTATTGAATGGTTTGATTTTATTTATTTATTTATTTATTCGTGTATCTATATATTTATTTATGATTTCTTATAATTTGTAATTGTTTATGTAAATATTTGTATATATAAGTGAACATTTCAAACTTGACATGCCTGCAAATGTTAATTGTAAATTGATGGTTTTTGTAATGGTTTTTATTTAATTTCACTAATTTATTTATAATTTGTATTTCCGCAACCGGGGGAGGGCACCCCGACATTTCCGCGACCGGGGGAGGGCACCCCGACCGGGAGGCTCGCTCCCCACCCATTGAATGACTGATTAAACAAAGACGGGTATTAGGGTAAATCGCCTTATTTATATGTCAGAGAGAAAACCAGGTTGATTCTTCTGTTTCTCGGCACAACAAGACAAACAGTACAAAAACAAGATGGTTGCTCTGATCATCACGTACAATGATCATCACGTACAGTGGTCATCACGTACAGTGGTCATCACATGCAGTGGTCATCACATAGAGTGATCATCACATACAGTGCCGTATTTTGTCAAAGACATGGTGCCAAATTCACTCCATGCCGGCTTTAAAAGTTTTAAATCCGTGTTTTGAATATCAGTTGTAGCCAATGCCGCGTTTTGAATATCAGTAGTCGATAATGTCTTGTTTTGAATATCTGTAGTCGCCAAAGGCATGTTTTGAATATTAGGAGTCGACAATCTCGTACTTTGAATATCAATAATCGCCAATGCCGTGTTTTGAAGTAGTCGCCAATGCCGTGCTTTCAATATTACTGTGTTTTGAATATCAGTAGTCGCCAATGCCGTGTTTTGTTGCTGATTCAAGTTGGTCTTCGAAGTGACAAATTAGCGTAAATTGCCAGAGGATCGTGCAGCATGGAACTACTCACAGTGAAGTATGTTTGTCGTGTAAAATTGACGGATCAGTCACGTGACCGTTTGTCTAGCAACTGGGTCTGTCAGCAAACTAACAAACTTAGCCACCGTTGTCGGATATTATTTTTCGTTGCAGCTGTGGTCCAAACATTTGCCTTTGCAATAAAAACAAAGGGCAACGTTGTTTCAGCTAGAATATTGGTGTGCGCCAGTTTGATTTGGCAGATGTATGCCGCCCTAGTAATGTGTTGCATGTAAACATGGTTGCTAAAGCAATGCCTGGCGGACGTCACGCTCATAATGTTTGTCCGCTGTGACTTGTATGACACATGTTTTTGTGACAATGTTGAGCGACAAAGTTGTGTGATATAATGAGTGATGTAATGAGTGATCGAATGAGTGACAAAATTAGTGATGTAACCTAAGGTTGAGCGAACCAGTAATACAAGAGTTTAACAAAACATTTTTATTTAAAGGCTGATGCGTAAAAAGTTAAGCGCATCGGTTAGTATAATTATATTACAATCAAACCGCGTAGCAAAATAGTGGCTCTATATACACATAATTATACATATTTACACACACACACACACACATATATATATATATATATATATATATATATATATATATATATATTCACAAACAAAATAAAACAGCTCTTTGCTCTGGAATTAGTCACACTGTGAATACTGCAAGTAATTATAATATGTACACTATCACATAAATTGGATTACTTCGTCACCGAACATTCATATGGGTTATTTCGGCTTTCTCGATTCCTGAGATAGGAAGCGACATGTTATGGTGCAAGTGCGTCCGATTACGTAATGATATGTAGATTTCGTAAACCACAATTTGTCCGGTTTGCCGCGTGTGTCTTCCGCGGTGTTAGTTTGTGTCGGATCCTTCCGCGAAAAAGCCTGGTTCTGATTGGCTGCAAGTGACGTAACATAACCGCGATCCGTCCAGCGGAAAGGCTTTACAACCGGAAACGGTCGATAAATCCGATGCTATTCACATCAATATTTCCACTAGTAGTTATATCTTGACGAAAGTGGAATCAGTCGATTCTGAAGAGATCAACATGCGACGCGGTATGCGGAGCGACGGATAACTGCCGTTTATGCGTCGCCGAAAGAAATAGTTCGTCTCCTCGTCTCAGGTAAACCAGGGACGCCATGACACTCGTGTGGCACACACTGCGCCTGCGCGGGTTCGCGCACACCCGCTCCTGCGTGTCCTCCAGAAGAGGCTCGATGCCCAGCGCCATAAATCTCGGATTTTCTCGCGAGAGTCGCTGCGAGAAGAAATGCGAAGTGGTATTTAGCGAATGGATGGGCGGCAGGAAGAGCAGGCGGCTGCTGAAGAAGTAGAGGCCGCCCCGCTTGACGATGAACCGACCGCGCCTCTGGTCAACCTTCATCCCCTTACGTACGACCCTCGAGGCCGGTCGACCGGCCCAGTTCCGCAGCAGCTGAAAGTCTGAAGACAGGAGGCACGAGTTAATATATTGCACACATACAATGAGGTGGAATAGCTGTATGCAGGGGGGGATATAGCAACATGTAGTCAGATGCTATATATATATATATATATATATATAGAGAGAGAGAGAGAGAGAGAGAGAGAGAGAGAGAGAGAGAGAGAGAGAGAATATATAGAGAGAGAGAGAGATATAAAGATAGAGAGAGAGAGAGAGAGAGAGAGAGAGAGAGAGAGAGAGAGAGAGAGAGAGAGAGAGCTCAATATCAAGAATATAAAAGCCTACAATATCAAGAATATAAAAGCCTATTTCCGTTAGGAATTCCAATTTAAATAAACTTTCAACTATATTATCCAAACTTCCTTAATCGTGAGATGCTTATAAGAATTCATATTCTGCTAAGCCCAAGCAGCTAAACATTATAAGCACACCGCTCCAAATCAAGAATATAAAAACCTGCTTCTTGTCGAGTTTAAATAACCTTTCAACAACAACGCACAAACTTCCCCAAGCGTGAGATATTGTATACTAAGCTTAACCCAAACATCTCAATTTAAATGTTACACCACTACTGCGAAGCACATTGGTAGAACAGCTGTTACAGTACATGCTACCTTTGCAAATAGCATCGCCCGCGAATCGTACGAGATGGTAGCGAAGTAGTGCAAACATTCGGACAGGGCCAAAGGCCGCGTTCGATTGTTTGCGTTGCTCGGCCAGCTGTCGAGGACGATTACAGGGAATGCATGTCGCAAACGTACTATTGTATTTTTCATTTCACACGCCTTAAATTGTATTAAAAGTTGGGAACTATGTTTTGAAGTCATCGCAATCGGTTGTCGTTCGGTTTTAAAACAATCAAGTGTTCGTCTGTCATTTCGTACAGGATGACATAGACAAACGCGCCTTTTTGTACACGTTGTTCGCTACTTTTGACGCAAAGAACGCCCGCAACTTTTCGTCTGCAATTGTTCCAAATCGTACATTTTGCAGCCGTGAAACCAACCGCGCCGTTTCGTACGCGATGACCGGCCCATTTTCCCACTTCTCGCCGAATTTTGACCAAATACGGTCAAAATTAGTGTCATAGTTGTCCGATGATTCCCACCAAAACGAAATAGCAAATGTCGCAGCGGATACTAATATACATGGCCGGTCTTGCGGGGTGTTCACTGGTGGGTCGAATTAACCTCCCGTTTTGAGAGAATATGTTTAACTCTAAAAGGTTTTTAGGAATTATACTATAAATCCCCGTCTGATTGTACATCCCGAACCCCGAGGACTGGCCTGAGATAAGTCAATTATTGTGTGAAATTAATCTGAGATGAGTTTTAAAAAGTTGCGACCTGTTTCAGCAAAGAAAACATCGTTCCAAGACTTATGCTTACTGATATTAAACACGTTATAAAGTAACAAAATCTACACACCATCCTGATTTGAATCTCCAACGTCGTCGTTGTCACGCTTTAGGGTCAGATGCAGTGCGTAGAGGTTACCGCTAGAAGGCAGTTCTGTCGAATTGGCGGGAATCACGCCCTGGAAGTGGTTAGCGACGAAAGGTGGCGGGGCTGCGAGCAGAACGCAAGAAGACAATTAATGCACCGAATGTCACTGACATGTCATACACATGTCACCATACGCGTCACTGACACGTCACCTTACGTATTACGTGACGTTCCACTGACATGTCACCTGACGTGTTACTATAAGAAATCACCTGAAGTGTCGTTTACATATCACTAACATGTCACATGTCACTGAAATGTCACATGACGTGTCACTGACATCTATGTGGAATGGACAATTTTTAAGTATACGCCTGCGTTTGCCAATAACCGATACAGACGCGTGCATATCTACGCACGCATGCACGTGCTTGTGTGTGTGTGTGTGCGTGCGTGCGTGCGTGCGTGCGTGCGTGCGTGCGTGCGTGCGTGCGTGCGTGCGTGCGTGCGTGTATGCACAAACACCGTGTATGTTATTATTATAATTATCGTTAATTGCCCGACGTTTTGCGTCAACTTAACATTCTTAACACGAAAAACGACGTTTTGTCGCTCGTGGGTTTGAGAAGTTCAAAATGTGCAAGCAGCAACAAGACACGGCGCGGCAGCAGCAATACACGTGCGTTGCATAAATGAAGACATGTATCTGGTCTGAGCTTTTAAATACTCTGCATGCACATTGCAAGAAATAACTGGTACGGCATGCTGGGAAGTATTACAAACAACAATATGTCTGCCATAATGCACTTTCAAACATACGTCATCTTTGTTCTTCGCGATAAATCAAACAAAACTGTAACAAAGTCGTCCTTTGCGAACCACAAGCCGAACTCTGCAACAATTCAGGTTGCCGGATGATGAAAAAACTTAAACCTCACAAAGTCTGAGCCTTCATAAAAACAACCGCAGAGTATCACATTGCGCTGATTGTGACATTTTATCGTGACGATCTGGTGGTGCCTTGTCACAGAGATCGTTGAAAGTCTTGTCTGTCACAGACACTGCATTTACTGTGGACGTTTTCTATGCACCGGTCGTGCCACATTTTCATGGCTTTTAGGTTAATGACACACGGCAGACAATATGTAAATATGAGCACTGATATAAAAGGTTCCTGATAATGGATTGAGGCGCCAGTTATATTGTTGCACGGAATGTAGGAGATTTAAAGACGCTGCTACAGTTGATGTGGCGTTAGTGTATAGGTGAGCTTCTAAGGTGCCCTGTATCGTCAGACAATGACGTGAGACGACGGGGTTTTGACACACGGGTGCTTTGATAAACAACCCTCAACCTGTCCACGAGAGCCATCAAGGGAATGCAGGAATGCGTACTGGGCTCCGACTGGGGTGTCCGCCAGAAGGTGTATAGCATAGTTTAATGACAAAAGGAGCTGAAATTGACGCGCAGAACCAACAGAAGCAGAGGCAGATATTCAACATGTGAAATGTGTTAATTCAACATGTGGAATGTGCTAATTAAACTTGTGAAATGTGTGTATTTTATATGTGAATTGTGCGAATGTGTGAACGGTGGCAACGTGGAGTGAAGGAACTTGCCAATGCCAAAGCTTCGAAACAACAAACGGCAGCGAGAGGATTCGAACCTCGCGACTGAAAGTCCGACGTTCCAACCGACGCGCCACCCCGCCCCACGTTACGTGGCAATCTTAAATAACGAGGACCACCAAGACATGACTTGCTGGTCCGCAAGTCAGGACTTGCTGGTCCGCAAGTCAGGACTTGCTGGTCCGCAAGTTCGTGTTTTATCATAATCGTTTCTGGGTTTCATTATGGAGAACTACTATAAATGGTCAGCACATGAAAGTGAAAATACAGGAGCTCTTTGAATAGCCACAAACTACTCATGTGATGCGGCATAAATTGCACGCTTTGTGCAGCTGTATATAAATTGCACGTTTTGTGCAGCTGTATATAAATTGCACGCTTTGTGCAGCTGTATATAAATTGCACGTTTTGTGCAGCTGTATATAAATTGCACGCTTTGTGCAGCTGTATATAAATTGCACGTTTTGTGCAGCTGTATATAAATTGCACGCTTTGTGCAGCTGTATATAAATTGCACGCTTTGTGCAGCTGTATATAAATTGCACGCTTTGTGCAGCTGTATATAAATTGCACGCTTTGTGCAGCTGTATATAAATTGCACGTTTTGTGCAGCTGTATATAAATTGCACGCTTTGTGCAGCTGTATATAAATTGCACGCTTTGTGCAGCTGTATATAAATTGCACGCTTTGTGCAGCTGTATATAAATTGCACGCTTTGTGCAGCTGTATATAAATTGCACGCTTTGTGCAGCTGTATATAAATTGCACGCTTTGTGCAGCTGTATATAAATTGCACGTTTTGTGCAGCTGTATATAAATTGCACGCTTTGTGCAGCTGTATATAAATTGCACGCTTTGTGCAGCTGTATATAAATTGCACGTTTTGTGCAGCTGTATATAAATTGCACGCTTTGTGCAGCTGTATATAAATTGCACGCTTTGTGCAGCTGTATATAAATTGCACGCTTTGTGCAGCTGTATATAAATTGCACGCTTTGTGCAGCTGTATATAAATTGCACGCTTTGTGCAGCTGTATATAAATTGCACGCTTTGTGCAGCTGTATATAAATTGCACGCTTTGTGCAGCTGTATATAAATTGCACGCTTTGTGCAGCTGTATATAAATTGCACGCTTTGTGCAGCTGTATATAAATTGCACGCTTTGTGCAGCTGTATATA
>BSQZ01000003.1:17672239-17907239 GCA_033239005.1 Lamellibrachia satsuma | reverse complement strand
CTAAAAAAAATGTTCCCCAAACTAACCACTGTCAATGCACACCAACACACGCACGCACGCACGCAAGCACGCAAGCACGCATGCACACACGCACACACACAGCATTTAACAGTATGTGTAGGGGCCGTTTAAGTAGTCGTCGGAGGCGCTATTTATTCGCACACACTCTATTCGACGAGAAAGTCGACACAGGAAACCACATAAACGACACTTAAGCACGACAGTAGGACGTGAATACATAATTAA
Source organism: Lamellibrachia satsuma (assembly GCA_033239005.1). Lineage (NCBI taxonomy): Eukaryota > Metazoa > Annelida > Polychaeta > Sabellida > Siboglinidae > Lamellibrachia > Lamellibrachia satsuma. The sequence goes on along the minus strand of BSQZ01000003.1, from coordinate 17,906,993 downwards.
ATGGGCAGGCGCAAATACCGTCACCCACTCACGGAATAACACAACGTGTCCTTCTGTCTAACGGACCGGGTTCGCCGTTCGATAAAACGTTTACTTGGAGATAAAGAAGTATATAGGAAAAATCATCTCATGACGTTAGGTAGGGCCACGTAGACTGGCCACTGACCGCGATAAGATTAATTCGTCCGTGGTTACAGCCATAGGAAGTGGCTCTGTCGAGCCAGATCGGTAGGCGCGGCTGAGTCATACTATGGGGATCACACTAAGAGTAAAGTGTATGCGATCACAGTTCAGTGATTCCACAGCACGTTTATCATCCGCGTAGGGGCTGTCACTTCCCTTTGCATAGACACCAGGAAAAATAGCACCACCTGTGCATACAAAGTCAAACATAATATCCACGCATGCACGCTTGCTGGTGGGCCACGCACGAACGCACGCACGCTAGTGTGCACCTGTACGCGTGCGTTTCTCTATATGAGGTAACGCGATTTTTTTTCCATTTTGTTTTAATTAATATGCAATAACTCTAAAACTATTTAACTCACAAGTCTGAAATTTGGCACAGGTAAATTTCACAATAGTTCCAACGTGTGTGCCAAATTTAATTTAAATCGGAGGGGTCAATAATTGTACTGGTTGGTTTCATATGTAATGACCTTAATGTATGTTCTATAACAAACATATGCAGTACCGTCTACTATATTAGCGGTAGAGAGACACTGTAGAAAGAACACGACACGATCTCCAGGTCTCTTGAACTGCCTGCCTTGTCGCCGTGAAACTCGACCCATTTTTGCCGGTCGGGTAATGACCGAGCCGTGCGTTGTGTTATCTCCGAAGAAAAGCACAGGATCTGCGGGGTGTGAGTTCAGGGACGTCGGAGCCCATATAAGATTCACATTCCTCGCATGCACAGCGCGAACAAAAGCCGGTAATTGTTACTGGGAGGACATTACTGTCGCCACACGCGAGTTCGCTACACCGAATAACAAAAGATATATAAACCAGTCTTTTGTATTCTAAACCGGTTCAGCGCCGCTGATATTGGTTTGCACGGACAACCCTGGATCGTCGTCATCGTCATCATCGACCGGAGCCTGGGAATTTAATGAGTAGCTTCCGTAAAAGTGGTGGGTTTGAAGGTCAGCCACTCCAACATTAACGTTGTTGTTTGTTTGCGACACGCATACATATTGTTATTATATTGTTATTGTATTGTTATTGTATTGTTATTGTATTGTTATTGTATTGTTATTGTATTGTTATTGTATTGTTATTGTATTGTTATTGTATTGTTATTGTATTGTTATTGTATTGTTATTGTATTGTTATTGTATTGTAGCAGCCCATCATCATCATTAATCACAATCACCAGCACCATAACCATCACCTCCAACCTCACTATCATCACCAATCACCATCACCACCGTCACAACCACCATCACCATAATCATCAATCACCACCACCACCATCACCACCAATCACCACCACCACCATCACCACCAATCACCACCACTACCATCACCATCATCATCAATCACCACCACTACCACCTTCACCATCAATCACCACCACCACCACACCACCACCACCATCATCATCAATCACCACCACCACCATCATCATCATTAGTTGGCCAGATCTGGAGCAGTAACGAACCATTTCCATAAAAGTAGTTTGTTCGTTAGAGAAGGAAGGTCAGCCGCTTCTTCATCGAGGTTCAAGATTTTCGCAGATAATTTAGGAGTACGTTTTTCTTTGTTACCCTGTCAGTTTCTTGTAATTGGGGGTGTCCATGTGATGAAGATCGACACTGGTTCTTCTGTGTGGCAATTATCAGCTAGTTAGAGGCGAGTCATTAGAATCTTGTTTGAAAGATTGTCTTTGTACACATATAGTTCTTTGTTTGTCATCCTATTGTATTTAGACACTACCTCGGCATTCTAGTGTCGTTATAGATAACAGTTAGTGGCATCGTCTTTTTGGAACACGCCTAAATGTGGAAAAATATATATTTCAACATCCACACGTTAACATCATGAGATTGAGCAGGATGAAAAGCGCAGTCATACATAGAATAAATGTATATGTACGTTATATAAAGTGGGGATATAATGGTAGATATGTAGCAATACATTGTAGTTAGAGCGCAAATGTTGGGCAAATATCAAGAATTCAGCGAAATTCAAATACAACTAAAAAAATCATCGGACAAAATATTTAATTATTTTTGACCGGATCTGGTCAAAATTTTGCGAAAAATGCAAAGGTGATCCAGCTCTATATACTATGACATTTTCGCATTAACACTTTCGCTAGTTACCCGATTTAACGATCAGTATAAATTCTTTTTATGATTTTAACAAAAGTACGCGTTCTCCTATTAAATCAACTGCGCATATTTACTTAAACCTGGTTCGCCACGGGCTAAGTCAACTGGTTGCGAGTTTTAACACGAAGCTCTGTGATTCAGAAGTATCTCAAACTTAATACTTCACAGGCTAGACAAAATAACGGCCGCTCTCTCCAATTGGTTTAAAATATAGTTGTTCTACAGTTAAAACCATGGAAGTACATTTTGGTTTACACCGTATGGTTGGTTCGATATGAGTCTTTTAGATTAATTTCTAAAACACGAAAATGGACTTTCGTTATTTTTATTCTTCAACGACATAGTTTTTTGTCGAGGAGTCCAAACAATGAAAGTACATATCATATGTTAGTTTACTGGACACATTTCTTGTCGAGGAGTCAAAACAATGAAAGTACATATCATATATTAGTTTACTGGACACATTTCTTGTCGAGGAGTCAAAACAATGAAAGTACATATCATATGTTAGTTTACTGGACACATTTCTTGTCGAGGAGTCAAAACAATGAAAGTACATATCATATGTTAGTTTACTGGACACATTTCTTGTCGAGGAGTCAAAACAATGAAAGTACATATCATATGTTAGTTTACTGGACACATTTCTTGTCGAGGAGTCAAAACAATGAAAGTCCACATTATATGTTAGTTTACTGGACACATTTCTTGTCGAGGAGTCAAAACAATGAAAGTACATATCATATGTTAGTTTACTGGACACATTTCTTGTCGAGGAGTCAAAACAATGAAAGTCCACATTATATGTTAGTTTACTGGACACATTTCTTGTCGAGGAGTCAAAACAATGAAAGTACATATCATATGTTAGTTTACTGGACACATTTCTTGTCGAGGAGTCAAAACAATGAAAGTCCACATTATATGTTAGTTTACTGGACACATTTCTTGTCGAGGAGTCAAAACAATGAAAGTACATATCATATGTTAGTTTACTGGACACATTTCTTGTCGAGGAGTCAAAACAATGAAAGTCCACATTATATGTTAGTTTACTGGACACATTTCTTGTCGAGGATTCAAAACAATGAAAGTACATCTTATATGTTAGTTTACTGGACACATTTCCAACTAGCACATGCAAATATAAATGCATTTCCATTGTTTGACTCTTCAACAGTGATATGCAAAATACTGCGTAGAACAGACGTACAAATAATATCTTTTACAATCTTTTTTTTGTTATTTTGGTAATGTTTGTAGCGGTTGTGGCGCCATTTAGACACCGTGGCGCCCCCTTTAAGTACAGTCTATCGTCCATTCAGTTTATGAACTTAGGTCTTTGTGAAAAAAAGCTGAACCAACACAACACGCAAAAACTGGTTAGACGAAACAGTTGCTATACGGGTTGTTACATATATACGTCAGCCAATTGTATGAACACAGCGCATAATCTATTTACAGCTGATCTGTTATCTTCGCTGTCGCCCTAGGTAGTTCCGGTGTTCACGCATGAGTTAAATCACTGCGCAACCGTGCTAGAAAAGTCAGGTGATAGGTATTCTAATAACAGGATGCTTAAATAAGCGGATATTGACGATACAGAAGTTATTGTGTTCGACGAATTCCATGCCTAAAAATATGTATGTCAAGTATGTCTGACGAAAGGTGATTCTATGTAAAGCTAATTTTAAATAGTTATATATATTCCAGGTATGTTAAAGTAAGAATGCATGACGATAGATGATTCTCAGTAAAGCTAATTTTATAACGTTGTAAATATCTTACATTGATCAAAATCTATAAGTTACGGAACCAATTATCATGTTAGTTTACATATGGAATGTCGTTGTATTATAAAGCATTTTTGCGAACGTGTCATATTGCGTTCCTATACGATTACGAAACGTGGACTTTCATTCCTGAAAGAAAAAACCAGATATCACCAAACAAACAGTCCATAACCTCGTTGAACAACGCATTGGACGGCTTGACACATTTCTGGCTACAGTGAGAAGATACAAACTGCCATGGTTTGGTGATATCATAAGATCGACAGGCCTCGCCAAAACAGTTCTACAACACACAGTGAATGGAAGACGTAGAAGAGGCAGAGAGAATAGGTTTGGTTTTCAAGTAGTGGACAGAACTGAGCTTAGCAGAGAGCCGGGACGCGACGAGGACCCGAGTATTGACGGAGAAACATTGTTGGTAACACGAACAAAGATAATGAAATAGTGTCCCAACGACAACTTCTGTGAAGGGAGGGGTGAAGGTGATCAGGTGCATCGTAAGATTCATCCGTAAGACAGAACAGTCTTCTGGCACTAAAACGAAAGAACTAGCACATTGCGAAAGCACGGTCTCGTGGATGCGGGGGGGGGCAGTAAACATGACTGATATATTGGCTTTTCTCCTATTGAATGTTAAAGCTTCTTTTCATAGTTATAGTGTCCACATTTATCTCTGACGGTAAACCAAAAACTGAAACTGAAACGTCTCATTGAATAGTCTTCGGATTCGTTTATAGATAATGGATATAAATGTATATTGTATGTATACAATACACGTAAATGGCATTCAAGAATGTTTTTTTCAGGAAATGTGAAACCGACGTGGAACACGATGCAGAATCAATTGGCGTTTTCTGCACGTTGAAGGGTTTTATTCAGAGTCACATGGACGGAGTGCCAACATGTACGATATGAAACTAGAACGTGACACAACGACAGCCTCTTACAACGACGACAGTGACATCGGTCAGTACATCCTACAACAACGACAGTGTCGTCTAGTAGGGCCTAATACAACAACGACAATGTTGATTAGTAAGGCTTAGTACAACGAATATGATGTTGACTACTAAGGCCTAATACAACAACGACGATGTTGACTAGTAAGGCCTAGTACAACCACACACTGTTGACCAGTAAGGCATAGTACAACAACGACAATGCTGACTAGTAAGGCCTAGTACAACAACGACAATATTGACTACTAAGACTTAGTACAACAACGACAATGTTGACTAGTAAGGCTTAGTACAACAACGACAATGTTGACTAGTAAGGCTTAATACAACGACAGTGTTATATAGCATGGCCTAATGCAACAACGACGATGTTGACTAGTAAGGCTTAGTACAACAACGACAATGTTGACTAGAAAGCCTACCACAACGACAATACCTACTATGATTGTCTACATGATATATATATATATATATATATATATATATATATATATATATATATATATATATATATATATATATATATATATATATATATATATAGCCATTATTGACATTTGAAGTTATCCAACGTTTAAACGTCATTTTGATACGGCTGGAAGCCATTTAGTAAACATCCACCGACATTTTAAATCTAACCTGACGCATGTATCATATATTCAGTCAATACCTGTCCACCTAATGTGTACCTATTTGGATCTGAACACCGGTCTACACAAATAACAAAAGCTGCCGGATATGACCTTCCCATTCTTACTGTGGCGAGCAATTAACACAAACGAATGAGAGGAAAGCCGTGGTCCCCGGGCAACGCTGACTCAACCGAGACGATACGACACGATTTGGACACGATGTGAAACATATCTGCTACCAAGCCACATACAAGTTGTTGCCTGTTGACTGTAGCAATCAATTGGTGTATTTGTGTTTCTAATGTTGACCCATTTGTGCTTTTAATCATGACCTTTTGTGGTTTTTATTTTGACCTTTTTGTGGTTTTACTTTTGACCTTTTGTGGTTTTTGTTTTGACCTTTTTGTGGTTTTAATTTTGACATTTTGTGGTTTTTATTTTGACCGTTTTGTGTTTTAATTTCGACTGTTTTGTGTTTAAAATTTTAACCTTTGTGTTTTTAGTGCTAACGTATTTAATGTTGATCGTTTGTTTTTCAACCTTTGTTTGTTCCTATCACGCACATGTTGTTGTATTACTTTTGCCTCAATGTCATACCTTGTACGATGTCGTCGTCGTCATCATCATCGTCATCATCATCATCACCGTCATCCTCATCAGCACCGTCAGCATCACCATCGTCATTATCACCATCACCGTCATGATGATGATTATCATCATTACCGTCATCATCATCACTACCGTCATCACATCACTGTCATCATCACCATCACTGTCATCATCATCATCACCGTCAGCATCATCATCATCATCATCATCATCATCAATTAGGAACTGAAACATTTCTATAAAGACGGTTGTTCATTGGGAATGGAAGGTCAGCCTTTTCAACATCAATTAAGGTTTTCGCAGATCAGTTTCTTGTATATTTTTCTTTGTTTCTTCGTGTTTCTTGCCACTAGAGGACTATTGACATTAGTGCGATGTGGATCTTCGTCGTGATCTCAACATTCTCCGCCCAACAGCGCGGATGTCACGAGAACAAACGCCTCGTATATTGTGTTTACGGTGTGTTTAGCACCGGTAAATACAACATCACGAGAAGGAAATAGAGACGTGGTGAAGTAGAGAGACACTCGAGACAGAACGGTTTCTGAGCCCTCCCACTGACACGATACACTTGGTATGTCACGCCTGCACGACACGAACTGTCATCTCACCCAAGAATCCTTTGTTGTGGAAGCAAAGTAAATAACATCGTGTTGTAATTGTATAATTGCATTTATAACGTGATTTAAACGTGTGCGTGCGTGCGTGCGTGCATGTGTGAGTGTGTTACGTATATATACGTATATACACGTATACATACATACATACATACATACATACATACATACATACATACATGCACGCGCACGCGCACATACACACGTACACACACGTCAGACAATTTTGAACCATCTTTAAAATTACACAAAATTATTTAGCGTTTCTGGCCGGCCCCTACTTCCATACGTTGTCTGACCCAATGATCTGTCCACGGAAGTCAACAAATACGGTGCTGAGCGATATATGTCAGTCGACGCCCGATCGCATTGATTCACGGAGAGCAAATAAAGTCAACACGATGTACAAATAAGATAAGCATGCCGTCGATACAAACAATAACGTTAGTGTTGTACATTAACAATAACACTTGTATCCGGAGAGTGGATTGTCACGAGTTGTCACTACCTACTGATCATGAGAACTTAGTCTCACCTTTATCTTTGTCTTACATTGCATATACCGGGGTTAACTTCCGTCCGGTTCAATAACAACCGGACTTGGTATGCGGCTCTATTAGCGTGGCCGTCGTTGTGAAATCAATGTGCATTCAAAAACAAGATATAGGATTGTCCCAGCGGGGTATTTAGGATATCTGAAGGGGGAGTCAAACGTTAATTTGCCATGCTATCATATAGTGGTTGTTCACAAAAACTCATATTCCAAACCTGAATGGGGAATGCTGTCCCTAGCACTGCCGCTGTCCCTAGCACTGCCACTGTCCCCAGCACTGCCACTGTCCCTAGCACTGCCACTGTCCCTAGCACTGCCGCTGTCCCTAGCACTGCCACTGTCCCTAGCACTGCCACTGTCCCTAGCACTGCCACTGTCCCTACACTGCCGCTGTCTCTAACACTGCCACTGTCCCCAGCACTGCCGCTGTCCCCAGCACTGCCACTGTCCCTAGCACTGCCACTGTCCCTAGCACTGCCACTGTCCCCAGCACTGCCACTGCCCCTAGCACTGCCGCTGTCCCCAGCATTGCCACTGTCCCTAGCACGGCTTTGAAGTGAATGCCCCACTGCACCCTAAGTACGCAACTGTAATGTCCCAAGTGTCGTCGATGGGTTTTCAATGCTTAGCGGTGAAACACTACTTGGCAATAATTTTTATATTTCGTGCTGTGAACACAGCGTGGTTGAATACTTTACCCATTAATTCATGATCTTTTGTGCAACACATTACCACTTCATCTCCTCCCTCTCACTCTGCCTTTCGTGCGACATAATTTTAAATTATATACTATAAAACAGTTCGTGTATGTTTCTGTGTTCCCTCGTATCTATGTCAGTTTCGCATGTGTGTTGCTGGCATTTTGCAGACGCATTCGCGGGCCCATATTTAGTTTGTTTGTATAGACACACATTTTCGAAATCCATCCGAGATTGGGAACCTTCGCATGAAGGGTATTTCGTAGTTACTGTTCTTAACGATATACGTGCTTTCTACGGTTGTTCCGATTTACGTAATTTCTTGTCATTACATAATGACAAGAAAGTGGAGATGGGTTGGTAACACAGCGAGTTTGCAAGACAACATGTGGGTCATCAAAACAACGGAATGGCAACCGAAAAAAGGAAAGAGCAAGTGGCAGACCGATGAGACGATGGTGCGATGATATAATAAGTAATGCAGGACAAGAGAAACCAAACAAAGAAAAAGGTTGACATATCTAGCGCAGGACTACATCATGCAGCGAACAGTCAAGGCCTAGGTGACAGGTGAATGGTGAAACGTACAGACAAGGCCTAGGTGACAGGTGAATGGTGAAACGTACAGACAAGGCCTAGGTGACAGGTGAATGGTGAAACGTACAGACAAGGCCTAGGTGACAGGTGAATGGTGAAACGTACAGACAAGGCCTAGGTGACAGGTGAATGGTGAAACGTACAGACAAGGCCTAGGTGACAGGTGAATGGTGAAACGTACAGACAAGGCCTAGGTGACAGGTGAATGGTGAAACGCAACTGAAACGCTGCGTGAAAAATAAATCATGTGAAAAATAAATCATTTCGACAAGCGGTAGACAGTCGGGGATATAGTATCACGTCTCGCTGAAATGGGTCGTTTTGTCTGACAACATCGCCATCGGCTATACCTGCACGCTATCCTCTTTGTTACTAAGATCGCTGCCTTGCTATTGTCATTACGACTAAGATTCTTGTCACGGCACCATCATTACGTCTTTAAGCCGTGAGAAAACAAGTACTACAAACGACTGAGTGCATATCTTGGCACATTCACTGGAAACAACTGCGCAAGAGATCGTTTCGGGTATACGGCAAAACACGTAGAGAATGACAATAGAACCTGACACAAAGCTGTTCACGAGAACGCTGTGCGCTGACGGGACGGCTTTGAAGTGAAAGGCTCACTTTAAATGATGACAAGAATGTGGTAGTGGACGGGGTATTATACGAACCACTCCTGTCACTGTATGTCTGTCTGTCTGTCTGTCTGTCTGTATGTATGTATGTATGTATGTATGTATGTTTCTCTCTCTCTCTCTCTCTCTCTCTCTCTCTCTCTCTCTCTCTCTCTCTCTCCCCTACTTTAATCGCGACTAGAAACCACACTAACACTACCTTACATTATGAACGGACATAGCTGGTTAGAATAAAACGCAACCCCTTCACTTTGACAGCATGTTGTTTCCACGCCGTGGCTCCTGTAGAGTGGGCTCTCATCGTGAGAGGGATTAGATCTGTTATAAGTCATTCACCTACATCATATCTTAGTGACTGCGTAAGACATACAAAATTATTTAAATAATACACACCCATAACATTCTAATTTAGACTTGCGAAATAATTCATTATTACTACTGCAAATTGTACTTGAGATAAACATAATTTATAGTTGTACATTTCTAAACAAAAACTGTATTATCAGTGCATAGTGATATAACAGAAGTCATTGATTAACTCATATTGATTATGTTTGCTGGGAATTTATTGAAGTCCAAATTAATGTTGCGAACATATGGAAATTTCGTAAACAAATATGTGTGTGTTGCGTAATGAATGTGATGTTGACTTCCGAGAGCTCAATGTTAAGTTCAATGTTAAGTTCAATGTTAAGTTCAATGTTAAGTTCAATGTTAAGTTCAATGTTAAGTTCAATGTTAAGTTCAATGTTAAGTCCAATGTTAAGTTCAATGTAAAGTTCAATGTTAAGTCCAATGTTAAGCTGGCGTCTAGAGAATTTTTCTTTGTAAAATATCCACCAGATTATCTGATATCTCAAACATCATGCCCCACTTGCCATGAAGGTAGTTTATGAGGATCGTCCGACCCCAAACCAAGCCTAGATCTGTGTGCATGCCCTATGTGTAAAACAGTGTAACTTTTCCACTAAAATATCACCTCCTGCATAATACAAACTTGACCCGTATTCCTTGGTTTAATGTACGTACACACGCACGTACATTCACGTACAGGTAGCGGTTGGGTCCGGGTTTTGAGACCGTTCAAAACGTTTACCCTTCATCTCGTGGAACACCATTCAAACACCAACTAGACTTCTCCGGGAAGCATTCAACCACACCAAAATTACTGCGCGAAGATTACCCATTCACTTACATCAACCACTGCATATAGCCAGGTACTCATGTTTATAGCTGAGTGAACTGAAGCAGGGTTGAGTGAACGGGACTTCGAAACTGGAACAAGAGGATTCGAACACGGGGTAAGCCGGCGTTCGAACCGCTGCGCCACTGCGGCCCACGCACAGTGAGATGCGTGATTTAGACAAAGACAGTCCAGGTCCTCACAAATGAAAAGTCCGATGCTTTAACCGCGACGCCAATCGGGCCCACACACAGCGTGATTAAGACAAAGACAGTTGTGACTCACCGAAGTAATGAGCGTCTGGAGTTGACTGGCATTGCGTGTGCAGCACAATTCGCCGTCTCGGTCGAATCCGGCTGTCATGTCATCGACTGGATCATGGGAGATCCGCAGGGCTTCGCACGGCACGCACACCCGAGCCATCGCCGGGTGTCCGGCCGTCGTCAACCGGCCAGTCTCGAGCAGTACCATGAGGGCGCCGACGGTGAACGCTATTGACGTGATCATCGATACGAGGAGGCACACCGCGATCAGCGTGCACATTCGCGTCGGTCCGGCGGCCCGATGACTCTCCGACCCACTTGTCAAAGAAGCCATTGATTCAGATGTTCCCTTCATTCTGCTTGACGATAACCGATCTCCTGCTAACCCCAACTCTGCCGTCATGTCGACGACACTAACTTCCCTCGTGTAACAAACGGTACCTGCAGCCATCTCTATGAGCGTCTCAAGTCTAACTACCCTACGCGCCAAACGACAAACACACCGCCACCCCGGATCCTGATCACGTGACCTATTTGTTTATGTATCGTACAGGAATAGACCCCGGAGCTGTCTCGTGAGTCATGCTTTCACAAGTGTCCGCTTATAGCGTCACACCCCCCATGCCGTAAGCCGTCACTGCGGAAGAATTTCGCACTTCAAGAGACCGGCGTGGGGAACTCCCTTTAGTTTCCGAAACCAGGTTAAACGTGTCTCTATGGGCATTTGACAGTTATCTGTACATCGGATAGGCTACGCTCGTTACACATAATATAATGGGTTTCTGGTTCAACAGAAACCGTGGCAGTGACGTATTTAGTGAAGGGATAATCCAAGGCTTTGTAGTATGAATTTTCAGTAACGCTATTTTTTTTTACAAAATTGCCATCCAAGGCAAAACACCCAGATGGCAAGTGGACAAGGAAGCCACATATGCCATATAAAGAAAAGAAAGAAGCCATTGGTTTAAGGAGAGTTCCACACATTTCCAACTATGTATAACCCGCCCTTCTGGGGTATTTGTTAATTTCGTTTTAAAACACATTCACGCTGCTAGCAGTTACACAATGTAGATAATTTGTTCCATTCATGTATTGTCTTCTGTGAGAATAAACACTTTCTGATATATAATCTACACAGTTCCTTCACTAACGTTACTTCGTGTCCTGTGGTTCTTCTGTCTCAACTGAGAAGAACAATAGTTCTATCAATATTTTCATACCCATTCAATGTCTTAAACAACTTCAGTTTGATCTCCCCTTAACCTCCTTGTCTCTGGCACTGTTAACCTCCTTGTCTCTGGCACTGTTAACCTCCTTGTCTCTGCCACTGTTAATGCACATTCTTTTAAGCGTTCTTCATTATTCTTCATAACTTTTAGTTCTGAAATCACACAAATGATAAACTAAAGGCTGAATCAGCTTGGCCCCTTCCGAGTTCCTAAATACGCCACTGAACAGTGGACAGTTTGACATCGATCGATCTAACCGGCGAGTTCTGGTTGAATCCAGTCAGTTTTCTAAGATAATACATTTGCATCTACTAGGGATTCTATATAGCTACGTGAACAATAAATATATGTCAAATAACTGCTTGTATTCCACAATGGATGTAAGTGCTCTTTTTTGTATCATCTTCGTGTTTTAACGCACTTTGTATTTATAATTGATGTATACAAACATTACATATTTATATTGAACAAATCAATAAATCAATTAATCAATAAAATCTATCACCCGAATTTGCGAATTTTGAAAACAACAGTCATACACTTTTTCTTAATGTCACGTGGTCTACATATTTTGTAGAGGTTTTGCTATGGAATAAATAGTTACATCTCAGTGGATGTTTCCGTGGGGGACTGGCTGCCCTGTTAAGTCGGATTGCCCCAGGAAGACCCGATTGCCCGAGGGGACCGATATGGCCCCGCGTAATTGGAGCAGTGTATATAGTAGGAAAGTGTGTTAAACAAATAGGGAATGATTTATGTATATGTATATGTATGTATGTATGTATTTATATATATATATATATATATATATATATATATATATATATATATATATATATATATCGTATTACCCATCTAACAATGTATTACCCCCGCACACACACACACAAACAAACACACACACACACACACACACACACACACACACACACACACACACCCACACACACACCCTCAGACCAGGGTCAATTTATGGCCCCGGGGGTGGGGGGCACTCAACACGTCACCGGTATGCCATCCTTGAAAAAATTCAACATCTTTATGGGTATGTTTAGTACGCTAAAGCAAGTTGATGCCCGCAACGCTTTTGGGTAATTATTACTAATTAATTTTATATATTTAGAACATGAGCTGTGGTTTCATAACAGGACAATTTGAAGTATATAAATTTAGCTAACAATAATCTTCAATTAATCTATAGCATATATCACGGAACAACTGAAAGTTTGCACATTAAATGGTATATAATATTTGGTTGTATTCCAAAAGATGTGTAAAGCATGTGGGGGGGAAGCAGTTAGGTAACTCAAGGACCGCATAATGGTTTTCTTTTCGACATCTGAAATTTCCATGTTCCGCTTCCTGGTGTCCCTCGATGTTATTCTTGTCTTCGAAGTTGGAACTACGCTTGACAACAATTGGCAGCCTTTTGCCTTGTTTATGGTATTACCAGCCGACCTACGCATAATATATCCGAACCGTCGCATTCTGATTCATCGCAGATCTAATATGCACATATCAACTACTTCCTTTCTTGCATCGTTATTACGTCTTCTCTCTCTATCATAAATTCCAGCAACCAGCCGTGTGCACGCGTATCTTCTTTAATGCAAATGTGTTGTTGTTTGATAGTAATTAGTGATCTTGTTTCGCAGATTTAGAACCGCTCAAATACGTTTATAGTATAACAATAAATTGTAGTCTGTATTGGTTATGTCAACTGTTCTGTCACGTCGTTTTTAGTATAACAATAAATGGTAGTCTGTATTGGTTATGTCAACTGTTCTGTCACGTCGTTTATAGTATAACAATAAAAGGTAGTCTGTATTGGTTATGTCAACTGTTCTGTCACGTCGTTTATAGTATAACAATAAATTGTAGTCTGTATTGGTTATGTCAACTGTTCTGTCACGTCGTTTATAGTATAACAATAAATTGTAGTCTGTATTGGTTATGTCAACTGTTCTGTCACGTCGTTTATAGTATAACAATAAATGGTAGTCTGTATTGGTTATGTCAACTGTTCTGTCACGTCGTTTATAGTATAACAATAAATGGTAGTATGTATTGGTTATGTCAACTGTTCTGTCACGCCGTTTATAGTATAAAATAAATGGTAGTCTGTATTGGTTATGTCAACTGTTCTGTCACGTCGTGTATAGTATAAAAATAAATGGTAGTCTGTATTGGTTAAGTCAACTGTTCTGTCACGTCGTCTATAGTATAGAAATAAATGGTAGTCTGTATTGGTTATGTCAACTGTTCTGTCACGTCGTTTATAGTATAAAAATAAATGGTAGTCTGTATTAGTTATGTCAACTGTTCTGTCACGTCGTTTATAGTATAAAAATATATGGTAGTCTGTATTGGTTATGTCAACTGTTCTGTCACGTCGTTTATAGTATAACAATAAATTGTAGTCTGTATTGGTTATGTCAACTGTTCTGTCACGTCGTTTATAGTATAACAATAAATGGTAGTCTGTATTGGTTATGTCAACTGTTCTGTCACGTCGTTTATAGTATAACAATAAATGGTAGTATGTATTGGTTATGTCAACTGTTCTGTCACGCCGTTTATAGTATAAAATAAATGGTAGTCTGTATTGGTTATGTCAACTGTTCTGTCACGTCGTTTGTAGTATAAAAATAAATGGTAGTCTATATTGGTTAAGTCAACTGTTCTGTCACGTCGTTTATAGTATAGAAATAAATGGTAGTCTGTACTGGTTATGTCAACTGTTCTGTCACGTCGTTTATAGTATAAAAATAAATGGTAGTCTGTATTAGCTATGTCAACTATTCTGTCACGTCGTTTATAGTATAAAAATATATGGTAGTCTGTATTGGTTATGTCAACTGTTCTGTCACGTCGTTTATAGTATAAAAAAATGTGGTAGTCTGTATTGGTTATGTCAACTGTTCTGTCACGTCGTTTATAGTATAAAAAATATATGGTAGTCTGTATTGGTTATGTCAACTGTTCTGTCACGCCGTTTATAGTATAAAAAAAATGTGGTAGTCTGTATTGGTTATGTCAACTGTTCTGTCACGTCGTTTATAGTATAAAAATATATGGTAGTCTGTATTGGTTATGTCAACTGTTCTGTCACGTCGTTTATAGTATAACAATAAATTGTAGTCTGTATTGGTTATGTCAACTGTTCTGTCACGTCGTTTATAGTATAACAATAAATGGTAGTCTGTATTGGTTATGTCAACTGTTCTGTCACGTCGTTTATAGTATAACAATTAATGGTAGTATGTATTGGTTATTGTCAACTGTTCTGTCACGCCGTTTATAGTATAACATAAATGGTAGTCTGTATTGGTTATGTCAACTGTTCTGTCACGTCGTTTGTAGTATAAAAATAAATGGTAGTCTGTATTGTTTAAGTCAACTGTTCTGTCACGTCGTTTATAGTATAGAAATAAATGGTAGTCTGTATTGGTTATGTCAACTGTTCTGTCACGTCGTTTATAGTATAAAAATAAATGGTAGTCTGTATTAGTTATGTCAACTATTCTGTCACGTCGTTTATAGTATAAAAATATATGGTAGTCTGTATTGGTTATGTCAACTGTTCTGTCACGTCGTTTATAGTATAAAAAAATGTGGTAGTCTGTATTGGTTATGTCAACTGTTCTGTCACGTCGTTTATAGTATAAAAAATGTGGTAGTCTGTATTGGTTATGTCAACTGTTCTGTCACGTCGTTTATAGTATAAAAAATGTGGTAGTCTGTATTGGTTATGTCAACTGTTCTGTCACGTCGTTTATAGTATAAAAAATGTGGTAGTCTGTATTAGTTATGTCAACTGTTCTGTCACGTCGTTTATAGTATAAAAAATATGGTAGTCTGTATTGGTTATGTCAACTGTTCTGTCACGTCGTTTCTCCACTTGTATTTGTTTGAATTATTAGGAGGAAAGAAAAACCAGATCAGTAGCAGCAGTAGCAACTGAGTGTCCCCCCCCCGGTTTTATGGGCTTTCCTGAATCGTGGTTGTCGCAATGAGACGGCCACCCCGTGGACCGGCTGTATGCACAGCTACTCTCGTCACGCTCCATTAACACCGCAGCTCGACAAACATCGGTAAAACCCCGCGCGAGCTTTTAGTCATTGTTCCGTCGCAGGTTACGGGGTCACCTAAACACGGAGGGCTGCTATAGTTCTGCGTGGGCTTACGTCCTAGTACGTGTGTATACATAGCGGCAGTACGGAGGACACCTGTTCTAGCTAATGCTCCTGCGGTCAGGAATCCTGGCATCCCAGCAGTCGTTTTTCGTGGCCGCACTAGCCCCCTGGAACGGCCTTCCGGTCAGAGTTGTAATAGGTCGTCTCCACCTGTACGTTCACTCATGCGTGCACAAGCACATTTCACGTTGTCGTATACCAAGTGACGGTAGTGAAATAACGGAAGAAGGTAGCGGCCCGTGTCTTGTCCAGCGTCATGTTCCGGTGTCATATCCTGAGTCCTGTTCAGCGTCATGTCTTGCGTCATGTCGAACGCAATCATGTGCACGGCATCAGTTCATACAATGCACACAGTTAACCTAATAATAAGTTTCTTCAAATTAGATACGCATCCAACACATTTGTAGATAGGTTCTTCTCATCTACAATTAAAGAGTGGAACTCTCTATCTCAGTCATTATTTCATGTAATTCGTTACATACATTCCATACCTAAATAATATCTAAATCCCGCCATACACATGCCGATTTTTGTCGTCAACAGTCGCCACCCACCCACCCATCGGATTTGTAGGATTCGTCTTAAGCACTTGGAAAAAAATTATCTAACTTTCTGTTGCCTCCTTCGTGAATTGTCCGTGTTTCACTTCCATACAACAACACTGGTTTAACAAGTGTGTTAAAAAGCCTCAATGTAGATCTCAATGTGCATATATTTGAACTCCATATCTGCTTTAGTTTCATGAAGGATACCCTCGCTTTACAAATTCTGTTAACAATGTCATCGTCGCCTCCACCTTGTTTACTAACGTTCGCACCCAGGTAGTTATACTTGTCCACTTCCTTTAGCTCTTGATCATCGATTAGTACTCTGAGTGCTATGTCGTCGGCAAAGTCCAGGTCCTCTAGTTGTCACGTGAAGTTCCATCTTGTCCCTGTTTCGTGTCCTGCTGTCGTGTTTCTCATTATCCAGTCCACTACTACCAAGAAGATAAATCCAGACATTACATCTCCTTGTTTAACTCCAGTTTTGACCTTGAACCACTCAGATTCCTCACCTTCGTCTAACACCGCACATTCGTTATCTTCTAATAACATCTGTATCATGTGGATTATCTTGCATGGAATCCCATAACTCTCCATCATTTTCCACAGACTCTCTCGGTGCACTGAGTCAAATGCTTTTTCAAAGTTCACAAACGTGATGTATAGAGTTGCCTGCCATTCCACTACCTGTTCTATAATATTTCATAAAATAAATATTTGTTGTACTTGCTGTTAACTCCATCTCTTATTCTGTCAATGAGTACTCTTCCGAATACTTTACTAGGAACAGATGTCAAAGTAATTCCTCTCCAATTCCCGCACTCTATCAGGTCACCTTTCTTCGGTATTTTAACGATCAGTCCCGTTTTTGGCACTTTCTCTTGTTCCCAAAATGTTCTGAATAATTTGACAAGCCATTTCTCTGTTGTATTCATGTCTGCTTTTAATAATTCTGCTGTAATTTTGTCCTTGCCACCTGCTTTCCCGTTTTTCATCTTCCTTAGCGCTGCTCCAATTTCTGCCCTTGTTATTGGGTCAGTGCTGATTTCGTTTATGATCGGATCTATCTCCACATCTGTTACAGGGTCATCAGGTATAGGTCTATTAAGGATGTCCTCAAAGTGTTCTTTCCATAGCTTCCTTCTGGCCAATCCTTCCGTTATTAAGTTTCCACATTTGTCTTTCACTGCATTTGTTGTCTTACGTTTGTTATTACTGAGGGTTTTCATGGTTTTTGCCGTTTCTGTGTGTACCCCAGTACTTCTTGTATAAAATAGTCATGCCATGACCAATGTGAGAGACCCATCTGAAATGTTATTTTAATTAATGTTTAGCTTTAAATATGTCAATTCAATTAATTGAAGGAACAATGGATTCCGCTTAACATAATCACGGATAACAGAATCAGCCGTTTAAAGGAATCAGATATATTGGGCCATTATTGGCTGGGACAGCGATTATTCTCTTGTTAAGCTGTATTGAAATGCGCTGCTAAAGTCAGCCAGCCGCTTAATATAATCAAATTGCTCTGGCCTGGAGTGATTCCATTAAGCGGAGTCCATTGTTCCAATAACTGTCCTTAGATCGACCTCCCGTTAGTTCGACCACGAGTGGAGTCACGATGGTGTCATGGTGGAATCACGGTGGTGCGTCGTAATGTTCCGCTGTAGACGAGACCGCGAAACGTGTATTTGCCCCAGTAACAAACGGTGGTCCAGGTGACAGGGCGTAGGAGGGTCGGTCGTGAGGAGCGGGGTTTAAAACCATCTGGTGCCGTTTCGAAATTTAGGCAATTTCGTTCGCCCCACATTGTCTGTATCGTTCGGAAGAGACACTAAACGCCGTTGGTCCCTTCTATCTGGTGTCTATGCCAGGAGAAGTAAAAGATCCCACACAGGGGGTAAATGTGTAGCCTGCTGTGGACTCCATCTCTCATGAGCCTTGCAGAAGCATCCATGACACGGTCAATTAAATTTAAAGATACACCGGAAGATGACACGAACGAATGAACGAAAGAATAACAAACAAAATAATTAATACATAATATATACACAAAACAACCACCATATGTGGTTCGTCTTCTATCTATCTTCTGTTATTTCTTTCTCTGTCGCTGTTCCTACTGTCTGGAATAAAATCACTTTGAAATCATTCGAAACTATACGTACCTTTCGAAAAGATTCAGGACAGATTTATTCGAAATTGACTTTTTATCTTGAACAGATGACCTGTTCATGATAATGCCCAATCAGTGACGTATCTAGGGCTTCGCGGGGGGGTCAAGGGGCAAGTTTAGTCACCTATTAGACTATCATGCTACCATGCAATGACGTAACAGGTTACACACAAACAGAAATAAAGCCAAAGAGGCCATGGTCCAATTGTTTTGGGCAAATTCATGATGTATTCTGTTTGTATTTCATTTTGTCTACGGTTATTGCAATTGTAAATAGTGTGATGTTGATGTAATGTTAGACGTTGAAGGCACCAAGGCGACGTGTTACGTGTAAATGTATAAAACAATTCTAGTTCCTGAATTTCTAAAATATCTGATAGCTTTCAATTCGAGTTTTTCGCGAACTCATTTCGCGAAAAATCTAACCTAATTAGTGCCTACCATGGCATGCCTGCTTATTTGTTGAAATATGTTATTTAGTTTTGGTGAATTCATCGTACGTATTAAATTGTTTTTGACCGGATCCGGTCAAAATCCTTCGAAATACTAATTTCGTGGAAAAATTAACCTAATTTGTACCCACCATGGCATACTTGCTCATTTGTTCAAATGTGTTATTTAGTTTTGGTGAATTCATCGTACATGTTATTAAATAATTTTGACCGGATCCGGTCAAAATCCGGCGAAATAGTGTTCCGGCTCTATATACTCTGACATAAGGCTGTACACACTGTCACAGGCTACCCGATCTAAGTCATTTATTTCAACGATTTAAAAAAAACTACGCACTTATTTATTAAACCAATTTTACTTAAAGTTTTCACACTATATATTTGAACATCAAAGAACCTGATTCGTGATGAGCTAAATCAACTAAGGGGGAGTTTAACGTTTAAAGTAAGTTTTATGTATTGCCATGTTTTGACGTGTGGTTAGTTATTCTATCACAGTCATTGCAGTCATTACACGGGACAACATTTCCGGAGAGGTTCTTTAACTTTTCACAACACATTAAATACCGATTAACCTGTCTCCTGTGTGCAATTAGTGGAAATGGCGTGTCTCATTTTCACAGAAAAACACTCTGAAATGAAGGTGTGTTCGGCATAATAATGACTATATTGTTACACGACCAGCAAGGTCCTGTCCTTGTGAAGTCATTAACACTCTTCACAGAAAAAAACTTGAACTTACCTGGTACTTGAATTCACACGAGCGCTTTAAACGTTCACACACAATACACAACCAACATTTTTCAAGGGACCCTTTAATTGGGGCTCAAGACTCGTTTTCTCTAAAAACTGACGAATTCGTACCTCAAGTTTTTCACAAATATAGCGGCAAAGCAACCTGTGGGGCGGTCACTCACAGAATATCTAATATCACGAGAACATGGCGAATTTAAAATTATAAAGCACCCATGCCAGTCTTGTATGAGATTCAACATGGACTGTGTAATACTTCAGTAGGCCTATTCAGTATTTAGCACAATGGATAATATTTACGTAGATGGCAAGCTTTGTCACCCATTATTTTACCATGTTACCACGAGGTGGCGCAACATGTTAAATACGAAGAAATTAAACATTTAAGAAATCAAACATTTAAGACAAAGGGGAGTCACGACCCCCCTTAATACGCCCCTAATGGGGCTAATGACGGACGAGTTGCATAAATGTCACCAAATAACCAAGGCAACTTTCAATGAAATAAAGTCCCTCAATAATAATTGCAATGACTGTTTAAGACTTAAAACACGTCTACACGAGCGATCTTTCCCCGATGATGTCGTACGACACCGTGAAAACGTTAATCAGCCGCTGAAGAATGAAATTGCACTGGCTCAAAGTGATTCCATTAAGCAGAGTCCATTGCATCAATCTCATGTTAGCACTTCAACATGGGGAGTCACGGCGTTATATCACAATGTTCCATTCTGATCCATATACATTCACTCAATACTTTGCCACTATATCACCCATAAGAATTTATATAACTGGCCCCCCACATTTTAGAAAATGTTTCAAAATTATACCCTTTTCAAGTTGGAAGACTTGTTAACATGCAACATTTGCGTTGATCCATGATATATGATATATATATATATATATATATATATATATATATATATATATATATATATATATATATATATATATATATATATATATATATATATATATATATATATATATATATATATATATATATATATATATATATATATATATATATATATATATATCTATATATATATATATATATATATATATATATATATATATATATATATATACATATATATATATACATATATATATATATATATATATATATATATATATATATATATATATATATATATATATATATATATATATATATATATATATATATATATATATATATACTGCAGTAGCGTATTATATTCATAGATTAATGTTAAATAAAATTACATGTGGTTGCCCTAAAACTAAATCACAATTCTAATTAAGCTTATCTTGGGTAAACATGCTTTCTCTGTAGGTCTGAAATACACGAGGCGAGGTTCTTTTACTTTTCACAGCACATTAAACACCGATTTATCTGTATCCGGTGTGCAATTTGAGGAAATGACACATCTCGTTTCACAAAACAGAATAAAGGTGTGTTCGGCATAATAACGACTATATTGTTGCAGGACCAATAAGGTCCTGTCCACGTGAAAACAGTAACACTGTTTACAGAAAAACATGAACTTACTCGATGAACTTACGTAAGTGCTGTACAAGTTTGCACACAGCACACAGTTCACACCTTACTAGGAACTATGAGTGTGGCTCCGTGGCGTATCTAGGATCTCGTAAAGGGTGCAACTTGATCAGCCATTAGTCTACCACCCTACCATGTAGGGGCGCAAAAGCTTACATACGAAGACATTTAAGCCACAGAGGCATGCCCCCCCCCAATGGGACCAACGACGGGTGTTCCTAAATAAGCAAGGTACGTACTCAACGAAATGAATTCCCAGAAGAATTGTAATGATATTTTAAGACTTTAAGCACGTCTACGCGAATTATTTTGGTCCGATTATATCGTACGACACCGTGTCGTACGGAACAATCGCTCATGTAAACCCCTTGCAATAACGATTAGCTTGGCCAATTTATGTCTACACTTGTGTCGTATAATTAGAACTGCCTTCATCTCTATGACCGTTGGTTGCGATTATTGAAGCACTGGCGAATCAGCGACCGCCGCGACCGACAGTTGCGGGACTTGTCGTGACCTTTAATCAGAGTGCGAGTGGGGATTGGCGCGACTTAATTAGTCGGATAATCCAATTAAGTAGGATAAACATCGGATAAGAATCAGATCAAAATCGGTCATGTAAAGCGCCCGAAGTGACGGACAGGCCAAGAGACTCAGGCTGTGTCCAGACGTTGGCACTGATTCAAAATACTGAGCGTGGAGTACTGGAGCCGTGTCAGGTAGTGCCATGCGGGAAGATACCAGACTAGTTGCCAAGTCACAAACTGGCAAGTCAAGTCTCAAGACATTGACCTGCAAGTCAAGTCAAGTCTTAGGTTAATGAAAATCCAAGTCCAAGTATCAAGTCTTAATCCCAAGTCCAAGTATCAAGTCTTAATCCCAAGTCCAAGTATCAAGTCTTAATCCCAAGTCGAAGTTGCAAGTCATGAAAATATACGACTCCAGTCAGCCCCTGTGATTCGAGTTAACAAGTCTGGGAGATCCCTATGGTATCTTCCTTTACCCCGGATATGTGCCCCTTGTTTACCGTGCTGAGCTACTGGTGGAGTAGGCAGTGTGGTGCCTGGTGAAGGGAGCTGTGCCTGGTTGTTCCGGCCGATCTTGATTAACTCAGAGTGCTAAATGTATGGAGTTATTTAAGCTTACAATATAATATTTAAAACATATTTGTTATGAAAACGTGACGATTTAAAACTGCATTAACGATGCATGTCATCTTATTTCTGGAACTTATTTATGAGGGGGAGATATCCAGGATGGGGAAGATACTGGGAGAGGAAGGGTGCACTGCCACACCCACCGGTACCAGCAGTGTCTGGAAACATATATATATATATATATATTATATATATATATTAATATATACAAGTACCAAGTAATTTTATTAAAATGATAGTGACTCCTATTAAGACATTGCAGTCGCTTTCATAGGAGCTACACAAATTATTTATTTATTAACTCATATATCGTGAGGAGGATATATCATTGTTTTACATCACGGCCAATGTCCTGTGAATAAAGTGCCAGTGGTTTTGATTCGGCCCCCTTTCGAGGACCTATGGCACCCTGAAAAGTTTTGTATAAACAGGGAAAACGACACTTTTGCTGCACATGCGATTCTATTTCTTGTTACTGGTTAGTAGAATTTGCACG
Organism: Lamellibrachia satsuma; assembly: GCA_033239005.1. Taxonomy (NCBI): domain Eukaryota; kingdom Metazoa; phylum Annelida; class Polychaeta; order Sabellida; family Siboglinidae; genus Lamellibrachia; species Lamellibrachia satsuma. The sequence goes on along the minus strand of BSQZ01000003.1, from coordinate 17,883,565 downwards.
TATCGGTATCGGGAGGATCCACGCGTGAAGACAGGATACGGCTCGTTTGTTCGACAGTTGACGGGCCGCACATTCCATGTTGATTTTCTCGAAAACAAAATTGTTCGATTTGACAAAAACGGAGCTGCAGGTTCGTGACAAGAGCAAAATTAATTAAAAGGTGCAGATTTTTATTATAATTAAATTTATTATAATTAAATTTATTATAATTAAATTTATTATAATTAAATTTATTATAATTAAATTTATTATAATTAAATTTATCATAATTAAATTTATTATAATTAAATCGTAACTTTGCGCAAATTGTGCAGTTACCCGACGGCGTTTTAGCTTTTTTCAATGGGAGAAATAACAGCGTGTCTAGGATCTCACAAAGGGGGAGGTGAAAAGGGAGGTGAAAGGGGAGGTGAAAGGGGGAGGCCAAAGGGGAGGTGAAAGGGGGAGGCCAAAGGGGGAGGCCAAAGGGGAAGGGAAATGGGAGGTCAAAAGGGAAGGTCAAAGAGGAGGTCAAAAGGGGAGACCAAAGGGGAGATCAAAGGGAAGGACAAAGGGGAGGCCAAAGAGGGGCAAATTGGGATGTCAAAAGGGGGGGTCAAAGAGGAGGTCAAAGGGGAGGCCAAAGGGATAGGCCAAAGAGGAGACCAAAGGCGAGGCCAAATGGGAGGCCAAAGGGGGAGACTAAATGGGAGGCCAAAGGGGAAGCCAAAGGGGGAGACCAAAGGGGAGGCCAAAGGGGAGGCCAAAGGGGGAGACCAAAGGGGAGGCCAAAGGGAGAAAGAAAATAAGCCAAAAGAAGGGAAAAGTCTCGTTCCAGATACGCCAGTGAGGTCTCGGTCCAGTAACATTCTTCCACGGTCTTCCTAACTTGTTAGCGAGTGACACCACGCTGTTGAGGGAAGATAACCAGTGAGGTCTCGGTCCAGTAACATTCTTCCACGGTCTTCCTAACTTGTTAGCGAGTGACACCACGCTGTTGAGGGAAGATAACAAGTGAGGTCTCGGTCCAGTAACATTCTTCCACGGTCTTCCTAACTTGTTAGCGAGTGACACCACGCTGTTGAGGGAAGATAACCAGTGAGGTCTCGGTCCAGTAACATTCTTCCACGGTCTTCCTAACTTGTTAGCGAGTGACACCACGCTGTTGAGGGAAGATAACCAGTGAGGTCTCGGTCCAGTAACATTCTTCCACGGTCTTCCTAACTTGTTAGCGAGTGACACCACGCTGTTGAGGGAAGATAACCAGTGAGGTCTCGGTCCAGTAACATTCTTCCACGGTCTTCCTAACTTGTTAGCGAGTGACACCACGCTGTTGAGGGAAGATAACAAGTGAGGTCTCGGTCCAGTAACATTCTTCCACGGTCTTCCTAACTTGTTAGCGAGTGACACCACGCTGTTGAGGGAAGATAACCAGTGAGGTCTCGGTCCAGTAACATTCTTCCACGGTCTTCCTAACTTGTTAGCGAGTGACACCACGCTGTTGAGGGAAGATAACCAGTGAGGTCTCGGTCCAGTAACATTCTTCCACGGTCTTCCTAACTTGTTAGCGAGTGACACCACGCTGTTGAGGGAAGATAACCAGTGAGGTCCAGGTCCAGTAACATTCTTCCGCGGTCTTCCTAACTTGTTAGCGAGTGACACCACGCTGTTGAGGGAAGATAACCAGTGAGGTCTCGGTCCAGTAACATTCTTCCACGGTCTTCCTAACTTGTTAGCGAGTGACACCACGCTGTTGAGGGAAGATAACCAGTGAGGTCTCGGTCCAGTAACATTCTTCCACGGTCTTCCTAACTTGTTAGCGAGTGACACCACGCTGTTGAGGGAAGATAACCAGTGAGGTCTCGGTCCAGTAACATTCTTCCACGGTCTTCCTAACTTGTTAGCGAGTGACACCACGCTGTTGAGGGAAGATAACCAGTGAGGTCTCGGTCCAGTAACATTCTTCCACGGTCTTCCTAACTTGTTAGCGAGTGACACCACGCTGTTGAGGGAAGATAACCAGTGAGGTCTCGGTCCAGTAACATTCTTCCACGGTCTTCCTAACTTGTTAGCGAGTGACACCACGCTGTTGAGGGAAGATAACCAGTGAGGTCTCGGTCCAGTAACATTCTTCCACGGTCTTCCTAACTTGTTAGCGAGTGACACCACGCTGTTGAGGGAAGATAACCAGTGAGGTCCAGGTCCAGTAACATTCTTCCACGGTCTTCCTAACTTGTTAGCGAGTGACACCACGCTGTTGAGGGAAGATAACCAGTGAGGTCTCGGTCCAGTAACATTCTTCCACGGTCTTCCTAACTTGTTAGCGAGTGACACCACGCTGTTGAGGGAAGATAACCAGTGAGGTCCAGGTCCAGTAACATTCTTCCACGGTCTTCCTAACTTGTTAGCGAGTGACACCACGCTGTTGAGGGAAGATAACCAGTGAGGTCTCGGTCCAGTAACATTCTTCCACGGTCTTCCTAACTTGTTAGCGAGTGACACCACGCTGTTGAGGGAAGATAACCAGTGAGGTCCAGGTCCAGTAACATTCTTCCACGGTCTTCCTAACTTGTTAGCGAGTGACACCACGCTGTTGAGGGAAGATAACCAGTGAGGTCCAGGTCCAGTAACATTCTTCCACGGTCTTCCTAACTTGTTAGCGAGTGACACCACGCTGTTGAGGGAAGATAACCAGTGAGGTCTCGGTCCAGTAACATTCTTCCACGGTCTTCCTAACTTGTTAGCGAGTGACACCACGCTGTTGAGGGAAGATAACCAGTGAGGTCTCGGTCCAGTAACATTCTTCCACGGTCTTCCTAACTTGTTAGCGAGTGACATCACGCTGTTGAGGGAAGATAACCAGTGAGGTCCAGGTCCAGTAACATTCTTCCACGGTCTTCCTAACTTGTTAGCGAGTGACACCACGCTGTTGAGGGAAGATAACCAGTGAGGTCCAGGTCCAGTAACATTCTTCCACGGTCTTCCTAACTTGTTAGCGAGTGACACCACGCTGTTGAGGGAAGATAACCAGTGAGGTCCAGGTCCAGTAACATTCTTCCACGGTCTTCCTAACTTGTTAGCGAGTGACACCACGCTGTTAATGGAAGATAACATTGTAAGTTGCTCTGGGTAACTTACACTTGACGTCAACAAAAGCTTGCACAACAGGGCGACTAGGTAGTTTTTAGACGACCAATAATGAGGGAACGGAAGACTGTGTAGCAAAAGATAACGAACAATGACGCTGTGTGCGGGGGGCTTGCAACAGTAGACACCGATGAACTTCGCCACTGCAACTATTGTGAAAAACACAAACAAATCGAGAGAATCCGGGTTCGCATCCTCTAGTTGCTGTCTCGAAGCTTGGGTAGTTTTGTACACTCCACATTGCCCCAGTTCACTCACCTGTATAAATGAGTACCTGGCTATAAACAGCGGTCGGTATGTGAATGAATAGTCATAATGACTGGGTACCGCGCTGTATGCATGCTTGTCCTCGGGAGGGTGGGGGGGGGGTGAAGTTCGAACCCTCTTTTTTGAGAGAGTGTTGCTTAACTGTATTTTTTTTAGAAAATCACAGAGAAGACATGTCCCAGTTAACCATATCGAACGCTTCTATTTTAACAACACCAACATGTTTCAAGTAACAAATGCAAGTCTAGAGAGATGCTATCTTAAAATATTACCAGTAAATAATTACCACACATCGACAGTCTAGGACTGTTCAAATACAATTGACTCAGCTTGACATAATCGCGGATAACAGAATAAGCCTCTTAGCAGAATCTGTTAGGGGAGATCGGGAAGGGTTGACGCAATTTTCAGTTAAATATTTTTTAATATAACGTATGGTTCCACTTGATATACGTAGGTTCCCCATTTATTCGTGATTTATTTATGACCCCCTCCTCGATTGCACGACCTGCCCCGTGTACGGGGTAGGTTGGCACACCCCGGGGTACGTTGGCGCATCCCATTAAATACATTAAAATGGTTAGCAAACTGTCATTCAACCCAAGGCATTGGACAGGCCACTTATGGGCTTTCAAACAAAATCACAGTTGTGGCGTTGTGTGCATTATTCGTACAACCGTTTGTTGGACAAATATCTCCCCGGACCTATTTTTGTCAAATATCACCGGGGGACTGGGTGTCGTCGATGGATTGAGCTTCACCGATGGATCAGGCTTCATTACTGACTCGGGAGACACATTGCGTGACTTTGGGGTTTGGCCTGTCGGTAACAGGCCAAATGATAACACATGCGCCAACCCGTCCAAACAAACATGCGCCAAACCATCCCAACAAACATGCGCCAACCCGGCCCAACAAACATGCGCCAAACCGTCCCAACAAACATGCGCCAACCAGTCCCAACAAACATGCGCCAATCCGTTCCAACAAACATGCGCCAACCCGTCCTAACAAACATGCATCAAACCGCCCCGACCTGAGGCGGTTTGGCGCATTTGCATGACACAACATACACAATATGCTGGGCAATGCGATTTTGTTTCTTTCTATGTGTGCCCAAATGTTATACCTTCATCGTGTTGCTTTTCTTTCTATGTGTGCCCAAATGTCATACCTTCATCATGTTGCCTTTCATTCTATGTGTGCCCAAATGTCATACCTTCATCATGTTGCCTTTCTTTCTATGTGTGCCCAAATGTCATACCTTCATCATGTTGCCTTTCTTTCTATGTGTGCCCAAATGTCATACCTTCATCATGTTGCCTTTCTTTCTATGTGTGCCCAAATGTGATACCTTCATCATGTTGGCTTTCTTTCTGTGTGCCCAAATGTCATACCTTCATCATGTTGCCTTTCTTTCTATGTGTGCCCAAATGTCATACGTTCATCATGTTGCCTTTCTTTCTATGTGTGCCCAAATGTCATACCTTCATCATGTTGCCTTTCTTTCTATGTGTGCCCAAATGTCATACCTTCATCATGTTGCCTTTCTTTCTATGTGTGCCCAAATGTCATACCTTCATCATGTTGCCTTTCTTTCTATGTGTGCCCAAATGTGATACCTTCATCATGTTGCCTTTCTTTCTATGTGTGCCCAAATGTCATACCTTCATCATGTTGCCTTTCTTTCTATGTGTGCCCAAATGTGATACCTTCATCATGTTGGCTTTCTTTCTATGTGTGCCCAAATGTGATACCTTCATCATGTTGCCTTTCTTTCTATGTGTGCCCAAATGTCATACCTTCATCATGTTGCCTTTCTTTCTATGTGTGCCCAAATGTCATACCTTCATCATGTTGCCTTTCTTTCTATGTGTGCCCAAATGTCATAACTTCATCATGTTGCCTTGCACTGAGCATGACCAGTACGGACCCGTGGTGTAGAAGGCATTTATCATATTTTAATTTTATTACACAACGTTGCGAACAAGTTAAAAGCCGTAATAACTTTTGCGTAGCATCGTCTTTATGGCTGAAATGTTCTAGTGTTGTATGGAATGCTGCAGGAGTTGTCTTGGTTCTACCGCAGTAGGAATAGTGCAGAAATTTGTCAACGGCTCGAAAAATTCAACCCGCCCCATGCGTCAACACGCCCGGTCTCTCATACATTGGCTGGGTTTAAATCATTCAATGTCAACGTCTGTTTACGGAAAACTCTGGAAAACACACATCTTCACTCAACTTTCGTCGTTTTTAGCGGTTAAATGGTTCGCCTTTTTTGATGTACTGTTCTCGTTCGCGGTGAAAATAAAAAAAGCTGGAAATTTCGTTTAAAAAGCGTGAAGGTGGAACATATCGAGATTTTCAGCCCGAAAGCGGTTATGTTGACATCTATGAATTTCCCGCGCTACTAACACGCGCCGCTCAAGTGAATCAGCCGCTTGATAGAGTGAAATTACTCTGCCCCAAAGTTACCATATTAAGCATAATCAACTGCAGGCCTACACGAATAGTTGTAAAAAATATAGGGATAGCTTGTGCTGAAAACAGTGGGCAAAGCGGTTTTTGTAACAAAATTGCAAAAGCACATATTTTACTTCAGCTATTTTATTCTAGTTTATCAATATTTACTTTCATGGTAGGCGCACAAGGCTTTCTAAAAATGTAGGTGGCGCTGGTATTCCGTTTTGTTTTGGCTGCCATTCGTGTATTTGACTTGACGTTTTATATAAAACCGTATATACAATATTTTATTGACTGTAACGCTCACATTTCGATTGAGTGTCGCCATCTATCAGGCTACGAAATATACCTATAAACGAAATCCGCTAGGTTTCGCAGGAAAGTTGGTCTAGTTATGTTTCGTATATATTAGAAGCAAACTCGTAGGCCCTACAGATACTCGATTGTGGCCGTATTTTACAAATGTCAAAGGTGTTGCGCGAGGATATTCACGTATGAGGAGCAGTTCTGTGTCAACAGCGCCACGTTCTCCAGCGACAACTGCGCGGGACATCGACCTCACTATATTTGCAACGCCGCTCTCCCGTCGAACTAAGCACGACGGACCTGGGCACGGACCACAGTCACTTTTCCCATAGACGACCATTATAACGTTCTTGCGCCTACATTGAAAATTTATCCTACAATTTTGTTTTAATTCACAGCAAATGACAGACCCACTAAGACACCTGGTGTGTGAAATTCCTGAAAATGAGATACATACTTTTCGCACAAATTGCTTCAATGCGTGACACCCCTGCATTTCTGCCATGAAATTACCCGGTTTCCAAATATGAGTACACCCTGATGGCCATTGTGTCCTTACGCAACTGGCATACCAATTGACATATGACATCATTTCAAAGCTTAGATGCTACTTTGCACAAAAACATCACTTCCACTCACTCATCCGTACAATGTCTGCTCTCACAAATAAACCCTAGCTGCACAATTATTTATTTCCTTGTGACTCTTCATCGTTGTAATGGCGGACGGATTCTGACTGTGGTCCGTGCCCACCAAAGCTAGTCAACCCGGTCTTGTCGGTCATGATGAACTGATCATGAACATCAACACGAAACGCCCCAATCCAGTTCAGAGTAAGAGATTACAAGCTCCTTGTCGTGGATCGAAACACCGGTGATCGCCAGGCACGTCTACAGGACCAGAGTTCGTTGACGGTGAATGTAACTATTCATCGGTATCATCAACTCGAAGAAATCAACCTCATTGCCGTCGGTAGATGGAGTTCGTCGCACAGTGGTCCGGTGGTTAGAGTGGTCACCGGAGATGACCAGGACTCGAGGCCACCTACTGGCGTTTTGAAACTTGGGCATTTCCGTTCACTTCACATTTCCCGTGTCTTCGGAACAGAAACTACAAGCCGTTGGTCTCTTTAACCGGGGAACTAAAAGATCCCACGCATGGGGTAAATGTGTATTCGTACGTATTGTCACCATCTCTAAAAAGAAACGTGGCTAAGTACGCCCGCAACAGTGGCGTATCTAGGATCTCGCAGGGGGGAGGCACGCCAAAGGGTATCATGGCCCACAGAATACACCACTGGCTAGCAATGAGCACCAGCCCTAAACATTTAAGAACAGCCTTCTTCAGAGCCCGGCCGGGGCTACATTCGAATAACATAACCAGCGGACACTCGTTGAATCCTCGTCACGACGTAGGCGCTTAGACGTGTGACTGAACGAGCACCATCAGATGATCCACCGTTGACCTTCCAATTCGGATCCAGAGCAGGCATTAAACGGTCGAATAAATCGACGACTCGTCATCAGAGACTCAACAACAGTCGACCTTACATGCTTATTCAAACTGCAAAAGTGTATTTATTAATGTAGCAGGGTGACACCATGTCAATCGATAGGCGTCACCACCAGCTAATTAGTATTTTGAACAGGACGTACCAGCCTCGTCCTGGGGTAACGCGAAAGCCGATTTCGACAGCCACCTAGCTCAGTTGGAGCAAGTGCTACATTTTGATGTATTTGACTATCAACTGATAGACGTTCGACACTCTGCCGCCTCGCCTTTAGCCTCGCTCGTATTAGTCTCTGTTTGTCGTATTGTAATAAAATATTACAATCGTACCCGGGTCGTGTGGTGCAACTGAGGGACGTGAGACGCCCTACCACAAATGGTATCAGAAGTGGGATTTGATAACGCGACGAGACCACGAAGACGAGGCGAGGTGGCGGAGACGTAGAGTCGAGTAAGGAGCCTGGACCCTGATGACAACCTCGAGCGACATCCTGACGTCCTCGACATCCGGTCTGACGTTTGACCGAGAGTAAGGCGACTTCCGGTCCGGCCCTGTTCGAGTGAGGACCGTGGACACTGATGACGACCTCGAGCGACTCAAGAGTGACATTTCCGGTTTAACACTATTCGGCCGCGACGATGACTAGCCCCGACATGCGACGATCGAGCCATGTGACGTGCCGTGACGCTAAGTGACTTAGATCCTGACTGCATTGACAAACGATTGAATTTTGAATTGATACCCGTTCACTGTATAATTAGGAACTGTATTGTGTATCCTGTCTGTGTAGCTATAGCAGCATTATAGAGATAGCCAGTATCAGAATATTTTTTAGAGGGACTTTTTGACATTTGCGTGTTAGTTAGGCATGTTTTCTGAGTAAGATGTATCTGTAGTTGTGAGGGTGCAGAGTAGTCCTGTAGATACGAATGTTATTCATGGGTATAACGGGTATATAACTTTTGTTCCGTACTGGGAATTTGGTATACATCTGGATTAATACTTACTAGGGCAGTCGCAACTAGCAAGCAGACATGAGTATTGACGGGGCCGGTGGAATTGTGCCACCAGACTCGGTTCAGGGTGACTTGCAGGACCAACTGGTCACACTGCGAGAGGAGCTGTTACAGCTGCGGCTTGCAACCAATGACCGTCCACGCGTTGCGTACGTACCGCGCGAGCGGAAGGTGAAACCTTTCAGTGGACGTGGTGAGGTGACAGTGCAGGATTTTCTTGCAGATGTCGAGAGTCTATTTAGGGCACGAGCGATGTCTGATGAGGAGCAGTGTGACTTCATGACGTCACACCTCGAAGGTGATGCCAGACAGGAGATCCGGTTCCGGCCTGTGGAGGAGGTGCGTACCGCCACGTGTATCAAGCGGATTCTGCTGGAAGTGTTTGGCGAGAAGAGGTCGGTATCGCAGTTGCAGGAACTCTTCTATCTTCGTAAACAGGCTGACGGGGAGGGGATCCGTAGTTTTGCAGGTGCTCTGCAGCAACTGATGGAAGCGCTTTTGCGCAAGACGGACATGCCGTCAACCAGCCTGACCGTGTGATCGCCGAACACTTCGCAGAGGGCCTGAAAGACCGCGTACTACGACGTGAGGTGAAGCAACAGCACCGGCTGCGACCGCAGATGAGCTTCGTGGAACTGAGGGAAGAGGCTATTCAGTGGTCTGAGGAGGAAGAGAGGCCGCCGCAATCCAGTCGATGACAGACTGCTGGTGCATTTGAGCTGGTCGCCGACGCAAGGGAAGCAGGTAACGTTACAGATCTGCAACGAGTGCTCTCAGAGTTAGAGAAACAGCAGCACGTCATCGAGGCACTGACTGAGCGTGTGGAGAGGATGGAACGTGTTGCGACAGGTAGGACGGGTGGACGACGGTCCAACACTCCACAGAGGCCCTGGTCGGACCAGCGACCCGCATCTGCGCCGCAGAACTTGCAGACACGACGGCCATTTCAGGAGCGACGCGCATTTCAGGGACCCTCGATGCAGTATACACCAGACGGGCAGCCAATTTGTTACCGTTGTGGTGGAGTTGGCCACCTGGGCAGGCAGTGTCGCAATGAGGCGAGCACTGGACCACGCCGGCCCCAGACGGAGGCTTGTCCACCGGGTGTGCAGACGACGGCCCCTACGGCACACAGACGAGAGCACCCAGACGATGTTAGAGAGAACACACATCCTTTAAACTGACGCCGCTCGTTACCAAGAGTCGGGTAGACGAGCTAGTGCGTACAGGCTCACACGCTACCGCGCCAACTGACGCGACCGTTTGTACTTGCCCTACGGCAACTGTCTTGATAGGAGGTGTGGAGGTCAATTGCTTACTTGACACAGGTTCCCAAGTAAGTACTATCACTGAGTCTTTCTATCGTAAGTACATTGCTCGAAACGACCGAGAGCTGGCGTCTTGCAGTTGGTTGAAGCTCACCGCTGCAAACGGTTTAGATATACCGTATGTTGGGTACGTCGAGTTGGACGTGACGACCATGGGTCAGACCATACCTGGCAGAGGTATCCTGGTTGTCTGCGATTCCCCTGATACAGATCAGTGCGCGCATAAGAAGAGGTGTCCTGGCATTCTGGGAATGAATGTCATGGGAGAGCTTGACCTTGCTCTATGGAAACGATCCCTGAACACAGGTAGTTACAGAGCAGAGTCGGTGATGGCGTCGGTCATAGACGCGAAGCAACGGGACCGGAGAGGATTTACTCGTGTGGCAGGGTGGAGCGCAGTGCGAATCCCAGCGCAGTCTTGTGCCACGTTGATGGTTTCCGGTTTGCAGAGACAGGCTGATGCGACATGGGTCGTTGTAGAACCCATTGTGGGGGCACTTCCGGTGGAGGTGTCATTGTGTAGTACTTTAACTAGAGTACACCAGGGTGCTGCACCTGTGCAGGTAGTCAACGCCAGCAGAGAAGACGTCTGGCTGAAGCCGAGGATGCGAATAGGTATCTATCAGACCATCGCGCACGTCAGTGAAGAGGACAGACTATGTTTTGAGCGAGTCAGAGTGTCTGAGGAGTACGTGAGCAGGACTGAGGACCGACCGTCAGGTGTAGTCGACACGCGTGAGGTACTAACCAGTACACTCGATGTCGGGCCACACGTCACCGCGGAGCAGGTTGCTCAACTGAGAGATCTCATCTCGCGGAACGAACGAGCATTCGCCCGAGATGATGACGACCTTGGCTATACAGACTTAGCCACGCACACGATAAGGACCACGACTGAGGTACCCGTACGACAACCTTTCAGAAGGATTCCGCCTACACAGTATCAAGAGGTGAAAGAGCACATCAAGGATTTTCTGAACAGAGGTGTTATCAGAGAGAGAGCCATTCGGCATGGGCTTCGCCGATCGTCCTGGTCAGGAAGAAAGACGATTCGCTGCGCATGTGCGTGGGCTATCGGCTGCTCAATGCGAAGACCCACCGAGACGCATTTCCGCTGCCGCGCATTGACGAGAGTTTTGACGCCATGAGCGGCGCAAACTGGTTTACCACATTGGATCTGGCTTCAGGATGCCACCAGATCGCGATGTCGGAGGACGACCGAGAGAAGACGGCCTTCACCACACCTATGGGGCTGTACGAATTCAACCGTATGCCGTTCGGGCTCTGTAACAGTCCCGCGACCTTCCAGAGGTTGATGCAGAGGTGCTTTGGAGATCTGTGTTACCAGACGGTACTCTGTTACCTTGATGACGTTATCATCTTCTCCAAGACGTTCGACAGCCACCTAGCTCAGTTGGAGCAAGTGCTACAGCGACTGCAGAGGATTGGACTGAAGCTGAAGACAAGCAAGTGTCACTTCTTACAGCGGGAGGTGCTATACCTAGGACACCATGTGTCGGCCGACGGCATTGCCACAGATCCGGCAAAGATCGATGCTGTGAAAGACTGGGCCGTGCCGAACACTGTGAAACAGCTTCGCTCCTTTGTAGGATTCGCGTCCTACTACCGTAAGTATGTGCAAGGGTTCAGTATGATTGCAGCGCCGCTACACGATCTAGTGACCAGTGTCAACAAGGAAATGAAGGAGAAGGGACGGTTGAGAGGAGCCTTCAAGGACAGTTGGAGTCCAGAGTGTGACGGAGCTTTCAAGGTTTTGAAGAACGCGCTCTGCTCAGCTCCAGTTCTCGGGTATGCCCAGTACCAACGACCATTCATAGTGGAGACGGACGCCAGCCACCTGGGTCTCGGCGCTGTCCTGTCTCAAGAACAGGAAGGACGTCGTGTCGTCATCGCGTACGCGAGTCGCAGGTTGCGACCACCCGAACGCCAGTATAGCTCGATGAAGCTAGAGATGCTAGCACTTAAGTGGGCGGTCACCACGAAGTTCCGTGCCGACCTTTACGGCGGAGAGTTCGTCATCTACACTGACAACAACCCGTTGAAGTACCTGAAGACCGCCAAGTTGGGAGCCATCGAGCAACGATGGGCAGCTGAGCTGGCCCCGTTCAACTTCACGATCGAGTATCGAGCTGGACGTTCAAACGGAAACGCAGATGCCTTGAGTCGACAGCAACTCGACTACGAGCCCGGGGCAACCGACTTCGACGAGGAAGACGACGTGCAGCAGATATGCGCAACATATGCATCGTGCACGCTACTCCCGCGAGAACTACGCCAACAGATAGAGAAGAATGACAGAGTACGACAAGAATTCCAGGTTGAAGTAAAGGAGATAGAGGTACAGTCAACCCAGTCACCTGCCTTCCCAGCGTTGTCACCTGAAGAACTTGCAGAGTTGCAGAGGAAAGACCCAGACATCAGCAGGTTCCTGATGTACTGGAGGGTCGGCGAGAAGCCGAAGAAGTGTGCACAGAAGGGTGTGACACAACTGCTGAGACAGTGGCACAAGATGAGGGAAGAGAATGGGGTTTTGTACCGCAAGGTGAGAGATCCACAGGGTGGAGAGGTTAAGCAGCTAGTTCTACCGAGTGTGCTGAAGCACCGACTTCTAGAAGCGGTGCACGACAAGATGGGTCACCAGGGTGGTGATAGGACGAGCAGCCTGGCGCGGCACCGTTGTTACTGGCCAGGTATGCACAGAGAGATTGATGACTACGTGAAGAACTGTGCGAGGTGCACACTAGCGAAGATGCCGCGACAGAAGACACGCGCGCCGATGGGACACCTTCTAGCATCGCGTCCCTTAGAGGTCTTGGCGGTGGATTACACACAGTTGGAGAAGGCAGCAGATGGACGTGAAAGTGTTCTGGTACTGACAGACGTGTTCACCAAATTCGCTTGGGCTGTACCAGCACGTGACCAGAAGGCGAACACGACGGCGCGACTATTGGTGAGAGAGTGGTTTCAGCGTTACGGAGTTCCACAGAGGATCCATTCTGACAGAGGCCGGAATTTCGAGAGTGCGATTATTGGAGAACTGTGCAAGCTGTACGGCATCGAGAAGTCAAGGACTACGGCATACCATCCAGAGGGGAACGGGCAGTGTGAAAGGTTTAACCGGACTTTACACGACTTGTTAAGGACCCTTCCGCCGGCACAGAAGCGAAGATGGACAGAGCATCTGCCCGAGCTTTGCAACGCCTACAATGCGACGCCACATGCGTCGACGGGATACTCGCCACACTACTTGTTGTTTGGGCGCGATCCCTGGCTGCCGATAGACGCATTCCTAGGGCAGGAGTTGAGGGAGGACGATTGTGACAGCTCGATCGACGGATGGCTTGCCACACATCAGAAGAGACTGCAAGACGCGTATTCTCACGCAAGCGAACGACTCGGTGCTGCAGCAGAAAGTCGTAACCTGCTTCACGAGAGATTGAAGATGAGTGAGCCGCTGACACTTGGTTGCAGGGTTTACCAACACAACAGACTACCAGGACGCAACAAAATGCAGGATGCATGGAGCCCGGAGGTGTACAAGGTAGTACGGATACCCACGGAGCCTGGTGGACCTTACCACATCGAGAGGGCAGACGGGTTCGGCCGACCTCAGACAGTCTGCAGGAAGAACATCCAGCCAGCGGGTCCAGGAGCGATTGTTCCGACTCCAGTGGCAGTCACTCCAGAGGTCAAAGACGACGAACGCTCTGATGAGAGCTCTGACGAAGAGGAGGAGGAGGAGGATTACCTTGTCGCGATCGTTCCAGTGGTTCGTCCGACGATAGCTCCAGCTTCAGTGGTCCAGCCGATTGCTGAGGAGGTTTTGACGGGAGAGGAGATTCACGATGAGCCTGCCGTGATACCGGTATCGATACCAGTACCCGCACCTAGGAGATCGGGCAGGATGCGGAAGAAGGTGGTACGCTTCGAAGAAGTCGACACGCAAGTACCTACACCGGCTCCGCGGCGATGCAACGTCATTCCTGAACCGTGTGTGGGGGACCAATTGACCCCCATCATGACTAGTTTGTTTGTAGCGATGGCTCGCAGTGGTGTGGTCTTTTCGGGAAGCATTAACCGGGACGGTTAAGAGTTAGTTGGGGAGGACCCAGGAGGAATTTTTAGAATTTAGATACGCAGGAATTTGGGAGAACCCTAGAGTTCCAGCGGGATGTTCTTTTTTTATATAGTAACCGGGACGGTTAAGATTTAGTTGGGGAGGATGTAGCAGGGTGACACCATGTCAATCGATAGGCGTCACCACCAGCTAATTAGTATTTTGAACAGGACGTACCAGCCTCGTCCTGGGGTAACGCGAAAGCCGATTTCGACAGCCACCTAGCTCAGTTGGAGCAAGTGCTACATTTTGATGTATTTGACTATCAACTGATAGACGTTCGACACTCTGCCGCCTCGCCTTTAGCCTCGCTCGTATTAGTCTCTGTTTGTCGTATTGTAATAAAATATTACAATCGTACCCGGGTCGTGTGGTGCAACTGAGGGACGTGAGACGCCCTACCACATTAATAAAAATATTGCTGTGCTATTCTATGTTAAAATGAAAACACTGATATTTTGGTTATTAGTTTGCATCCAATTTGTTTGGGCAGGCAGTTTTTGAAAGGCCGGCAACTTTTCAGGGCGAAGGTCGAACACTTCTTGGGCAGTCCAGAGACTTAACGACTGTTAGCCAAAGAACTGGACACCGCGCTATATATAGAACTGAACACCGCGCTATATGAGAACTGGACACCGCGCTATACAAGAATTTGCTTTTTTAAGTATAAATACGTACACATGTCAACACTCCAACAATCCGTCATTCGTACGTAGTCTCCGTCATTCTGACATGGCCAATGTTTGTTGTCTGTTCAAGAGATTGAAATCTCTGTCATTTGATGTTCATTGGTCAGGATGTCTTTTTTGCGTTCATTATTCACGAAATAAAAACATTCCATATAAAAAGATAAGTTCAAAAACGTTAGCCAGTCGATTGTATAATCATAGGGTAGGGCGGGGCAATACGCCCACTTGTAAACATATTAGCAGCATTGATTGTGGGTGATAATAAGGACGCTTATTGGACGCCACCTATTGATCAAATTAGTACTATTGGGGCGAGACGCCTACCAACCAAGGGGCAGTACGCCTACGTGGGCGTTTTGCCCCGCCTCTGTGGCATATCAACATTTTGTAAACACGCACGCACACACGCACACGCACACGCACACGCACACGCACACGCACACGCACACGCACACACACACACACACACACATTACATAAAGAACAGTCATACCTTCGGTATAATAATTATACAACTAACAATACCAATCCTACTACTACCTGTCTCTGTGCACCACTTAATGTAAAGCAGACGATAGGTATGAATGATTACATTTCTTTATTATACCGCATTTAATTATCCTGTATGTTCATTTGCAGTCTAAATCAAGGTCAGGTACTACAAGAAAAAAGCAGACAGAGGAGTGTGCGGTGACGGCAAGTTGCAAGATGCGTTGAGATTAGTGAGAGACGCCATACCGCTCATCCGTGTCAGCAACGAATTGGTAATTCCGTCTCGCGCTATTCGCAGACACCCTGTGTTGACACACCTGGAAAGGTGAGGTTGGGTTCCACAGCGGCGCTGCCGCCGGGGAACGAGTTGGTCATTCATTACCACATCCAGACAATGGAGATGGCCTTGTATGGCCTAACGCCGCAGCGGACACCAGGCTACACGGGGTTCATTTGTCCCAACTGTGAATGAGACGAGGACTAGGACAGTCACTTCATGTTATGTAATGACTAATAGCAATAGAGAAAACATTAATGCCTTTCAATTATGACATTTGTTTCATTATAATGCTATATACGACCATAATAGGAACTGTGCTAGCTTGACATAAATGAGACGACTTGCAGCATGCATGACACATTTATTTAATTGTAACAATTATACTAAACTGCCAATAGCCGTATAATACGGAAATATATATATATATATATATATATATATATATATATATATATATATATATATATATATATATATATATATATATATATATATATGCTTAATCGGTAGGTATCAGATGTATGTTATACGTGACAAATGTGATGTCAACACGATTCCCTGATTTGTTGTGGGGAGAAACGCCTACCACTGGGCGATATGCCCCTTTCTGTGGGCGTGTTGCCCCAAGCAAAGGGACAATACGCCTACATAATGTTTTTTATAATGCGTATAACTCGAAAACTTTGTGTAATCAAACTTTTAATACTGTTTATTTTAATAGAGTGTAACAGCCTCTTTCGGAGTATAAAACTGTTTTTTCGAATAAACTTTGTTATTTGTTCTTATTCAATTTCTTGCTTATTCACATAACAAAAACGAGCAAAGAAATTGTGTATTTGGATTTGCTAGTTTCCAATATGCCGGTGTCGGAATGACTCATTTTTGTTTACGTTTTGTCTACGTAGTGTCTGTGTGGATTTCAAGATTTGGGAAATTATTCATAATACGCATAGCATTGTGTGCGGTATAGGTTTAACTGTTTTAACCATCTCGTATTCCTACTGAAAGTACTGCCCAGAAAAAGGCACGCGCACTGTTCATAGAAGATAATAAACGTTCAACACCATATTAGGCATTAAAAGGCACGCGCATTGTTCATAGAAGATAATAAACGTTCAACACCATATCAGGCATTAATATAATAAGTACCGTACATGCGTGAAGTGCTGACTCTATTAAGGCTTCATCGAGCAACACTAGCCGATAGTTTGGATGGTGATACTATCGAGTATAGTATTCTGCACAAAGTTTTAATATTGTATGTACTATATGCCAACATAACAAATAACATAAAGTGTATTCATAGGTAAAACTAGACGTTTAATACGACAAACCCGCAAAGCGCGCGTAAAATACGAAGTTAGTAATATGGGCGATGACGTGGTTTTGTGACGCCACTGGTGACATTCGTTTACATTCAGACTGCGAGTTCTATCCACTGCTTCACTCGCGTCACTATGGCGAGTGGTGGCGATGGCAATTTTACAGAATACCAAGTAAAATGTTACGATTTCGAGCCGCTAGCAATACTGTATAATCATCAGAGCCGGAACGATATACACTACTTCACGTTACGATACGTTTCGTGATACAGAGGTCACGATACCATACATATCGCGATACCGACTACACTGACTAAGATGATACAACAACAGTAAAACACACGTTTATGTATCACGTGGACAAGGCAAAGCTACAACAGACAGTCACTCACGAGGTCCAAATGCACGCGCGCATTGAAAAAATATCAGTGTAAAAATTTTACATAGATTATAGTTAGATATACATGTGAGAAACGTATTACGTGTTATATTTCGCTATTTTATCGACACACAGGCAGGTGGGGTTCGCGTTGAACGTTTATTGCTTCACAAAGTTGACGCGAGTAACGTTTTGCCTACCGCTATCGCACATCGCAGTGTACCGCGATACGGATATTGTGTAACGTGCACAGCACCGTGCAATGTGTATCGCAATAAACCAGTGTATCGTTCGGGACCTAATAATCATCTTCGAATTCGATTTATTCGCAGCAGTTTAGTGATGCCAACAGCCTTCGATTAGGGATGTCAATGAAAATTTCAAATTGCAGATGTTTTGTTTTATATTTTTTATGATATAAGTATTTTTTCGAAATCTGATTTTTCAAGACGTCAAATTTAACAGTTTGATTATTGGCCTGTCTGTTACGCAGTAAAAGTGAAACAGAAAATAACAAACGTGTTCAATGTGTGCAAATAAAATGTGGCTCATTAATAGATTTGTAGTCGTAGATATCAAACGTCAAAACGGTAGTATTTTACCGATCGCTATTAACCTAATTTGCATACTTTTCAGGAAAGTTAAGTAATTCATTTACTTTTAAAATTATTTCGTTGTGAATATCGTATTTAACGTTGCGAGCAGAAGCTGGGAACTCAGCAATCATGTGTGCCATTTTTGTAGACGAACAACAAATTAATTAATTGACTAAGATTTATTAATTTTAATTTGTTAATTAATAAAACAAAATGAATGATATTGCAGTATATATATATATATATATATATATATATATAATGTATACTGCTACATCATTCATTATATATATATATATAATATATATTATAAGTATATATATATATATATATATATATATATATATATATATATATATATATATATATAATATATATTATAAGTACCATTTGTGTAGATAGAACAAGACATTAATCAAATGATTAATGGAAGAACATAAATAAATTAAACAATATGAACTACAATTGTGCACTTATCAGTGTTATAAAACTACATATATACACGCATGCACACAAGCATTTCATTTGTGCAGAGTTAAAATTACAACAGTCCGGCCAGCGTATTCCGTTGCCTTGGAGACAAACCGCAACCTCAGAACTTCAAAGCAAATGCTCGTGAATTCACTCACAGCTGTCACTCATCGGTCACGTGAACTGGGCATCGCGTGAAACAAGCTAACCGAAAATACATGGTTGGAACAATCTTTTCTGAAGCCGTAGTCGGCGACTAATAGTAACACTAAGTAATGTTACACTTGTTAAACAACTGCATGGTTTCAGTAATGATTCATGCCCATTTCCTGGCTAATTCTGAGACAGATTTGTGTGGCATATGAGCTACCCTAACGTAGAGGGAACACTATCAGCATAGAATAATATCAGTAGGACAAATGGGAATAGGCGAAGTGGGGACTGGGGATACCTGGTATCCCTGAATAATGCCTAAGCTAACAAGGCCAGTTTGTGAACAAACGATGGTTATGTAACATGGTACAAACTGACAAGCTAACAACATACAAATTCACTACAGGATGTTTAACAAATAACACATTATCAAT
Source organism: Lamellibrachia satsuma (assembly GCA_033239005.1). Taxonomy (NCBI): domain Eukaryota; kingdom Metazoa; phylum Annelida; class Polychaeta; order Sabellida; family Siboglinidae; genus Lamellibrachia; species Lamellibrachia satsuma. The sequence continues at coordinate 17,864,595 of BSQZ01000003.1, read as the reverse complement.
TCTGTCTATCACCGGCGTCCCATTTCTTGTTGGTGACAGGGCATCAGTGACTCTCCATGGACAGTCACTGCTGGTAAATATCAAACAAAATGTCAACATTGATCCAAACAATTCAACATGCATACTGATTCACGTGGCTTATAATATTACTAAGACATTACAATGTACTTCATTCCAGTATAAGTGCAACGTTCTACTACATTTATACTTCTATATCTTCTCTTTGACCTTGGTGGACACGATATTTGTGTCTTTTTAAATGACCACTCTGTGTAAACTGTGCCCCACAGATGTCACATTTGTAAGGTTTCTCTCCAGTGTGAGTTCGCAGATGTTGCTTTAAAGTACCACTCAGTGTAAACTGTGCCCCACAGATGTCACATTTGTAGGGTTTCTCTCCAGTGTGAGTTCGCAGATGTCCCTTTAAAGTACCACTCCGTGTAAACTGTGCCCCACAGATGTCACATTTGTAGGGTTTCTCTCCAGTGTGAGTTTGCAGATGTTGCTTTAAATGACCACTCAGTGTAAACTGTGCCTCACAGATGTCACATTTGTAGGGTTTCTCTCCAGTGTGAGTTCGCAGATGTGCCTTTAAAGGACCACTCTGTGTAAACTGTGCCCCACAGATGTCACATTTGTAGGGTTTCTCTCCAGTGTGAGTTTGCAGATGTTGCTTTAAATTACCACTCAGTGTAAACTGTGCCCCACAGATGTCACATTTGTAGGGTTTCTCTCCAGTGTGAGTTCGCAGATGTCCCTTTAAAGTACCACTCTGTGTAAACTGTGCCCCACAGATGTCACATTTGTAGGGTTTCTCTCCAGTGTGAGTTCGCAGATGTTGCTTTAAATGACCACTCAGTGTAAACTGTGCCTCACAGATGTCACATTTGTAGGGTTTCTCTCCAGTGTGAGTTCGCAGATGTTGCTTTAAATCACCACTCAGTGTAAACTGTGCCCCACAGATGTCACATTTGTAGGGTTTCTCTCCAGTGTGAGTTCGCAGATGTCCCTTTAAAGTACCACTCTGTGTAAACTGTGCCCCACAGAAGTCACATTTGTAGGGTTTCTCTCCAGTGTGAGTTTGCAGATGTTGCTTTAAATGACCACTCAGTGTAAACTGTGCCCCACAGATGTCACATTTGTAGGGTTTCTCTCCAGTGTGAGTTCGCAGATGTCGCTTTAAATCACCACTCAGTGTAAACTGTGCCCCACAGATGTCACATTTATGTCGTTTCCCTCCTACTTGGGTGAGCTGATAGTCATTTGCAAGTCTATTCTCTCCCTTCTGCCACTGAGATGTGTTTCTCACACAAGGCTGTCTTGCTTTGTGACTGTCAGTGACATTTTGGTGACAAGTGTTGTGTGGTTGACGTCCTTGATTGCGCTGGTGCACAGCCCAGTGCTGCTGGAAGCTGTCAACATTGTCATCTGAGTAGAGACAAAGTTTGCACTTGTACAAACCCTGTCGACCGTGGCCATTGATGTCAGCAAGAGGATGTTTGTATCGTCTGTGTTTCATCATGTACACATCCCTTGAGAACAATCGGCCACAAATGTCACAAGCAGTATCGCTGTCATCTGAAATCACACAACAGGCCTTCATATCACTTGGTGACCACAACCACAACATGAGAAATACATTCAGAAACAGGTTAGATTCATCTATGAATGTTGACAAATATATTTCATGTCTTACTGTTGACACCTAAGCCCACAGTCCTTTGTATCTTTTGTTGAAACCAATTATATTAAATGTACCTAAAACAATTGACAGTAATGACACATTGCTAAAAATGACAGGTTCTGTCTGTTCAGTGTGTTGTTTATGTAAGTGCCTGCAGATAACCCCTGGTCAGATATTCAACTGACTTATTCAATCTGTAAAGTCATCCTTCCAGCCAGCTGGACAATCTTACCATGTCCCATGCATGCATTAATGCATTTTTTTGTTTTCCACTAACACACTGCTTTGTTATGTACTTCACATTGTATGCACCTGTCACATATTTGTTATCTGCTGATATACCAACCATAAAACCATTTTCCCATAAAATTATAGTCATGTCTCGCTTGTCCATTTTTCAATAATCTACATATTTCCATGCTTCAACAATCTTGATACACTGCACTGACTTCAGTGCTTCAACAATCTTGATACACTGCACTGACTTCAGTGCTTCAACAATCTTGATACACTGCACTGACTTCAGAGCTTCAACAATCTTGATACACTGCACTGACTTCCGTGCTTCAACAATCTTGATACACTGCACTGACTTCAGTGCTTCAACAATCTTGATACACTGCACCGACTTCTGTGCTTCAACAATCTTGATACACAGCACTGACTTCAGTGCTTCAACAATCTTGATACACTGCACCGACTTCTGTGCTTCAACAATCTTGATACACAGCACTGACTTCAGTGCTTCAACAATCTTGATACACTGCACTGACTTCAGAGCTTCAACAATCTTGATACACTGCACTGACTTCAGTGCTTCAACAATCTTGATACACTGCACTGACTTCCGTGCTTCAACAATCTTGATACACTGCACTGACTTCAGTGTTTCAACAATCTTGATACACTGCACCGACTTCTGTGCTTCAACAATCTTGATACACAGCACTGACTTCAGTGCTTCAACAATCTTGATACACTGCACAGACTTCAGTGCTTCAACAATCTTGATACACTGCACAGACTTCTGTGCTTCAACAATCTTGATACACTGCACAGACTTCAGTGCTTCAACAATCTTGATACACAGCACTGACTTCAGTGCTTCAACAATCTTGATACACTGCACTGACTTCAGTGCTTCAACAATCTTGATACACTGCACCGACTTCTGTGCTTCAACAATCTTGATACACTGCACAGACTTCAGTGCTTCAACAATCTTGATACACAGCACTGACTTCAGTGCTTCAACAATCTTGATACACTGCACTGACTTCAGTGCTTCAACAATCTTGATACACTGCACCGACTTCTGTGCTTCAACAATCTTGATACACAGCACTGACTTCAGTGCTTCAACAATCTTGATACACTGCACTGACTTCCGTGCTTCAACAATCTTGATACACTGCACTGACTTCAGTGCTTCAACAATCTTGATACACTGCACTGACTTCAGTGCTTCAACAATCTTGATACACTGCACTGACTTCAGTGCTTCAACAATCTTGATACACTGCACTGACTTCAGTGCTTCAACAATCTTGATACACTGCACTGACTTCCGTGCTTCAACAATCTTGATACACTGCACCCACTTCCGTGCTTCAACAATCTTGATACACTGCACTGACTTCAGTGCTTCAACAATCTTGATACACTGCACTGACTTCAGTGCTTCAACAATCTTGATACACTGCACCGACTTCAGTGCTTCAACAATCTTGATACACTGCACTGACTTCAGTGCTTCAACAATCTTGATACACTGCACAGACTTCCGTGCTTCAACAATCTTGATACACTGCACTGACTTCCGTGCTTCAACAATCTTGATACACTGCACCGACTTCCGTGCTTCAACAATCTTGATACACTGCACGGACTTCCGTGCTTCAACAATCTTGATACACTGCACCGACTTCCGTGCTTCAACAATCTTGATACACTGCACTGACTTCAGTGCTTCCACAATCTTGATACACTGCACTCACTTCCGTGCTTCAACAATCTAGATACACTGCACTCACTTCAGTGCTTCGACAATCTTGATACACTGCACCGACTTCCGTGCTTCGACAATCTTGATACACTGCACCGACTTCAGTGCTTCGACAATCTTGATACACTGCACCAACTTCCGTGCTTCGACAATCTAGATACACTGCACCGACTTCCGTGCTTCGACAATCTTGATACACTGCACCGACTTCCGTGCTTCGACAATCTTGATACACTGCACCCACTTCCGTGCTTCAACAATCTTGATACACTGCACCCACTTCCGTGCTTCGACAATCTTGATACACTGCAACCACTTCCGTGCTTCGACAATCTTGATACACTGCACCGACTTCCGTGCTTCGACAATCTTGATACACTGCACCCACTTCCGTGCTTCGACAATCTTGATACACTGCACCCACTTCCGTGCTTCGACAATCTTGATACACTGCACCCACTTCCGTGCTTCGACAATCTTGATACACTGCAACCACTTCCGTGCTTCGACAATCTTGATACACTGCACCGACTTCCGTGCTTCGACAATCTTGATACACTGCACTGACTTCCGTGCTTCGACAATCTTGATACACTGCACTAACTTCCGTGCTTCAACAATCTTGATACACTGCACCCACTTCCGTGCTTCGACAATCTTGATACACTGCACTGACTTCCGTGCTTCGACAATCTTGATACACTGCACCAACTTCCGTGTTTCGACAATCTTGATACACTGCACTAACTTCCGTGCTTCAACAATGTTGATACACTGCACTGACTTCCGTGCTTCAACAATCTTGATACACTGTAATGACTTCCGTGCTTCAACAATCTAGATACACTGCACCGACTTCCGTGCTTCAACAATCTTGATACACTGCACTGACTTCAGTGCTTCAACAATCTTGATACATTGCACCGACTTCCGTGCTTCAACAATCTTGATACACAGCACTGACTTCAGTGCTTCAACAATCTTGATACACTGCACTAACTTCCGTGCTTCAACAATCTTGATACACTGCACTGACTTCCGTGCTTCAACAATCTTGATACACTGCACCGACTTCCGTGCTAATATCCTTGGGAACCAATGTGTGCGGATAAATGAGACATGACCGCAGGCCAGTCCCTTAGCCAGAAATAAAATGTTGCCAGTCTTGTACATTCTAGTAAACCTTAAACTCGCGAACGGCTTCCGTGGAAGCCGTACGACAGTCATTATTGGCCCAACTGGGTTTTTTCAATGCCAAGCCAATGTTGGTTGATATATATAATGACAGCTATTATTGGCCCATTTGAATTTTGTATTGGTAAGTCAATGCAAGTTGAACAAATGACAACCATTATTGGCCGAATTAGCGAGGTTGGCGTTATCACCTGCACAGTAATACTAGTAAAAGAAGAACCAACAAACGAAGGTTGATGAAAAAGTAACTTGAAACTTTATTTAAAATTTATAAACGTGGATGTAATGTTTGAAGCATCTTAAGACTTTAAGTAGGGAATGGTGCCTAATACGGGCCCCTAATGGGTACAAGGATGAACTCTCACTGAGAATTCCTGAAGCGATGTCGACAGCATGCGTGCGAGGCTTTAACGCTGTCAGTGTGGGCAAGTTTTTCACTCTTCTGGAACAGCTACAAGCCTTGCACAGCTGTATCCTAGACAGGATCTACAATGTAGATGAGACTAGCGTCTCAACTAGCTGTTCCCAACCGACCGTCTCGAATAATTACTACAAGAGGAAAAAAGCAAGTCGGTGTCTTGTCATCAGCCGAGCGTGGCCAACTAGTCACGGTCAAAATTTGCATGAGCGCTGCAGGGGAATATGTGCCACCGATGTTCGCGTTCCCCGGAAAGCGAATGAAGACCGAACTGATGGACCGGGCACCGCCTGGTCGTATCGTTACGACTTACCAAAGAGCCAAACTCTTCCGTGGGGGATATATGTGAGCTGCAACAATGGTCATTGCAGTGAATGGCTTCGCAAAGACCGGCATATGGCCAATTAACCGACGTCTTTAGCGAACATGATTTTACTGCTGCAGCACCAACAGACATCGTGATGCCACATACGGGACAGATCAATTATGCAGTTGCAGACATAACAGACACCATAAACACCACGACTGACCGCACAACCTCCAGTCCACACGGGCAGGTAGACACTGCAACAACCAGCCAAGCGGTTGCAACACCAGCCATCACGATAGTGTCTCCTGTACCGAAGGTCAAGTTGATCGCTTCCAGAAAATCATCCAACCGGGGGGAAACATGCATCATAGCAAGCAGCCCTTATAAAAGGGAAGATAAAGAAGCTGCGGCGGAACGGAAGAAACACAATAAAGTGAGGCCTTCGGACACGGCAGTTGCAAGCACGAGTGGCACCCACAAGCTTGCGAGGATGCGACTCATCGAGGCGAAGCGCCCCAGCAACGGTGCCAAGGATTTTCCTTGCCTCTATTGTGGGGAAATGTTTGTGAACAGCCGAGGAGGCGAAATTTGAATACAGTGTTCCACATGCTCCTGGCACGAAAATGGAGTTTGTGTGTGAAATGTGTAATGAATAGGCCATTGCTGCAAGGGGCCTGTGCTGGGAACACTTTTTTAATTCTGACTTTTAACCGGTATGGCAGCTTTTTTAATACATCTTTTCTTTTAATTCATATACACACTGTTGTTGTTCATTATGATTTTAGTAATGTATGCTGCTAAGAATTGGTAAGATGCATTTTGTCATACTGCGATGATTTGTCATATTTTGGGAGGGATTTCCTAAGGGGCCCGCTTTAGGCACCTTTCCCCTACATACATGCAAATATGTCTAATATGAACAAATTTGATTACAACAACACTCAAAATCAAATGTAAAGCAGCACAACAAATAAAAATAGAAGATACAGCACTGAGTAATAAAAGTTGTATTGAAAGTAATACATTGAAACATAACTTCTTTGATAAAACAGCAATCACCCAAATTCAGTATTGCCTACTGGAAAAAACAATGAATTTACTAATTGTCCGTGGTTTGCCTGCCGTTTGATTTGAGGAACCGGCACAGACTTCAGTGCTTCAACAATCTTGATACACTGCACAGACTTCTGTGCTTCAACAATCTTGATACACTGCACAGACTTCAGTGCTTCAACAATCTTGATACACAGCACTGACTTCAGTGCTTCAACAATCTTGATACACTGCACTGACTTCAGTGCTTCAACAATCTTGATACACTGCACCGACTTCTGTGCTTCAACAATCTTGATACACTGCACAGACTTCAGTGCTTCAACAATCTTGATACACAGCACTGACTTCAGTGCTTCAACAATCTTGATACACTGCACTGACTTCAGTGCTTCAACAATCTTGATACACTGCACCGACTTCTGTGCTTCAACAATCTTGATACACAGCACTGACTTCAGTGCTTCAACAATCTTGATACACTGCACTGACTTCCGTGCTTCAACAATCTTGATACACTGCACTGACTTCAGTGCTTCAACAATCTTGATACACTGCACTGACTTCAGTGCTTCAACAATCTTGATACACTGCACTGACTTCAGTGCTTCAACAATCTTGATACACTGCACTGACTTCAGTGCTTCAACAATCTTGATACACTGCACTGACTTCCGTGCTTCAACAATCTTGATACACTGCACCCACTTCCGTGCTTCAACAATCTTGATACACTGCACTGACTTCAGTGCTTCAACAATCTTGATACACTGCACTGACTTCAGTGCTTCAACAATCTTGATACACTGCACCGACTTCAGTGCTTCAACAATCTTGATACACTGCACTGACTTCAGTGCTTCAACAATCTTGATACACTGCACAGACTTCCGTGCTTCAACAATCTTGATACACTGCACTGACTTCCGTGCTTCAACAATCTTGATACACTGCACCGACTTCCGTGCTTCAACAATCTTGATACACTGCACTGACTTCCGTGCTTCAACAATCTTGATACACTGCACCGACTTCCGTGCTTCAACAATCTTGATACACTGCACTGACTTCAGTGCTTCCACAATCTTGATACACTGCACTCACTTCCGTGCTTCAACAATCTAGATACACTGCACTCACTTCAGTGCTTCGACAATCTTGATACACTGCACCGACTTCCGTGCTTCGACAATCTTGATACACTGCACCGACTTCAGTGCTTCGACAATCTTGATACACTGCACCGACTTCTGTGCTTCGACAATCTTGATACACTGCACCGACTTCAGTGCTTCGACAATCTTGATACACTGCACCAACTTCCGTGCTTCGACAATCTAGATACACTGCACCGACTTCCGTGCTTCGACAATCTTGATACACTGCACCGACTTCCGTGCTTCGACAATCTTGATACACTGCACCCACTTCCGTGCTTCAACAATCTTGATACACTGCACCCACTTCCGTGCTTCGACAATCTTGATACACTGCAACCACTTCCGTGCTTCGACAATCTTGATACACTGCACCGACTTCCGTGCTTCGACAATCTTGATACACTGCAACCACTTCCGTGCTTCGACAATCTTGATACACTGCACCCACTTCCGTGCTTCGACAATCTTGATACACTGCACCCACTTCCGTGCTTCGACAATCTTGATACACTGCACCCACTTCCGTGCTTCGACAATCTTGATACACTGCACCGACTTCCGTGCTTCGACAATCTTGATACACTGCACTGACTTCCGTGCTTCGACAATCTTGATACACTGCACTAACTTCCGTGCTTCAACAATCTTGATACACTGCACCCACTTCCGTGCTTCGACAATCTTGATACACTGCACTGACTTCCGTGCTTCGACAATCTTGATACACTGCACCAACTTCCGTGTTTCGACAATCTTGATACACTGCACTAACTTCCGTGCTTCAACAATGTTGATACACTGCACTGACTTCCGTGCTTCAACAATCTTGATACACTGTAATGACTTCCGTGCTTCAACAATCTAGATACACTGCACCGACTTCCGTGCTTCAACAATCTTGATACACTGCACTGACTTCAGTGCTTCAACAATCTTGATACATTGCACCGACTTCCGTGCTTCAACAATCTTGATACACAGCACTGACTTCAGTGCTTCAACAATCTTGATACACTGCACTAACTTCCGTGCTTCAACAATCTTGATACACTGCACTGACTTCCGTGCTTCAACAATCTTGATACACTGCACCGACTTCCGTGCTAATATCCTTGGGAACCAATGTGTGCGGATAAATGAGACATGACCGCAGGCCAGTCCCTTAGCCAGAAATAAAATGTTGCCAGTCTTGTACATTCTAAAAAACCTTAAACGCGCGAACGGCTTCCGTGGAAGCCGTACGACAGTCATCATTGGCCCAACTGGGTTTTTTCAATGCCAAGCCAATGTTGGTTGATATATATAATGACAGCTATTATTGGCCCATTTGAATTTTGTATTGGTAAGTCAATGCAAGTTGAACAAATGACAACCATTATTGGCCGAATTAGCGAGGTTGGCGTTATCACCTGCACAGTAATACTAGTAAAAGAAGAACCAACAAACGAAGGTTGATGAAAAAGTAACTTGAAACTTTATTTAAAATTTATAAACGTGGATGTAATGTTTGAAGCATCTTAAGACTTTAAGTAGGGAATGGTGCCTAATACGGGCCCCTAATGGGTACAAGGATGAACTCTCACTGAGAATTCCTGAAGCGATGTCGACAGCATGCGTGCGAGGCTTTAACGCTGTCAGTGTGGGCAAGTTTTTCACTCTTCTGGAACAGCTACAAGCCTTGCACAGCTGTATCCTAGACAGGATCTACAATGTAGATGAGACTAGCGTCTCAACTAGCTGTTCCCAACCGACCGTCTCGAATAATTACTACAAGAGGAAAAAAGCAAGTCGGTGTCTTGTCATCAGCCGAGCGTGGCCAACTAGTCACGGTCAAAATTTGCATGAGCGCTGCAGGGGAATATGTGCCACCGATGTTCGCGTTCCCGGAAAGCGAATGAAGACCGAACTGATGGACCGGGCACCGCCTGGTCGTATCGTTACGACTTACCAAAGAGCCAAACTCTTCCGTGGGGGATATATGTGAGCTGCAACAATGGTCATTGCAGTGAATGGCTTCGCAAAGACCGGCATATGGCCAATTAACCGACGTCTTTAGCGAACATGATTTTACTGCTGCAGCACCAACAGACATCGTGATGCCACATACGGGACAGATCAATTATGCAGTTGCAGACATAACAGACACCATAAACACCACGACTGACCGCACAACCTCCAGTCCACACGGGCAGGTAGACACTGCAACAACCAGCCAAGCGGTTGCAACACCAGCCATCACGATAGTGTCTCCTGTACCGAAGGTCAAGTTGATCGCTTCCAGAAAATCATCCAACCGGGGAAACATGCATCATAGCAAGCAGCCCTTATAAAAGGGAAGATAAAGAAGCTGCGGCGGAACGGAAGAAACACAATAAAGTGAGGCCTTCGGACACGGCAGTTGCAAGCACGAGTGGCACCCACAAGCTTGCGAGGATGCGACTCATCGAGGCGAAGCGCCCCAGCAACGGTGCCAAGGATTTTCCTTGCCTCTATTGTGGGGAAATGTTTGTGAACAGCCGAGGAGGCGAAATTTGAATACAGTGTTCCACATGCTCCTGGCACGAAAATGGAGTTTGTGTGTGAAATGTGTAATGAATAGGCCATTGCTGCAAGGGGCCTGTGCTGGGAACACTTTTTTAATTCTGACTTTTAACCGGTATGGCAGCTTTTTTAATACATCTTTTCTTTTAATTCATATACACACTGTTGTTGTTCATTATGATTTTAGTAATGTATGCTGCTAAGAATTGGTAAGATGCATTTTGTCATACTGCGATGATTTGTCATATTTTGGGAGGGATTTCCTAAGGGGCCCGCTTTAGGCACCTTTCCCCTACATACATGCAAATATGTCTAATATGAACAAATTTGATTACAACAACACTCAAAATCAAATGTAAAGCAGCACAACAAATAAAAATAGAAGATACAGCACTGAGTAATAAAAGTTGTATTGAAAGTAATACATTGAAACATAACTTCTTTGATAAAACAGCAATCACCCAAATTCAGTATTGCCTACTGGAAAAAACAATGAATTTACTAATTGTCCGTGGTTTGCCTGCCGTTTGATTTGAGGAACCGGGAAACTGGTGCCGATAGTGAGGCCTACACGCCAGTTATGTATGTGAATCGGAGCCCGAATCAGACTCAATTTCAAAGTCTACCGCGATCGTGTTTGGCCACTGCAGTGTCAGTGGTGGGCGACAATACAGTAGCTACTCGGTTAATAGCGGCAGACATATCAACATTATGGATCTCCACCAACGTAACAAAGGATGCTGACTCGGACTTTTCAGGGACAATCACAGGAACGATGCTTTATTCAAGTTTACGAAAAAGGCATAGATTATCGTGAACTTTGAAGTTGACATTATCACATCTTTTCACTCGCTTGGCGGGTGCCATTTTGAACTCAACCATGACATCCAGGTCCAGGGTTGAAAAAAATCACGATTTAAAAAAAAAATTTAAAAAATAAGATTTTTTTTAGTTAAATCAGATTGTTTTTATTTATTTTATTTTTTAAAATCTGGTGTACACAATGTCATAAAATATTTGACTACCAGGCTGTCTGGTGTCAACACAGCTACACAAATGTGCGCACTTTGTGCTTTTGTATTAAAAAACACACAAAACTTTGTTGATCTCCATGCTTGTAAACAATTATTTGTGTTAAATTCATAAATCAGCGATTAAAAAAACGGAAGTAAAAAAATTATAAATAAATAATTTTTTTGGAGCAATTTAAATCATGAATCAATGATTTAAATCAAACAACCCTCTCCGGGTCACGGGATTGTTTCTTCAAATGAGAGGGCCAATGGATAGGCACTCAGAAAGGCCATAGAAACGCGTTTCCCAACCAATGGCATACACGATTACAATAAATTGGGATCAACCGCAGTATCATTTTTCAACGATGTCAAGGTTAAAAATATATACTCATAGATCGGAGGTATTCGCCATTCTGCCGCCAATAACATTCGTCGAATCACGATACTGTGCACTAAGAGTCACTAAGACTAAAATCTCATCTTGTAAAAAAGAAAAACCTGTTTTTTATTTTTATTGTACCCGTTGTTGTAAGACGTTTGCCCGTCTTTAAGACGGGCAGACGGGTCCCTGGCTAAGAGCCTGCCGCAGGCCTACCTGTTCTCAATGAATTCGTCCATATATCTGTCTACCAGTGAGTTTGCCCATTTACTTGGCTATCAACGAGTTTGTACATTTAGTGGTTTATCTGTTGTTATAACTCACCCGAGCTACACTTGTAGTTGTTGTTTCTGTTGCTGTGTTGTTTCTTTGACAAAAAGTCCTGTCGTGTAATGCCGAGTTCTCGTCCATATTCGTCTCCGTACCAAACAAGCAGCTCCGTGTGCGCCGGCACGCACTCGATGGTGCGGTAGTAGATCTGTCCGTGAAACTGGAACGCCAGTAAGTTCTGGTCTTCCTCTCGACATGCACAGTTGACATAACGCATCCAGTTGGAGTGGTTTTTGTGGACGGCGTCAACAAAGTGGTGTGTGTGACCAGCCTTATAAATCTGTGGCCCAAGAACATCATACTTGGGTTATACATTCCGCAGGCACAAGATATGAACAAAATACTGAATATCCGTGGAAGTAATGTTTTAACACTAGTACTAGTAGCAAAATACTCATCCTCCAAACGGGACAGATTGTGGCCTTCCTTGGTAGACGTTGTGCTTAAGCCTTTAACACTTTCAATGGACGAAAACGGACATTGCCGAATTTCATCATAACGACCGAAAACGGCCGTTGCGTGGTGGCCATGACCGACTTTTGCATAATAATTTTCCTTTCCATCACTTGTCTATGACACAGGAACAAATAGTATCAATCGAAAGCTGATTGATTCTTCTTTCTGTCTCATATTTATTCATGACTGGATTCAAATATAGGTCATGAGAATATAACTTAGAAAACATGATGTAGTTGGTGACCAAATTTGGCAATTTTAGTATGCTTTGCATAATAAATTTACACATTCATGCAGTGTCTAAGAAAAGAAAACACTACACCATTAGAAAGCTTCATGATTGACCGTTTCGAATAAATTTACTTTACTTTATGCAGCGAATGAGAGTCGTGATTACAAAACATGTGGCGTGGCTCTGTCCTACCCACTTTTTTTAACAGTTACATAAACCGTCCCATGCCGTCTTTGTGTACAGTGTGTACATAATATTGAACTGATCAATGAACGGTTTATGTAACGTGGAACAATCGTAGAAAACATGCATAGCCTTAATTAACATTATAACTTTTTGTTGCCCCAAACCTCTGCACAGTACATCATATATGGTAGAGCCAAAGAACAGTACAGAACATAGAATGCTTTATCATTTAAGACATCATATATGGTAGAGCGATGTATTGGCAGGAGAATCTTGGTGCAGTAGCGCTTTGAATTTGGTGAAGTGAATTGTCAGAAAAAGCGTGGAATATTGATTAGTTCCAGATGCTAAATTTCAGGAGACTAAATTGGACTAGATAGGGCAATTAACTGTAATTCCACAAATGGTAGCAAAGAAAATAAAGGCAATGGAGGAGTGGATGGAATTCCTCCAAGGCTACAAATGAAAACAGTAGAACCAGTTAGTATACGATTTGCAAGTGTTCAACTTGTCATTAAAAGAGGGAGTGGTTCCTTTTGAACAGAAAGAAGTGAAGTGAAAGTTAGTGAAGTGAAAGTTTATTCACCAACAACAACAACATAATACAGGTGCATTGTATGGTGTGCTGCTGCTGCTGCTGAAGGGACATAGCTGAAGTCATACAACTTATAAGGTGCTATGCAAACATCATGTCATTATTTAAAAAGGGTTCGAGAAATAAGTCAGAATTACAGACCAGTGAGTTTAACATCAGTGATTTGTAAATTATTAAAAAGGTTAATTAAAGACCATATGGTGGTCTTCCTTGTTAGGCATAAATTATTAAGACCTGACTTGCTTTGTAAATTATCTGTCGTTTTTTTTAAACTTTTGACTGTATAATTTTTAAATGCTCTTTCCAGTTTGATTAATTTGCCATCTAATATAACACCCAAAATTGTGGTCATATACACTCTGTTTATATAAATTCCACTGATAAATATATTCATACCACAGTTAACCCATTAGAGCCTGCAACAGCCCTGGCCGGCCGCTCTGTCCAGTCCTGGAACGGCTGCCGCCAGCCACATAGAGGACCCACTATTATAAAAAAACCTGGTGATTAGCTACTGAACTAAATGCTACCAAATTTTGCTACACCCTAGCAGATACATTTTGCAACAACATCAGCTTGTTACGTTGCCCTTTTGGAAATCTTGATTTTCATCGGTTTTGTTCACGCCATCTCGAAAATTTTTATTTCTATATTTTTGATGACAAAATATAGTGTAACCTGAAAAATAACCGTCAGAATTTGATAATTCAGTGGTGCAAAGCTAACACACATAGCTACATTTTCTTTGTTGGGTTGCATAGCTATTAGATAAATAGTGTTTAAGCAAACTATGTGGAGGGTTTATAGGCGTACCAGAAAGGATGAATACTATGCACATTCCAAAAGGGCCCTTAACCTAGCTACAACTGAAATTAGAAAATCTAAAAGAACCTTTGAAAAAAAATTGGCAGGTAATATAAAAAATGAGAGCAAGAGTTTCTATGTTTATGTAAGGAGTAAACAGAAAGTTCAAGATAAGGTCGGACCACTGGAAAACAACAGGGGAAACATAATTTCAGGTGGGTTTTAAATGGCAGAGATCCTGAATAAGTATTTCAGATCAGTTTTTACTACAGAAGATCTCAGCTCACTTCTAGTTCCATTTACTAAATTTGAGGGCAATCAATCAGAACATTTATGGCAGTTATTTGTAACTCCTGAAATGATAGCAAAGAAAATTAAGAAGGTGAAAGATAATAAATCACCTGGAGTTGATGGGATACCACCAAAACTGCTTAAGGAAATTATTGAGCAAATTAGTACACCACTTGCAAAATTGTTTAACTTGTCACTAGAAGGAATAGTTACTTCAGAATGGAAAGAAGCAAATATTATGCCACTATTGAAGAAGGGATCGAGGAACAAGCCAGAAAATTACAGACCAGTGAGTTTAACATCAGTTGTATGTAAATTATTCAAAACATTAATTAGAGACCACATGGTGGAATTCCTTGTAAAACATAAATTAATAAATACATCTCTCAACATTGGTTCCTAAAAGCAAGGTCATGTCTAACCAATCTCTTATGTTTTTTTGAAGAAATTACAAAGTGGGTAGACGACGGGTCACTAGTGGATGTTGTCTACTTAGATTTTCAGAAAGCTTTCGATAAAGTGCCACATCAAAGATTTTTACTTAAACTAAAAGCCCATGGTATAGGTAACGATGTAATCAACTGGATAGAAAAGTGGCTTACACACAGAAGACAGAGAGTAATAGTAGACGGTGAGTTTTCAAACTGGAAATCAGTTTTGAGTGGAGAAACAGCTAATTGTACCCCTGTACAAACCAATAGTTAGACCACATTTGCAATATTGTATACAAGCATGGAGGCCGTATCATAAAAAGGACATAGATAAGCTAGAAAGAATACAACGAAGAGCAATTAATATGATTCCATAATTGAGAGACCTTAGTTACGAAAGTCGCTTATTACAATGTGGTTTGACAACACTAGAGACCAGGAGACTAAGAGGAGACCAAGTAGAAGTGTTTAAAATAATGAACATTTATGAGGATGTTAATAGGAATATGTTCTTCAAACTTAACCCTGCGACCGGCCAGGGCCGACGAATCGGCCCTCACCATCCGTGCGCATAGCGGACGGGCCGATTTTGCTAGGTCGCGTTTTACATAATGTATTCTGGCGCTAATACAAAGCCTACGTTAGCGTGAGTTGTACCAGTGAAATGCTCTGCTATTCGACTATCTACCACATTTTTATTCATGAGCTGTTTCAAATCTAGCCATTCAGGATTGATGATTCTGACACAAGGGGTCTGGGAAGCCAAATTTGGGCATTCATTACTACGCCTTGTTTACGATAATTTTCTTTCCATTCATGAAAGGTTCCCGCGGGAATATCGAGCACCAATAGAAAGCCACGTTTTTACGCTATCTACCTAATTTGTATTCATCGTATGAGTCAACTGAACCAACGACCGCCCGCCGACAAAGCACGTGAGGGTGGTCAGGCATGAAAATCTTTCTCCAGAGTTCGCCATTTTGTATTGTCTCGCTTCGAATTTGTTGTCCGCGCTTCTTTGCTATTTTTATCGTTATTCTTCGTCACGATGACCGAAAGTGATTCTGAGATAGACAGGTACGTTAGTTCCGATGGAGAAAGCGATTTCGATGAGGCTGTTACGGGACGAAAGGATGCAACTCCGGCTCCAGTCGCAAGCACCAGCAGCGCCGGCGTGGCCAGGGCACGCAGTGTTGCAGCGCAAGAAGAATCCGATTCGGACGATGAGTCGGCCCGACAGTCCGACTCTTCTACGGATGAGGTAAGCGTCCAGTCTTGTGTAAGATATATATGAAAATGTTATATATGGGTTAGCTAGGCATGTATGTTTCCTTTTGCGCATTTTGAATAAGTAGTATACCCATTTTTTTGAAGGCTGTGACAACGAAACTGATTATCGCCCACCATAATAAAACGAATCTGAATCCAGATAAATATTTCACATACTTTTTGTTTGCGTGCGTAATTTGCAGTTAGTTATTGCGGCCTGTATATAAATACATGATGTCCTATATTTTATCAATGGGTATCATAGCATAGCCATACTTTCAAATTTGTATAAGTCTATTTCTTTTGGTAGTGACAGCTGTCAGACATGTTACCATTTGCTTTACCGTCATTGCAATAAATTTGAAAAGCAGTATAGGCTATTGTTTTAGTTTCTTGATGTATTTTTTTTGGAAATTCTGTTTTTTATTGCACAAATATCAATCGTTTCATACAGTATTATTTCACAATTCTTATTCCTTGTTGCAGTATGAGCTACCAGCAAACCGTCGTGTTGTTCGGGGCAGAGGCCACGGCAGGGGTGTCCGAATGCAGACAAGAGCAGCAGCGGCAGCAGCTGCCGCACGTCCCAGCGGTGGATGGCGTCATGTGAACGATGAGGACGACTTCACGGCTCCACACAATTTCTCTGTCAGATCGCCAGGACCGCGTCATCTGCCACCTCGGAACTCTGACCCAGTTGAATACTTTCTCCTGCTATTTACGGTCGCCACAATGCAGATTGTGTTGCGTAACACGCGGGAGTATGCCACGAAGGTGTTCGACGACATGGCAGGGTGGATAGCGCGGCACCCCAGCTCCCGCATGCGACGCTGGTCCCTCAATGACGTCACCCTGGAACTGCTAAAACGATATCTTGGATTGTGCATCAACATGGGGTTGGTTCGAAAAAAGAACACTGAAGACTACTGGTCCAAGAAGCATCCATCCCAGGCAACCCCGTTCTTCCCCTTCGTGATGCCTTTCAGGAAATTTGCAATGATGCAACGCTTTCTGCATGTCGGGGTATTGGACACTCCTGTTCGTGGTCAGCCTGGATTCGACCCATGAAACAAGGTGCGACCTGTTCTCGATGCTATCAACCTGACTATCAAGAGGTATTTCCTGGCCCCTCAACATGTCTCCATCGACGAGAGCATGGTCGGTATGAAGAATCGTGTTGTATATCTTCAGTACATGCCGAATAAGCAACACTCGCGCTTCGGGATAAAGAAATTTGAGTTGTGCGATTCGGTGACCGGATATGTCCTTCACGTTGAGCTATATGCTGGGAAAGACTTCCCCATACACAGCGATATGGGGCAGGCCCATGGTGTCGTCATGAACTTGATGCGCCAATGTAACATGCTGAACAAGGGGTACCACTTGTTTACGGACAATTTCTACACTAAGCCAGCATTGGCGGACAGCCTTCTGAAAGATGGCACCCTGTTGACCGGAACGGTGCGAGCAAACTCGAAAGGTCTGCCTCCAGTGCCATTGAAGATGCGTGTGGGCGAGGTGATCGGCTACCGTCGCCAGGGGGTGCTGCTTGTCGCGTTTCGCGAGAAACAATCGCAAAGAAAACCTGTGCTGATGCTCAGCACAGCTGCACCCGCAGGAACAGTGCAGGTGCGGACAGCTGCAGGAGTCGAAAAGATCAAGCCGAAGTGTGTTGCAACCTACAACATCTACATGGGGGGCGTAGACATCAGTGATAGGAAGATATATCACGTGGCTGCTGAGCGCCCCTCGAAGAGATATTGGAAAAAACTGTTTTTCAACATGCTCGACATGGCGCTGCTGAACAGCTATGAGCTGTACAAGAGCAACACAGACGCCAGGCAGTGCAAGTCTCGACATGACTACATGTGCTCTGTCGTGGAGAGTTTGTGTGCTGTCGAGGATCCCGCAATGCCAGTCGTGCCACCTGCAGTGCCTCATGTTGGACACCACGTACTGGAGCACCTGCCAGGCAAACGGGAGCAGGACTGTATCGTCTGCTCGGATCGTGCGAGAGGCATCCGGAAGGTGTCCTGGGTGTGACGATGGCGTGCACCGACAGTGCTTCCACAAGATGGACCACAAGCGACCACGATAGTGTGTGTGCGGACTTGTAGTGTAGCATGGACCTTGTAGTAGTAGTAGTAGGGAACAGTGACATTCAACACATTTTGAGTATTTATTTTTTCAGGTATTGTGAACTACATAGTAATATGAACCATTTCTTAGAAAAAACATCAATTTTATTTACCAGTAGTTCTACGTAAAAAATCATATAAAAAAAACTTTTCAGTGGATTTGATTTATTTTTGTGGCATTTTGTAGATTACATGTGTAGCTAGGTTTCTCTAATTGGTCATGTTGACATATAACCGCTGCAAAATTATCTGGCAGCAGGGTGAAGTTTCAGTTTATTTTTGTTTCATTTTGATGGATTTCAACTACTTGTTTCTATATGATGAAGTGATTTTTTGTAATTGTTCTTATTATGGTGTAATAAAGTGTTCTTTTACCTACAAAATGATACCTCATTCATATTTTTCAGATAAATATTAGTGGATATATGATTTTTTAAAAACACCCACTAAATACATCCAAATTGTGTGCGCTACACAAGTTTATCATTGGCCTGTCCTAGGGTTAAAGAAGGCAGTAGAACCAGAGGACACAAAGCAGCATTACTTAAGGAGCAATGTAGGTTCGACATGAGAAAGTACTCCTTCTCACAGAGGGTGATAAATGAATGGAACAAACTGCCAAATGGTTGTGTTAATGCTAGTAGTGTGAATATGTTTAAAAATAGAATTGACAGATATTTGATAAGGACGGGCTACACATAGATGAGAAAATTGTTGGACTTGGTCCACTTGCCATCTGGAACTTGTTCTTTGGATGGCAATCTTGTTAAATAGGGTTATAGCATGTGATCATTGACAAATGTTAGTCGCAAGGTAGAATAACTTTCAAAATGTTAACACATTTACTATTTTGTCTTTGCAAATTGTGATCAAATGTCAACATTTATTAATATATCCTATTTCTATGTATACAGACATGTGGAGAAATTACTACACTTCAAAATAAACACAACTTGTAATATGAAATTTGCCAGAAATCCTGGGAACAGGGGAACATGTTTTTATAAAATGCTGGGGCCTAATGGGTTAATCTTTTGATTTCCAAATATCATGTAATCTTACTTACATTTAGCAATAGTTTATTTATGGCAAACCATGTATTTAATTTGTCTAATTCCATGCATAATGTATTACTAAGATACAGCACATCATTGGTAGAAAAACACAAATTTAAAGGCCCCCTTCTCAAATAGACTTTTTTGTTAGTCTCATTTTAAATTCATTTTGCGAAAAATCAAACCTGCCTAGTATCCACGGCAACACGTTTGCTTATTTGTGCAATTTTTTTATGTAGCTTTTGTGAAGTCATCAGACATACTATTAAACTACTTAATGTTTGATCAAACACTAAGCAAAGCGAGAAATGGAAATGCTGAAAACTCACAGAAATTGTTTAACTTTGTCATGTGATCGGCGAGAGGATGTATGTCACACCCATGATCAGCAATTACCCGTACAGTGTTTACCATTTTGGATATCCACTATTTTAAACCTTACCAGATCCAACAACTAGTCTTTCGATGATTTGAACAAAAATAGGCACCTTTTTTATTAAATCGACTGCAGATGTTACATATACTATTCACACTACATATTTGGGCAGGGCACTCCGAAACAAAAAATTATTGATTTAAGATTTTTGAATTTTTTTTTACTTCCGATTTTTTTATCGCTGATTTATATGAATTTAACACAAATAATTGTTTACAAGCATCAAAATCAACAAAGTTTTGTATGTTTTTTTAATACAAAAGCACAAAGTGCACACACTTGTGTAGCTGTATTGACACCAGATAGCCTGACAGTCTCAAGTCGTTATACCTCAAACAGCCCAATCTTGAGCTAACGCAGGAGTTTGGACCAATGGCTTTTAGTGTCTCTTCCGAAAGACGCGGGCAAAGTGGGGTGAACGAAACTGCCCAAGCTTCGAAATGGCGGAGGTGGAATCGAACCACCCTCCTCTCGATCGACAGGCGGGTGGGTGCTCCAACCATTAGACCACCGCTCCCCACAAATCAAATATTTTACGATATTGTGTGTGTTTGAGCTATTCCCTTTCTGAATGCAGTGAAGCCACACAAACTTGTCTTTCAGAGCAAGTATCTTTTGAAGTCAGAAGCCCGGAGTTAAAGTCCACTTAGAGCTTGTGCTAGTTGTTACCAATTCAGTATGTTGACTCAAGTAAGACAGTCTGGGCTACAATTGTTTAATACTGTACCAGTCTGCAGTCTGGTTGGAGACCCTTAGAGTACACAGAGCCCTGGTCAGGTGCTAATCCACCCTCTAAGCAAACAATAATTAAGCACTGCTACAGCCTCAGAAACAAAGCATGCTTTCCTTTCCAAAACAGATTATGCAATTACAGGTGGTGAAGCCTTGTGGACATTGTCAAATGTCTTTATATAAGCAAAAATCATGTACCCTCGTTAAGACAAGTACCCAAATTGATTTTAATAGAACACGTTTGAAAGAGTTTATAAATATAAACATCTATATAAATGTCTATATCAGATTAAAAAAATAATAAATAAATAAAAAAAATCCGATTTAAATCAAATCCGATTTTTTTAATTTTGTTTTTTAAATCATTTTTTTCAACCCTGTATTTGAGCATCAACAAACCGGATTTGTGATGGGGTAAACCAGTTGATGATGGAGTTTTAATGGTAGCCCGTACTCGAAAACCGTCATACACCATATCTTCGTTAAAACTAGACATATCTTAATCAAATTTGGTACACTTGTTACTTATGTGAACAGTACTTTGTACATCAAATTTCAGCTTGTTTGCATATGTATTGGCATGGCAATGGACATTTGAAACTGGAAGGCATAGGCGTTTTTGTGAAAATTTTTGTGAACTAGCAGTTTGGTCTGGAATTATGTAATTGTCAGTAATCATTAGCTAGAATGTCCCTTTATACAATAAGATGGTTTTTAGATGAAATGTCAGGCTTTTACAATTGTTGGTAAGGGGATGTTTACATTAACGTTTTTTTTCCGGACACGTCGGTGTACTATATCCTTGCTTCTAACTCCCATTTTTAAGTAATCATCCTTAAAATACTCTTATTGTATGCAAGACATATGTGGGAACAACTGTTAAAAGTTTCAGCTTGTTACCTTACACCGTTTTTCTGTAATAATTTTCACAAAGTTGACAAATGTTCAAAAAAGTAATTTTGAGAAAATAGCAAAAAACGAAAACATTATCTGAAACACTGAATGCATAATGGAAACACATTAATAAAATGCATAAAATTATATATAGATATATACTGGGTTTATATAATGAACAAATGCAAGTATTGTATACAGGTACAACAAGTTTTATTGTTCACATCATGCAATGTTTGCAGTGTCACTACCATGCGCCAGGATCATACAAATAACCCTCCTCCTCAGACTTTCTGTCATCTGCCTGCATTTTCAGCAGAGCTTTCCTCTTTCTGTTGGACCTAGTCTCCACTCTGGCAGCCACTTCTGCCTTACGCAGCCAGGACCGGTCCTGTCTCTCTGCCAACGCACACAGCTGCGAACTCGGCCCGGCCTGTGGAGCGACAGCCTCGACCGCTTTTAGCAACATGTCAGATCCTTTGTTGAACTGAATTACACCCACAGCCACTGCTATTTCTACTGTCTTTCTTGAACTGTACACTGCCTTAGGAGCTCTCCTCCATATGACAGCATGCAAAGACTCATTCGCATTTGACGTCCCAAGGGTCATGCAACGTTCCAACAATTCGTGGTTTGTCAAGCGTTCAAACAGCGGAACAAGTTGCTCTGACGCATCTCTTGGTAATGGGGCTTCATGTTTCTCCTCCTTCTTCTTCTCCTCTGGGTCCACACCCTCAGCCTTGGCCTGCTTGAAGTAACACCAGTCAATGTCACAATGGTCATGGTGAGGGTCCTCGGTAGTGGAAACGCTATGAAAGAATATTGCCCATATTGCATGGCGAGTTGCTTCGACATTGGGTGCATGTTTCACAATAGCATTCCTGTAGTACTGTGACCACTTCTTCATTCTTGCAGATGTCAGTTTCCCCTTCCCACTCAAACTGGTGGTTACTTGTGTCTTTCGCATGTCTTTCCCCTTTGTGCTGGACTCCTTGACTTTTGTGCTGGACTCCTTGACGATTTTCTCAAGACCCTTATACATACGTTTGCTCATGTGGTTGATACACTCTTGTTTATCAATTGTCACATGAGCACCGTATGGCTGAAGAATGTTCAGTGTAGACAACACTGCCGCATCACCGTCACCAAGGATGGACGTATACTGGGCATTCATCAAGTCCATTGATCTGGCCCATAGCACCTTTGCTGCCTCGGTTTCCATCGAGCCACTGGAACCAGTGTGATTGACATCACAGTTGTCCTGGTGTGGTTCTTGCCACTGCACCTTCTCGTCCCCTTTCAACTTCTTGCCAACAAGTTCACATTCCACACAATATTTGGAGCGGATGACGTAGTCAATGACTAACCCAGTCAAAACTTCTACAACAAATCCGACTCCAAACAGAGAATGAAAGCCCCTCGTCTTCCATGAGCCGTCATAACTCACAGAGAGCTGCTGGGGTCCGTCGCACTCTCCATATACCTCCCGGTACACGCGGTGCACGGTCTCGTGTGCTGCCATCAGGGCATCACATGCAGTTCCATACACCAACTTCTGCTTCAGCACGTTCGAGATGGAACTGAATGTCTTGCTGTGGATGCCACCTTTCACGTTCATGAGGGTTGTCAGTCGCACCAAGCCTGTCTGGTTGATACCACCTTCGCGGCCTGCGAGAACAGCAAGGTGGTTTATCACGTAAGGCTGTCTAGTTGGGTTGTCACGTATGGGCAGCTGTGGTGACGAGTACACAGTTGACAGCTTCGAATCACATGCATCACAGGACAGTTGAACTTGGACAGCATATCCCTTCACAGCTGTTTCTGTGATGTGCGGTGCTGTCGTGTTGCACTCTGGGCAGGCAAGTGGCTTCACAAGATCATGCAGCCTGTCTGTGTGAAACAACACAAGGTGGCCGTCTGAAGAAGATGTCGAGGTGCTCTCCGAGGTAGACGCTCTAGGAGGAGACAAAAACACCATCTTACGTCGACTGGCTGATGACGTGTGCAGTTCAGTGAGGGACAGAGTTTCAGAGACTGACGATTCTTCACCAGCAACTGAAACAGTGAAATATAATAAATAAGTAAATAAAATGTTCATTGCACACAATGATTATTACCAAGTTGTTAGTTTATTATAATTCAAACATAATTGAGTTTATTTGTTTTATAGGATAGTATGGCTCAGAAGTTAGACTTAGAGCACTGAAAAATAATTAGCAATGCTAGCAATAGAACCCTAAATATTTCTAAGTTTTATATAAAATAATAATAATGTACACGTTATTATAATGATACAACTGCTATTATCAATAGCTATATGTTATAGAAATTGTATACTTGAAAAAAAAATTTCCTTTGTTTGTATTCATCATGCACTGCCATTGCTACTGTGGCATGCTTTTTTCGTCGCCGTCGCCAATAATGCCTATTTACAATATAAGTATAACGAGTTACTGATATTTTCTCCGCTATGGTTGGCCATTACATGTTTACATACCTGTTGCCTTTCGTCTGCCTGCTCCAGTTTTATTTTTCTTTCGCTTTTTGATGCCAAATCGATGCACAGAACTAAACTTTCTTTTCGCGTCCATTTTGCTAAACACTCGACCGGAAGTGACACCGATTGGTTGGCGATGATGTCATCGGCACGCAGAGCACGCTCATTGGACTAGCAATCTACACATTATCATAATGAGCAGAGCGTAACCAGTCCTTATTTGGTAGTGAGGTCACATAAATTTCTTTCTGAAACGAGGTCTTCTACGATAACTAGGACGAGACATCAGCAAATAGGTACACTTCCGGACAAGACGACAACAAATATGGCGGATTCATCAGTCTGCATGTGTCTGAATTTGAACGATCGTTTTATCACTGCTGGACATTTAAAAATGGCTTCCACGCTAGATTTTATTTCTCTAGTAAAGAGGGGCATGTTAGAAAACAAGGTATTAGTAGTATTTACAGTTCAAATATTGAAAAATGCTGTTACATGGTGTTAGATAAGATGTTAATGTACCGGAAAATGACACAATAAAAAAAGTTAGTTTTTCATAATTTCTCGAGCCGCGGCGCCCCTTAAGTAACCTTGACACACCTTTCGAGTCTTACCTGCCAACAGTAGCCCGAGTGAGCGTCTTCAGAGTCTTCCACAATTGTCCCTTCATAAGGCCCAAATCGCACCCCTTTAGGCACTGGCGTTTCTGCCCAGATCCCGGCACCTGCTTTAGGGATGCTGGAGGACTTGATGACCAAACCACTGGGAAGACTCAGGTGTGAGCGATATGTGCCTGGCTTCAAATCAACATCTTTCACCTGGAGATACAATGGTTTAGCAAGGACTAAGAAGAACGATCACTTTATTGTTTGTCAAATTTTTTTCACTAACAATGCATATTTTAGTGTCAAATACTTAAAGTCCACACAACCCCTGTATGTCTGTAAGAAATATTTAACACTTCTACTTTAACACTATGTCAACATACCAGTTTTACTGATCAGTCTGCAGTCTCCTCTACCTACATCTGTTGAACTTTTGTATATCCTGCAGAGTGTTTGTTCACGGTGGTGACATTCTCTGGCAATATTGAATTATTTGCACCTGTTTTTTGCTGTTATTTGCACCTGTCATTTTGTAAATATCTGAATGATATTTACCTCTGTATCTTTGATTATAACCAGTGGTCCATGCACAGGGCAGTCTCCCTCGTACTCTCTGTTGCAGTCGTCACAGACTGAAAGAAAGCAAGAACATCTAGACAAAAAAAAAATTGTTCTGCATTTTGTAATAATAATTTGTTCTTCACTGTACGTTTCATGCCACTGCAATTTTTTTTTTATTCAAATTAGACAAAATCTTGGATCAGAAAATTCTGTCACAGAATTTGTAATTGCTATACCACAAACACATCTTTCGGAAGATACCATATACATTTATTATAATTAGTGTCATTATCTATTAAGACAACTCCACCAGAATAGGTATTAGCACTGAACAAACTGAACACACCTGTACTGACCAGACACACTGGCACTGACCCGACACACTGGCACTGACCAGGCATGCTGGCACTGACCAGATAAACTGGCACTGACCCGACACACTGGCATTGACCAGGCATGCTGGCACTGACCAGACACATTGGCACTGACCCAACACTCTGGCACTGACCTGACAAACTGGCACTGACCAGACACACTGGCACTGACCCGACACAATTTCGCAAGCCCAACATACTGGCACTGACCAGACACGGTGGCACTGACCAGATACATTGACCAGACACACTGGCACTGACCACACACACTGGCATTGACCTGACAAACTGGAACCGACCAGACACGGTGGCACTGACCAGACACATTGGCACTGACCTGATACAGTGACGCAGACCTGACAAACTGGCACTGACCAGACATGCTGGCAATGACTAGAAACACTAACAATGACTAAACACACTGGCACTGAACCAACACACTTGCAATGACCCGAGAAGTTGGCAATGACCAGACACACTAGAATTAACCCAATACACTGGCACTGATACAAAACACTAACATTATCTCAACACACTTGTACTGACCCAACACACCAACACTGCCAGACACACTAGCTATGACCCGAGACACTGGCACGTATTTAACATCTAAAGGTAACCTGTGATGAGTCTTGATGAAGTGTGTAGACAACATGTATAGCAGATTAAATTACTATATATGGTTTATTTAGTCGCTTGCAGCCCCTACACAGTTGCATGTGCACAATGTACAAATAGCCACACACACCCACCACTGACATAGCTAACAAACGCACGCACACATCTACTAACATAGTTACACAAACCCAACCATTGACATCAGATCCCACCAGAAGTGAACTCACAGATATAATGATCATCATCAGGAACCTCCATCTCCGTATAATCTCTCCGCACAATGTTGCGTCTTGGATAACGATATTTCTCCGCCTTTATACTTTCTTTCATTGTCTGCGATTCCTGTTTATTCCTTTTGGGTGTTTCTACAAGTAAATTGTGTTGCCTTGACCAAGACTGGATTAAAAACATTCATATTAAATCAGTATGTATCCCTACAGTAATGGAACAACCAAATCTGATCACAACTTTGAACAAGGTTTCCCAAAATTTGAACTTTATTTTTCCCAACAAGATAAAGAAAACAACTGTATTATCTGTACATAATCTTAATTTGTAAAAAAAAAACAATACAGGAATACTATTAATTTGAAGGATATATATCTGAAACATTAACCCTTTGGAACCCACCATAAATCACCAGGTATTGTGTGACTTGTGTTTTCTGAAGTGTTAAGTGGAGACACAGTAGGTGAAATGACAATTTTCAGAAATAAAGAAAAAATCGGCTTTGTCATATTCACATTATTCATTATGTTGACACTTCACTAGCTCTGGTATCATTAACTAATTTTAAATACCCTAATTGACAAAACAGCTTCTGAAGGACATAAACTTATAATACAGCACAAAATGTTTATAAATACAAGATAACGCATGCAGTCACGAGTTTACTATGCCTACAGGCGTACCCCTAATGAAAAGGTCAACTATGCAAGCTGGCATATCCCAAATGAGATTATTATTGCTAATGCAACTAATAATTAATCACTCTTGCAGAAATTTGGAAAAAGGGTACAAACCTTTTGTTTCTTCTTCTTCATCTTCCACAAGATCACCAGATTTCATCTTTGCAAGTTCTCGGTGACATCTCTTCAATTCCTTCTGGCATCTTTTTTTTGCAGGCTTGATTTCCTTTTCAGAATATCCCTCAAACTCTTCGTCATCAGAGTCATCCAAATAGCATGTTCTCACACTGTGTGAGCTAGCCATAGTGCTCTCTGGAATAGTTTTCTGAAATGTGCACAATTTTGGTTCTGACTTTGCTCAGCATCATTTGTGTTTCATAGTTCCCCAGATGATGTATCGAACCCTGGCTGGCATCACCGAATCATAGCCACTAGACTGGTTATAAGATTGAGATTTGTCAATAACCTACCCTCCTTTAGTGGGCGACACTATCTGTGTAGACTTGTTATCACGGAACATCTTCCCCTTATAAAGATGTGTAACATCAAGAACAGAAAAGAGACAATTAAGCTATATAATTAACACTGTCAACTAAAAAGTTCATTGCACTGAAACAAAAAGACTAAGAATAAACACCGAAAAAAATAATAACACAAAAGTCTATCACTACTAGTGCATCAATTACAAATCTAGTCCACAGGTTTAACCTCTCTTCCCCGACCGAGTGATCACCAATTCAGGTGCTGGTGTATTGGCTGTAGCGCTGGCACTCACTCGCTGGGCTAATGGTGAATGTCCTACGTACTTACAAACTGCTGCAGTTTGCTGCTGTTGAGAAGTGGCTATAGACTCACTGACGTTGGCTGGGGTTGAGCCAGTCATCCGATCTCTCGCTAGGTGGAAGCACATGCACGGGTCTATCAACACCTCCGAGCATTGCATCGTGTGTTGATTGAAGTGATGGCAATTTTGACGGTATTGATGTCCAGCTGGTGTCAGCCCATCGTATGACCGACTGGTCAGGGTTTTGTCCATAGTTACCTCAACCCACTCTCCTGCCACATTGTAAATCGCGATGTAGTTGGCCAGAATTCAGCATTGATCAGAACTTCTGCCGTTGAATGCTGTGCTGCTCTGACGCTAGACACACCACCTGGTGGTGTCAGCTTGTTGCCACTTACTGGCAGCAGAGTCACTGGCAGCAGTTTTAGTACGTCTACCAAAAAGACGCTGTGCAAGACTGGACGTTATTCCTTCTGACGGAGTGTTTCGGACGTTGAGTAGACCGAGGTAGGGATCTCCCCCTGCTGCCTTGCACTTTCTCAGCAGGCGTTTAGCGATTTTCACCACTGCTTCAGCTGCAACGTTGGCTTGACTATTGCCAGGGCTGATAGTTTCGTGCACAAACTGCCAGTTTCGCACAAACTTGTTGAACACAGCCGATGAAAGCCTTGGTCCGTTGTCACTTAGAAGTTATTTTTCAGCTTTCCGATTACGGTTTCAGAAGTTGCGTCTCGAAGGTAGTAACTCAAAAACACTCACTGTGGCAATCTGTTGTTACTAGTCCTTTCCTGCTCATGAGAACAGGTCTGACCCCACCTTGTGCCAGGGTAGCACAGGTGTCTCCGTTGTTACCAATGACTGCAAACTGTATGTCGCACACACCACATGTCTCCACATAGTGGCAGGTGTCTGCAAACATCTGAGGCCAGAAAATAAGGTCTTGTGCTCTCCTCAAGCATGCCCATGACTGGCATACACCTTCTCCTTCGTGCTCTGCCGCAACGAACTTGGCACGGCAATGCTTTCACACCGTCCTGGATTGTCAACTTACCACAGTAGCTGGAGTAGGCCAGTAGACGATCTGACACTTGCCTTCTGTCGTTATGTCAGTGGTCCATGATGACAGGACCCAGCTCTTGCAGGATGGAATCTTGTAATGTAGCACCACAGGTACGGTCTAGGCGATCATGATTGAACGCAGTGAGGGTGATGCTGTTGATGGCGACCTCATCTGTGACTGGATCATCAGTTGGATCGTGAGATAATGCATCGGTGACAGGTATATCTTTTCCGGGTTTGTACACAATTGTGTAGGATTACTCTTGAGACTTCAATAGCATGTGCTGTAAGCACTTTTGAGCCTTCCCTAGTGCCCGGATAGCCACTAGTGGTTTGTGATCTGTCACCACTTCAACGTCTCGACCATACGTATAGTGGTGAAACTTACCCAGTCCAAGCAACTGGCTCAGCATCTCCTTCTCGATTTGGGCATAGTGGCGTTCAGCACACGACAGAGAATGGCTTGTGTATGTCACTGACTTACCAATACCATCCTGCAACAACATTGAACCCAGTCCGTAATAGCTCATGTCGTTCTCCAGCACCAGTTCTTTACTCAGGTTGTAGAACGTAAGAACAGGAGCCTGCATCAACATCAGGTTGACTTCATCAAAGGATGTCTGGTGTGTATGCGACCACATGTAGGGCACATCCATCTTGAGCTGGTTGTATAGTGGTTGCATGGAGTTGGTCATATAAGGCATGAAACGTGCGAGATAATTTGCCATATCCATAAATCAGCGTAGCTCACCGCGGTTGGTGGTTGGTTGCAACTCACTGATGGCTGTGACCTTCGCTGGGTCCATATGTAATCCATCATGTGTGATGTGATGACCCATGAACTTTGATCTTTTATGCTAATGTCCAGCTTGTCCTTGTTGAGCTTCATGCCAGTTTCAAAAACACCACTCCAAAAATTCGCAACTTCTGATTATGTTCCTGTGTGTCCTTTCCATAGATCACAATGTCGCCTGCGATGCAGACAATGACAGATAGGCATGTAAAATTATGACACA
Source organism: Lamellibrachia satsuma (assembly GCA_033239005.1). NCBI lineage: Eukaryota > Metazoa > Annelida > Polychaeta > Sabellida > Siboglinidae > Lamellibrachia > Lamellibrachia satsuma. The sequence goes on along the minus strand of BSQZ01000003.1, from coordinate 17,834,564 downwards.
AATGGTTTATTAGTAGTCATATTTGAAAAAGAAATGGTTTACTAGCAAGTACAGCTACACTATTTCTGAATGTATATTCTGAAAGCATGTCTCCTAATTACCAAACATGTCATGTTTCAGCTTGATATCTACATATTTATTGACACTATATGAAGTTCCAAAACTGGTCGAAAACACAATATATGATTCATGGGTGTGAAAATGAGACAGGATGCCCTATTTTCAATTAATCGTGATTTGTATTTCCAAAACTATCTAGAGTTGAGACGTGACATTTTTCACAGCTTCATTCTTCCAGCAATGGTATTTCTTAAAATTTTTATCACTGATAAGAAGGTCACCGGGAAAAATGTCTCAAAGTTAGGTGAAACGTTTTCCACCTGAACAAACAGGTAATCATCAATCACTTTACCTTAGTTTCTATTGGTGGTGGTTTCCATATCATTGGTTTAGGAGCTGAAAAATAATAGAGAAAATGAAGTTCATGCCTACCACTTAATTATCTTAAAGAACAAGTTTCACAAATGTATTGTTTTAGTCTGAATTCCATTTTCTACTTCAACTTGGCCTTTCTTCGCCATTTTTATTTTACTTGGAAAGAATACAAAGAACTAAGCTGATTCCAGAAATAACAAATGTTAGTTATGAGAAATACCTGATTGAGTGTAGCTTGACGACATGGTGATTGGATTTAAATGCAAGGCATTCTAGGATTGCAGTCAGCTTACTGAACATGTAAATTTTTCGTGTCTTAGAAACTGTGAAACATGTTTGCCTAACCAGACAATATTTCATGTTATACAATGGCTAGTCATGGTGATATCCACTCGACGTTCACAAATGTATGTTCAACATAAGATTCTCAGAATGAGGCAGCCATGCATTATCTGGATGGATATATCACAGTAATAAGACTACCAGATTGGTCTACAGCATTTTACTGTGAAATATCAACCCAGATTAACACATTTGTTTGCTTCTGAGAATCCATCTGACGTTTGAATTATTTCAAATGCGACCGAGTACGCGCGTACTAAGGCTGTGACGTAGTAATGTATCTGAGCTAAATTTAGTTCCCTACCCTCATCATTCCAGCGGTTGTCTTGGTCTCTTTCAAGCTGTGGTGTCCAATCAACATCTTCGTCTCTGGCCAGTGCAGCTTCATTTTGTCTCCTTATTTTTGCTTGTTGTCGCTTGCTCAACATAAATTCTGGCTTTTGGATGGGAAATCCTAAGAAACCAAATAAGCCATCAACGGGCCACTACACTGGGGAACTGTGCACACAACCCAAAAGTAGCTTTTTCTGAGTAAAAAATATTATATTGATATTTTTTATGCCAGACCCCGGGTTTCCATGGCAACAAAATGGCCACCTTATGTAGGAATTATAGCCCCTCTAAAAAATTAAAACACTTAAAAAGTAATGGATATTTTATCATACTTTCACAATCATCACTGGCTTAGTTAACTGGGTCATTCCGTGTCAAATAACAAAATGTTCAGGAAATTTCAAGAGTTGATGTTTCAGAATTTGCTTAAATTTTAACCAATGAATAAGTAACTACCAATATACCTGAGTACTTCTGAAAAAGAATTAAATATTTACATGCAATTTGTGTCTGTAACACCCTATGATGTGAACAGGGGGTGAGAGCCCCCAAAACACACCTGTTTTTTTTATGTTTTCAAGTGCTTCTAACTTCAGAAGTTTACAAGCTACATATCTGAAATTTGCTGAATATAGGCATTCCAAAGTGATTTCTCAAACTCAAATAAGTTATTTTTAAATTATGCCAATTGATAGAGCTTTTGATTCTGAACAGTGATATCAATTTTATATTTGTACTCCAATATTTAGCACATTTTTTTATTATGCACATTTTTCGTAAAAATCCGAATTTGGCCGAAAGGCCTACTTTGAGACACCACAAATGTCAAACAACACAACTTGAACTCTCAACAGTTTTTTATTCCATTCAGTATACATATAGACCACACCCAATTTTTTTAAAGCATGTAAGATCAACGTACAATTCATAATTTAATTTTGTAAAATGTAAATTTCCTTAATTTGTGCTGATGGGACAAAACACGTCAAAATTCATATCTCTGACAGTTCATAACTTTTGACATAATTGAGGTACATGGATAATTTTTTGTATCTGTGGACTGGTATAACTTTCACCAATGCATTTAAGGCCAAACACGGCAGGTAAATAGGATAATTTTTTTATTTGTGCAAATCTTGCAATTTTTTCGGCCAAAAGTATAGAATGGGTCTTACTGAGTAAAAAAGATATTGAACTTTTGTCAGCCAGACCCCCGTTTCCATGGTAAACAAAATGTCCGCCATTTTGAGCAAATATTGGCAAATTTGGAAACACTGCCATTCTTTATTGAACACATGATTATAACTCTTGCAAATCCATGTTCAGTACACATTCTACTATACAATGACCAGAGCATTTGTTAAGGCCTGGTACGGGTGCTAATTTGCGGTTTTTTGAAAAAATATGTAAATTTAATTTTTCAGCGCCAGATAGTATATTTGTATGTTTACTATAAATAAACTTCACTTTTAGACCAACAATATACCTCTAAATGACTTTTATTCATGAATGAAGTCCACCCCATCACAATGATATATCCATTTTTATTACGAAGACGCAAAATGCGCTGAAAGTTGTCGATGTTTACGCCATAACAACGCGGTCCTTCCAAACCGTCGTCTATCAATCACCATAGTCGCTAATCCCGCCCTTGTGTAGGCATTCGGCCAACATCGTTATTTATGCAGGTTATATTTTGCCGAGAATTACCTTATTTGGCATTCGGTAACCGTCGTGGCGTCACCCGCGAGCGCTCATGCAGTTCCGTGACGCGCCTCGTGTCTTTGAACACTCTGATTGGTCTATGAAGTTGCACGAGCGCAAAATTATCCCAGCATGCCGTTTGTTGCCACTTGCCATTGTTTACAAAATATGGCGTCTTTCTCGAGCGATGTGAGTGTTGTATCTGACAATGTTGATGAAAGCGATAGTTTAAAGTTAGTTTGCATGAAGAACAGTTGTGGAAAGGGAATGGGGAGTAGAATGTCATCTGTCAAGAAAAGGTGGCAGTTATTGGCGGCTTCTGCGCGGGGAAAACGAAAGTTAATTTCGTCGCCTGTCAGAAACGCTGGCGAAGACGCAACAATGCCGGTCGCAGCTGTCACTTCGACTTCGTTGCCCATTGCCGTGGATGAGTGTGAGACTAGTGATAGTGTTACTGCCGACACCAGTTATGCTACGATAGTGAAAGAGACTGCAGCTATGCCAAGTAGTGCGTCTCGTAGCAGGACAAAACTAGCGTGATGACAGCAGGCCTATTTCCGTGGCAGATGGTAAGTTGGATGTTTAGTTCCTAGTTCTGGTGATCATCTAGTGACAATGTAATTTTCAAAGTGTAAACAGTGAGACGCTTTGCTAGATTAGTACTTTATAGACTTGAAAAGTTTGATTATTGCCTGTATTTTTTATTTGTCCATAAAGTTATACACATTGGTTTATGTTGATTGCATCTTAGACATATTTCAAAACTATCAATAGCTGACGTAATGTTTACAAACCAAGTGATCATAGTAACTGTTATTATGATCAAATATAATATGTGTTTATATATAAATGTTATGTGACTAATTTAATAGATAGTGTTTTAGTAGTGTTGCAGTTTGGTATTTCAACATTGTGTTTATATTTAATGTCGTCATTCGTGCAATTTGTTGTCAATAGTACACTGTTTTATTTGAAGTTTTCAGGCGTGTTTGTTATATAGTTTTGAAGCATATTCAGTGAAGTTTGTTATTTATATGCTGTATTTAATGTAAATCTCACTTTAGGTTATACATCATTACCAAACATGGTAGATATTTAATAATTTCTACATTTAGCAATTTCTGCATTATTCAGTAGCTTACATGTATGACAATAAACCTTTTATGACAGTTCTTGACCCATGTTATATTTGTTAACACCCCCACACTGGTGTGTCATCGACATCGACCGCATCAACGCGTTGCTTGGGAAGATTCACTGCCCTCACTGCCAGTGCGAAAACACAGTGCATGTGACCACGGACGAACACAAGGGGTTCGCGCTGCACTTGACACTGTCATTCAGAGCTTGGCAGTGCCTTTTCATCTCCGGTGCTTGCTACTGGCACCAACCCTCAGCTGTTTGCCATCAATGACATAATGGTGCTACTTTTCAACCGACTCGGCCTGGGCTATACAGCAATGAAAGAGTTTTGCGGCATACTTGGAATTCCAGGTATGCATCTGAAGACCTTTCAAGAAAAAGAAAAGAAGGTGATTTCCAAGACAGTAGAAGTGACCAACGCTGTGCTACAGCAGAGTGCTGACGTTGTTCGTGCGATGCACCAAGCCACCAACCCTGGTGATGAAGAGGAGGACGAGGATTCCGTACGCATCACTGTAAGCTTTGACGGAACCTGGCAGAAGCGAGGTCACACGTCGATGCACGGAGTGGCAGCTGTCATTGATGTCATAACAGGGCTGGTAGTGGACTAAGAAGTCCTGTCCATGTACTGCCACAGCTGTAAGAAGGCAGAGTTTGCAGCTGACTCGCCTGCCTTCACTGCATGGTATGCCGAGCACCAGGACGACTGCTCCGTGAACTACCACGGCAGCTCAAATGCCATGGAAGTGGAGGCAGCAAAGCATCTGTGGGAGCGATCAGTTCGCAACTATGGACTCATGTATACAGGGATGCTCGGGGATGGGGATTCAAAAGCATACCAGGCTGTGGTCGAGATGGAGCCATACAGCCCTGACATTCCCATTGTTTGAGAAGAGTGTGTCAACCATGCACATAAACGCATGGGCACAGCTCTTCTCAAACTGGCGAAGTAGGAGAAACTTGGAGGGCGTGGCCGTGGTCTTCTGACGAAGGATAAGGCGATGCAGCTGCAGCAGTACTATCGATATGCGATCAAAGCGAGTGGTGGTGACACGAACAACATGCGGGACAGAGTGTTGGCAACTCTGTTCCACTGCATGAGTACAGACGAGGAGCCTCATCACTCGTTGCCCTCGTGGTACAAACTCCTGGTGCTTTTACCAGCGAGCACTGGCGACTGACGAAGAACCACCATCCCACGAACTCCACATCAAGCACCCTCTAGCCCATGACATCGCCGAGGCTATGGTGCCGGTCTACCGCCACATGTCTGACCCAAACCTCCTCAAGCGACTCGCCAAGGGAAAGACCCAGAACAGCAACGCGTCACTGCACTCAGTCATTTGGAGTCGCTCTTCTAAGACCATATTTGTCTCACACGGAAAACTGCAAGGGGCTGTAGCTAGAGCGGTTGCTTGCTTCAATGCCGGTGCATCACACCTGACCGAGGTGATGGAGCTCCTCGCAATTGAAGTTAATGAACTTAGTCTAGCCTTTGTGGACGAGTGTGACCAGCAGTGGGTTGCCAAAGAAGAGCTGGCTAGCATGACCTCTGCAAAGAAAGACCGAAAGAGGCGGGGCGAGGAGCGGAAGCGAAAGCGGGCATATAACGAGGAGCAGGAGGGCCCGTCTTATGTGGCTGGGGCATTCTAGACACTAGAAACTGTTCCTATTCTAGTTGTTTCCAACACTTGTCAATTATGTTACAATTATTGTGGTTACCATGTTATGGTCTTATGATGTCTCATTCAAGTAATCTTGTAATTTGCAGTTGCCCCAGATTTGTTGTTATTATCATGTTGTGGATGTATTTCATCATAAACATTGTTTGTTCTGCATAATTGACATTGTGAGAAAGCAAACACCTTTAATAGGATTGTTTTGGCTGCTTACAAACATTACTATTCACATTGTGACAGTTCAATGTCAAATGGGCGTTTACAGGAAATCAGAATGATGATGCAAATTACCTTTATATTTGTAAAATACTAAACTGTCTAAATTATGTGGGTGTATTTCATCTCAAACAGTAGTTATTGTGCATAATTAGTCTCTGGGAAATAAACAAACACCATTTATTTAATGTTTTGCTTGCTTACAATAATTATTATTCATATTATCACTGTGTAAACTTTGACGGCCGTTTACAGAAAATCATGTTTTTGGCCACATAAACTTGCAACACTCTGGAAGTAAAATATGGTAATTTGGTTTGGATTACTGTGTTCTCCTGGATATAATGCACAATCCGTATAAAAAACATTTTGGTTTTTTGGTTTATCTTTGTAGTTATCTAAAAAAAATTTGAAAAATTTTGCATTTTCAATAAATGTTTTGAAAATTCTAAATAAAATATAAATATAAAAAAAATTTGAATTGTTTTTTATACAGATTGTGGAGAATATCCAGAACACAACAGGCTAAGCCAGATCACAATACCATTTTTACATCCAAAGTGTTTCTAGATATGATATAAATTACCACTATTTGGCGGCTATTTTGTTTATTACCATGGAAACGGGGGGTCTGGCAGAAAAAATTGTTATACATTTTTTACTCAGTAATAGCTTTCCTACAGCTTGGTTGCAATTTTTTTTTTATTAATTATGCTTTTAAAAAAAGTGTCCTATCTAGCTGCCATATCTCCCCTTAAAATGTTGTTTTTTATTTTTTAAATAATTTTTTTGTAAAGTGTGAAAAAAAAACTTCATTTTTGGCAACAAGTGTTTATCTTTCAAACTATTGATGATTTTTAAGGCGTCGCTTGGGTCTAAACACATTTTATTTTCTTATTTCATTATCACTGAACTTACAGAGCTGAAACTTTCATAGATTGCAAGTCCAGGTAACAGTAATGGTGTGAATTTTTATCAGAAAGTTTCATACATATTTTCCCACGGTATGCAGCCATCTTGGATTGAATGTTGCGTGTGACTTATATCAGTAACCACTGGATTTAGAGGACTCAAATTTAGTGTGTAGTTACTCTACATAACCCCAATGAAAACAGTCAGTTGACTTTCCAAGTTTTCAAAAAACTTGGTTTCATGATTTTTTTTACATCTGAATGTATTTTTTCATCATGAAATTTTACATCGATGGTTCATTAAATAAAATATAAGTAATGTTTTCTAAAAAGTTACTATATAGTTTTCAAGAGCGTACTATCAAGAAACACTGTAGAAAGTTTCAAGCAATTCTGTCAAACAATAGCAGAGATAGGTTACACGGGAGGCAGTAGGTGTGTGGGAAAACATGTTTTTGAGAAAATCGTGTTCAAAGTTTATGTACATTGGCACATACATTTCAACATCTGAAAAGCAACCTAGATGATTGAAACTTTGTATACATATTATTGAATGTATAATCTATCAAAAGGCAAAGTTAAGAGTCATTGGCATTGTAAAATAAATTTCACACAAGTCCTGAGTACCCGATACCCATATCCATCGTTGCCGACACAGCTGATCTCACCACGACAAACGGGACATTCGTCGCCTGAGTCCCATCGATACAGTCTGATGACAGAGTTGCATTGATAACCTTGTCGCAACTGGTGCAGAAAGTCTTGAGGCCACACACTATGCCGAGGGTGCGGTGCGGTCGACAGCTCGCATGGAGAGTGTATGCTTCCTACACAATGTGCATGGCAGGTTCGCAACAAGTGATGGCAACACGGCACAGCATACAAGTACTGTTGAAAGATCTCCATCAGGATCTGTCTCATCCTCAACCAGGAATCGCGGGACACCTATCTCCTCCAGAAGATCTGCATAACCAAACTTCCGTTCATTGGCAGACAGTCTCCGAGACAGATCAGCTGGTACTGTTGATAACCGCCTTGATGCCTGGAAAAAATACACAATATAAATGTATTTCATGAACAAAAAAGTATCCAAGACATGTTCAACAACAAAAGCCCCCCCTTACTACGTATGCAGGGGTATGGCATTGAATGCAATTTACTTTATTGGCATTGCCATATTATACACACACCCGCGCGCATGTGTGTATATAGGTTATGTATACGATAATTACCAAGGCAAATTGTAGTAATATAATAAACCATAGCTACAATTCTGCTTCTAATGTGCCTGGATGGCCCCTGGACCTGAATGTCAACACAACCACGAACATCAACAGCATGAACTAGATCAGCGTCAAATCGTTTATACAGTAATAGTTATACCACAAAGGCTAACGATGTTTGGATAAAACACAAATGTATATAAATCTTAATCATATGCACTATCATAGTGAAGATATGAAATATCAGAATTAAACTTACACTGCGTGCCATTCTCGCTGGCACCATGGTGATGGTCGAAGAAGACAAAGTTGTCGTCGCAGGTTCATTGGCGAATTCAACCCTCGATGCCTTCGCATCGCGCGCTAACTGCAACGATGCAAGCTTTCTCTGCCTCCCAGTACCATAACCGCCCACTTGCTTTCGACCGAACAGCATAATGTCGTTTTACAAAGCGATATAAATGAACGAAACTCATGGGATAAAAGTCGATCGAATCGAACGTAGCTGATATTTCAAGCTGACGTCAGAGGATGGAAATTAGTATTACAACCAATTAGAGCGCTTGATTTGAGGGAATCCGACATCACGTGGTGATGTCCGGCGAATCGTCGTGGCATTCCCCATTCCTTTGTCGCCGAGACAAAAACAAAGACTTAGCAATGATAGGCATCATACAAAAGACACGTTTTATGACAGAAATGTGTTTATTTCGACAGTGTAACTTACATGAATGGCAAGTTGAATAATATTTATACACGGAAATAGCAACAACTCGAAATTCATTTTATTGTCAAAAATCCGTCAAATCCAACCTGAGTCTCCCATTAAAATGTCTCTGGTCATTGTACAGAGTAAAGTATGCTGAATGCAACATTCAAAACCTTATTTGGATAGCATAATTACTCACGGAGATATCCTTTTTCCAAATGCAGAAAACACGTTTTTGAGAAAACGGCGGTCAAAGATTTGTTTACCATCAATACTTCTGATACTTTCAAACTATGTGTCACATAGATATTTCATTTGGCATGCTTATAGAAATTATTATACTGAATATAACAATGTAAACATTATGTTGCTGGCATAAGTACTTCCAGAGATATACTTCCTGCAAACGTGATATATGAACCAAACAAAATGGCCACCATTTTGGAATTTTTTTTCATTATTAATATACAACAGAAGTTTCTTATCAGTATTCTTACCAGTATGGTTGATGGGGCAGGAGGCTATCTGGCCTGTATAAGCTCCTTTATTAGCAGTTTTCTACAACTTCTGTTGATTTGAGTACTTGATTTTAGCAAATTTCTTTGGTAGGTATTTGATAGAGTTGTGTATTTACTCAAATAATGACTTGATGCACGACTTGAAGGTGTTGAAGAAGTTGAAGTGTCATGTATCTGATAATATCAATCAGGATTGATTCAACAAATAGAAAGCTGTTTCCAAATGTGTAACTTGTTCTCAGGTCACCCGCGGACAGGCTATAATGCCTATATACATAAAAAAATATTAACTAAATTTGTTAACCTCAGGAACAACTAAGAAACAGCTAGACAGTAACAGAGTCCACAAGACAAACAAGGTTCCACAACATTCAGTCAAATCCGCCAGCCTTGTATGCTGGCCCTTCTTCCTCCTCGGCGCTTGACCTGTGCCACTGTTCTACTTCCAACTCCCGGGAACCGTTGCCGGCATCTGCGGTGTCGCTAACTCGTCGTCTACAGTGACAACGCATGGCTGCATTTCTGCCGTATCCGGCTGTTTCACCGCCGAAAATGTCCTATTTGCACGTGCATCCCGCAGTTGCTGCGTTCTCCCTTTCTTTTTCTGCCCAAAAGCATGCTTTGTGGAAAACTTATTCGTTCTGACTCGATGATTATTTTCGTTAGACGCCATTGTTGTGTACACTCGGAAATAGCAACATCGTGCATTGTGGGAGATCACGCGTCATATATGCAAGTGTCCGCGCCATGTATGGAAATATCCGGGTCAACGCGGGTTACAAGTACAGCGGAGCGTCCCGACGGTGACGTAGCATAATGCCGAATACCAAATAAGGAGATAGTCGGTAGAATACTGCTTACATATATGACGATGTCCAGCGAATACGGGTCAAAAGGTGGGGATGCCGTCTAGACAGGTGGTTAGAGAACAAGATGGCGTACGATGAATTTACGGCAATGTTGCTAAGGTCTAAACATCGCATATTTTCAAACTTTTGAGAATCAAAACTGGATTATTACTTGATAGGGGTACACTTTATTCACGAATAAAAGTGATTTAGAGGTATGTGATCGTTATAAAAATTAACTTTATTGATAATTAACATACAAAGCTATCGGAAAAAGGACGAAACACATTTTGAGCATATTTTTGGAAAATACGTAATTTCACCTGCCGTGTGTGGCCTTAACGCATATAGAGCTTGGGTTCTTTAAGGTTAACCTTGACTTTTACAGGCAGTAAAGGGCAACACATACCAATTACACAAACGTTTCCCCCAAATAAAACAATGTGCCGAACAGTGTTCTTGATGCAAAAACTGCTATTTAGTGCAGCTACTTGCACACAAAAACATTACTGAGATAAATTATCAAGAGCTATTGAGATATAACATCATATCTATAATTTCTGACTCTTTTATCATGCATAAACCATATTAGACTAAAGTAATAATAAAACACAATGTCAAACACACAAGTGGATAGATAATCTAGATACTAGATTATAATAATAAAAATTTTCCTATGTAATTCTTACATTAATTGTAATTCTTACATTACATTGCGCCGAATGTAGCCATAAACAAATGAGTTTTAATACAGGATTTACCGAACTTTCAAACAGTCAGGCAACTCGATCAACTGGGGTGCTGCAGTCACAGAATAAACACGCCAACCATACATGTAGTTCTAGAATTATGGCTGGGACAGTCACTGATCTCTATGAAATAATTATTAGAAATCAGTGGATACAGTTAGGAGACAATTACTGGAGAAGCCAAGCTGGCGGCCTGACAGGTACGGTGAAATATATCGCCAATAAACGCAGGCGTGACTTCGGGCTTTGTTCAAATTACATTCCCGGGTGGGCGAAATTGTTTCCCAACCGAGTGCAGTTATGAATATTAATCAGTTTCCCGTGGCCAATGCTGTCACGTTTGGTTTGGTTAGGTTTATGTGGCATAAATATTGATGAGCAACGGAAGGAGCCGACCCAAATTCAGTTGGGAAAAACATTTCATTTCCAGTTGATGCATGAAGTCACAACTGCATTTATCGGCGATGTGTTTCACCTACACATCGGGTCGCCAGCTTCGCTCTTCCAGTAGTCGTCCTTTGACTGTACCCATTGATTTCTAATAACTATTTATAAAGATCATTGGCTGTCTGTAACAGAATTTTATTTTTACATCCATGTTTTAAGTTGTGTTGTTGATATGCATCAAAGTTGTCACGCAAATTCAGATTCCACGAATTTGTGTCCATTTGTCTAACCCCAGACATGCGATAGTCCAAGGACAACACTTGTTCAGTTACTCTGTTTGAAGTCACTTCTTTAGCTGTGACATTGTTATCTTATTTACTTTATTGATACAACCTCATAATAAGGTAGAGAATAAGTAAGATGACAAATTAGCCATAGAAAAGAGTTGTCACTTTGCACACAGAAATAGCCAAAAGTGTGAAAGTATTTATTCACTTGCATGTTTGACAATGTGTTTTATTATTACTTTATTCTAGTCTGTTTTATGCATGAACACTTATTCTAATCTGTTTTATACATGAAAACTTAGTCATTTTGCTTTATAACATTAGCTAAAATCTATATAAAAAAATACATGATAAAAAAAAAATTTGTGGGGCCATTAAAAAAATATGGGCCATTTATTTATTTTGCTAATTTCAGACACTGCCATTATGTCTTGGAAGACATTCTGGTAATTTGCCATATTTACTGTGATGATGGCTAATGATTACTAACCTAGCAACTGCATTGTTTCGTAGTTTCTCTTCATATTCTTCAATCTCAGCTTTTCATAGTCGCACAAGTTCTCCAATTCCGCCTTGGTGAAATAACGGTCAATGTTGATCGAGTCAGTACTAATCCATGGAAGGCTTTCCATCCTCGCATCAAACTCTTCTTTGTTAAATTCAACATACTGCAACTGTAATTGTAACTTTTAGAATCACAGTAAACATAAAAGTTAACATTAGTAACATCTCAGATTATAAAGCTGGTTACTAAAATTACAGACCACATTTCATAATAAATCAATGATAGTTTCCCAAAAATAAAATCAAAGCAACACATTTTATGAGCACTTTGCATTAACTCTGTCTAACTTCGATCAATAGTAGATTATTGCAGGCCCTTCGCTAGGATTGTGAAAATTTACAGTATTATTTTTTATTTACTAGTTATGCAAACCAAAAACTGGTTACACACATATAGGAGATTAATTGGGAATAGTCAAATAAAAGGAGAAATGATACCATCACAGATGTACTGTACATCTGTGAAAAAAGGCTGTAACGTTACAGTAAGATCACGTATCAATAGCCAATCCCTAAACACGTACAGTCCAATGAATATGGACAATCATAAAGGTGGTTTGACCTGATCAAATTCAAACTGACCGAATGCTCTAGGGGTTCAACAGTAGGTCTACACCCATATCCTCTACTCATTTATATACCCTTGCTACTGGCATTTTCAGAATATACCCCAGCTTTGTAGTGTTATATGTAGATACCTACTCATCCACACCACTATTTAAATGGTTTATTACATGGGTTACACCCAGAAGCCACCAAAAATTTATTGTCGTCTCACATTGTGTACATTAAGGCCTGGTACGGGTGCTAATTTGCGGTTTTTTGAAAAAATATATCAATTTAATTTTTCAGCGCCAGATAGTATATTTGTATGTTTACTATAAATAAACTTCACTTTTAGACCAACAACATACCTCTAAATGACTTTTATTCATGAATAAAGTCCACTCCATCACAATGATATATCCATTTTTATTACGAAGACGCAAAATGCGCTGAAAGTTGTCGATGTTTACGCCATGACAACGCGGTCCTTCCTTCGACTTACGCCATCTTGTTTGATATTTTTGGAACCGCCAAACTGTCGTCTGTCAATCACCATAGTCGCTAATCCCGCCCTCTGATAGGTCTACGAAGTTGCGCGAGCGCAAAATTATCCCAGCATGCCGTTTGTTGCCACTTGCCATTGTTTACAAAATATGGCGTCTTTCTCGAGCGATGTGAGTTTTGTATCTGACAATGTTGATGAAAGCGATAGTTTAAAGTTAGTTTGCATGAAGAAAAGTTGTGGAAAGGGAATGGGTGGTAGAATGTCATCTGTCAAGAAAAGGTGGCAGTTACTGGCGGCTTCTGCGCGGGGAAAACGAACGTTAATTTCGTCGCCTGTCAGAAACGCTGGCGAAGACGCGGCAATGCCTGTCGCAGCTGTCACTTCGACTTCGTTGCCCATTGCCATGGCTGAGTGTGAGACTAGTGATAGTGTTACTGCCGACACCAGTGATGCTACGATAGTGAAAGAGACTGCAGCTATGCCAAGTAGTGCGTCTCGTAGCAGGACAAAACTAGCATAAGTGTTAACAGTGAGACGCTTTGCTAGATTAGTACTTCATAGACTTGAAAAGTTTGATTATTGCCTGTATTTTTTATTTGTCCATAAAGTTATACACATTGGTTTATGTTGATTGCATCTTAGACATATTTAAAAACTATCAATAGCTGATGTAATGTTTACAAACCAAGTGATCATAGTAACTGTTATTATGATCAAATATAATGTGTGTTTATATATAAATGTTATGTGACTAATTTAATAGATAGTGTTTTAGTAGTGTTGCAGTTTTGTATTTCAACATTGTGTTTATATTTAATGTCGTCATTCGTGCAATTTGTTGTCAATAGTACACTGTTTTATTTGAAGTTTTCAGGCGTGTTTTTTTATATAGTTTTAAAGCATATTCAGTGAAGTTTGTTATTTATATGCTGTATTTAATGTAAATCTCACTTTATGTTATACATCATTACCAAACATGGTAGATATTTAATAATTTCTACATTTAGCAATTTCTGCATTATTCAATAGCTTACATGTACGATAATAAACCTTTTATGACAGTTCTTGACCCATGTTATATTTGTTCACAGCCCCACACTGGTGTGTCATCGACATCGACTGCATCAACGCGTTGCTTGGGAAGATTCACTGCCCTCACTGCCAGTGCGAGAACACAGTGCATGTGACCACGGACGAACACAAGGGGTTCGCGCTGCACTTGACACTGTCATTCAGAGCTTGGCAGTGCCTTTTCATCTCCGGTGCTTGCTACTGGCACCAACCCTCAGCCGTTTGCCATCAATGACATAATGGTGCTACTTTTCAACCGACTCGGCCTGGGCTATACAGCAATGAAAGAGTTTTGCGGCATACTTGGAATTCCAGGTATGCATCTGAAGACCTTTCAAGAAAAAGAAAAGAAGGTGATTTCCAAGACAGTAGAAGTGACCAACGCTGTGCTACAGCAGAGTGCTGACGTTGTTCGTGCGATGCACCAAGCCACCAACCCTGGTGATGAAGAGGAGGACGAGGATTCCGTACGCATCACTGTAAGCTTTGACGGAACCTGGCAGAAGCGAGGTCACACGTCGATGCACGGAGTGGCAGCTGTCATTGATGTCATAACAGGGCTGGTAGTGGACTAAGAAGTCCTGTCCATGTACTGCCACAGCTGTAAGAAGGCAGAGTTTGCAGCTGACTCGCCTGCCTTCACTGCATGGTATGCCGAGCACCAGGACGACTGCTCCGTGAACTACCACGGCAGCTCAAATGCCATGGAAGTGGAGGCAGCAAAGCATCTGTGGGAGCGATCATTTCGCAACTATGGACTCATGTACACAGGGATGCTCGGGGATGGGGATTCAAAAGCATACCAGGCTGTGGTCGAGATGGAGCCATACAGCCCTGACATTCCCATTGTTTGAGAAGAGTGTGTGAACCATGCACATAAACGCATGGGCACAGCTCTTCTCAAACTGGCGAAGTAGGAGAAACTTGGAGGGCGTGGCCGTGGTCTTCTGACGAAGGATAAGGCGATGCAGCTGCAGCAGTACTATCGATATGCGATCAAAGCGAGTGGTGGTGACACGAACAACATGCGGGACAGAGTGTTGGCAACTCTGTTCCACTGCATGAGTGCAGACGAGGAGCCTCATCACTCGTTGCCCTCGTGGTACAAACTCCTGGTGCTTTTACCAGCGAGCACTGGCGACTGACGAAGAACCACCATCCCACGAACTCCACATCAAGCACCCTCTAGCCCATGACATCGCCGAGGCTATGGTGCCGGTCTACCGCCACATGTCTGACCCAAACCTCCTCAAGCGACTCGCCAAGGGAAAGACCCAGAACAGCAACGAGTCACTGCACTCCGTCATTTGGAGTCGCTGTTCTAAGACCGTATTTGTCTCACACGGAAAACTGCAAGGGGCTGTAGCTAGAGCGGTTGCTTGCTTCAATGCCGGTGCATCACACCTGACTGAGGTGATGGAGCTCCTCGCAACTGAAGTTAATGAACTTAATATAGCCTTTGTGGACGAGTGTGACCAGCAGCGGGTTGCCAAAGCAGAGCTGGCTAGCATGACCTCTGCAAAGACCGAAAGAGGCGGGGCGAGGAGCGGAAGCGAGCATATAACGAGGAGCAGGAGGGCCCGTCTTATTTGGCTGGGGCATTCTAGACACTAGAAACTGTTCCTATTCTAGTTGTTTCCAACACTTGTCAATTATGTTACAATTATTGTGGTTACCATGTTATGGTCTTATGATGTCTCATTCAAGTAATCTTGTAATTTGCAGTTGCCCCAGATTTGTTGTTGTTATTATCATGTTGTGGATGTATTTCATCATAAACATTGTTTGTTATGCATAATTGATGTTGTGAGAAAGCAAACACCTTTAATAGGATTGTTTTGGCTGCTTACAAACATTACTATTCACATTATGACAGTTCAATGTCAAATGGGCGTTTACAGAAAATCAGAATGATGATGCAAATTACCTTTATATTCCTAAAATGCTAAACTGTGTAAATTATGTGGGTGTATTTCATCTCAAACAGTAGTTATTGTGCATAATTAGTCTCTGGGAAATAAACAAACACCATTTATTTAATGTTTTGCTTGCTTACAATAATTATTATTCATATTATCACTGTGTAAACTTTGACAGCTGTTTACAGAAAATCACGTTTTTGGTCACATAAACTTGCAACACTCTGGAAGTAAAAATGATATGGTAATTTGGTTTGGATTATTGTGTTCTCCTGGATATAATGCATAATCTGTATAAAAAACATTTTGGTTTTTGGTTTTATCTTTGTAGTTATCTAAAAAAAATGTCGAAAGATTTTGCATTTTCAATAAATAAGTTTTGAAAATTCTAAATAAAATATAAATATTCAAACATTTTGAAATGTTTTTTATACAGATTGTGGAGAATATCCAGGAGAACACAACAGGCTAAGCCAGATCACCATACCATTGTTACTTCCAGAGTGTTGCAATTTCCTAGATATGCTATAAATACCACTATTTGGCGGCCATTTTGTTTATTACCATGGAAACGGGGGTCTGGCAGAAATTTTGTTTATACATTTTTTACTCAGTAATAGCTTTCCTACAGCTTGGTTGCAAAAAATTATGTTAATTATGCTTTAAAAAAAAAGTGTCCTATCTAGCTGCCATATCTCCCCTTAAGGTTCGTAATAAAAAGGCTCGTTTTAATACAAACCCTATTTTTACCCCATGATTGAGAAAATAAGAACCAGTTATAGTCCCACATCAATATTGCATGTTATTTGATAAATAAAAATGCACTTACTTAAAAACCAATAAACAGGACAACAGGTCCCTAGCTAAGAGCCTGGATTAGAGAACTTATAAAAGTTTGCCACCGAAATAGTTTTCAAGATACATCAACACAACACAAAAATTAATTTGTGCACAATTATTATGCACACATTAATTGTATTGTGTGATTATTTACTTTACCATGGACACAATTGGTCAAACTGGTTGAAAACAGTCAAAAAGAAGTTAAAAAGACGTCTTAAGTTATGATTATCGATAACTTTTTTCAACAACTTCAACAACTTATGACTTATTAGCTCACTGTCACTGATGAAAGAGCAAACTGTCAAACACGTCTTTTATAAAATATGCCACATCAATACTGCCAATAGACTGAAAAATACAAATAGGGCAATAGTATACTGATTATAATTTGGTCATTATACCAACTTATAGTAAATACTAATTATACAGTAGATGTTTTATATAGCTATTATTGTTTTTAGTATGTTCACAATACTTACCTGATTTGCCTTTCTTGCCATCGTGACGTTGAATGCCTAGATGCACAACCTGAAACAAGCACTTTTAGTAAGAATCTTACGTCACCTAAAATAGTATGGCACTAGCATTGATATGATAAATTTGTAGTCACCAGCGTAGATTTCGCTTCGTGCCAGATTTTGCCTAATTTTGTGATCTTACTGGATCTCACATTAGATACGTCTGACATAAAATCATGTCACTGGTAGTGTAAACTATGCATCAACAGGTTCTTGAGAGCAATTTTTTTATATATCTAGTTCGACATTAATCTCCATGTGGACTTACTTTTGATTTTGTAAAAACGTTACATTTCATTTTATCGGACGAAAATGTATGCAACTGATCGTAATAATCACTACAGGAAAGTAATCGAATATATATATACATATTAGCATATATTGATGCTTTTTTCAAAGACGTTCTTTCTAATGTCTTTTGCTGCTCTTGTTAGCAGTAAACTTGACTATTGCAATTCCCTTTATTATAATATTAATATTGCTCTCTAGGACATCTTGAAACGTCAACGTGTGCAAAATGGTTTGGCAAGGGTAGTTACCCGGTCCTTTTTTTCGCACTCAGTATCGTATTGGCTCCCTGTGTGATATCACATTATTTTTAAGATCCGCACAAATACCTATCAAGCACTTTCATCCAAGCAACCAGCATTTTTACATTCACTGCTCACTCCTAGAAGACAGCCTAGATATCTTCAATCATCAAGTTCTGATCTACTGTTTACTCCCAGTGTTAAGACAAATGTCGGAACTAAAACTTTTTCAGTTGCTGCACCGACTCTGTGGAACTCACTCCCTGTTAGCAGGGGTTTTTAGACCGTGTTCACCTGTGAACCAAAAGCACCCGTGAACCAGTGCCAAAAGTGCCCGACGGTCTTTATGTTGGCTGAAAAAAAAAGCACAGGAAATACTCGACATGAAGAGACACCGACAAATGCACTGACGTCACTGACTTGTCACCATCAGTCATGACGTAACATGCAGTGTTTTGAACTAGGAATTGAAATTTAGAGGACCTGTCTCCCACTCTTTAAAAAGTGAGACATTCAGTTTTAGGCAGTGCTACTGAACAATATATATATAAATCATTGGCGATCACAATTGATTTAACATACACAGTCACACACACACATGGTATATATATACGTATATAATTATATGTGGGGCAGAGCACAAATAGTAATGTTTTTTGTTGTTAGCTCAGTAACCAGTAATTGAAGGTAGTAAATTAAACTTTGGAAATAAATTTGTTTAACAAATATTGAGAGTGAAGTTTGACACGATAGTCATATTTTATTACAATAACATCACCAACTGCTGGCTCCACACAAGGAAATGTTCTTCCTATGCATGGTACTGCACAAAGAATCCAATTTTGCACAAATGCACATTGCATGTCAGTAGGTATTCCAAAGTGATTTTTCAAATTCCACCAAGTTATTTTTAAATTATGCCATTTGATAGAGCTTTTGATTCTGAATAGTGATATAAATTTTATATTTGTACTCCAATATTTAGCAGAGATATGATTTTTTCCCCGATTTTTTAACTACGTACATTTTTCGTCAAAATCCGAATTTGGCCGAAAGGCCTACTTTGAGACACCACAAATATCAAACAACACAACCTGAACTCTCAAAACTTTTTTTTTTTTTATTCAACATACATATAGACCACACCCAATTTTTTTCAAGCACGTAAGATCAACATACAATTCACAATTTTATTTTGAAAATGTAAATTTCCTTAATTTGTGCTGATGGGTGAAAACACGTCAACATTTATAACTCTTTGACAGTTCATAACTTTTGACATAATTGAGGTACAGGGATAATTTTTGTATCTGTGGAATGGTATAACTTTCATCAATGCATTTAAAACATACAGAGCTTGGGTTCTTTAAGGTTAACCTTGACTTTTACAGGCAGTAAAGGGCAACCTATCGCAATTACACAAACGTTTCCCTCAAATAAAACAATGTGCCGAACAGTGTTTATGATGCCAAAACTGCTATTTTGTGTAGCTACTTGCACACAAAAAATACTAGGGAGATAAATTACTAAAAGCTATTCAGATGTAAAATCATATCTATCATTTCAGACTCTTCGTGACCTTCAGTCAAGAGAGGATTTACAAACTCGTGATTTTCTCATAATCTGTTGAAATTGACTTCACGGCTGGCATGAACTACACACGACCGTACTGGTCATTCTCTACTTAAAAGTACATTGTTTGTGAGCCCTTAACATTATACATAAGCAAACAATAATAAACAAACATAAAAAGCATTGGACACATATATACCATTTATTAAATATGTTTATTAATATAACAAATACACTTGGTCAAATGCAAATACAGTGTTTTTTAATTGTTAAATACATCTAAGTTATAATACAAATACATTTCCTTCCCAAGTATGCTTTTCATAATTAACGTATCTGCTGTTTTACTTATTTTGTCTTCTCTGTCATCCAAATTTCTCGTTTTGTCTACTGTGTACTATTACAATTTAGGACTATTACAAGACCTGGTTGCATTTGACAAACATCAACTGTTGAAAGTGGTCGTCACTCAAGTTGCACCAGTCAGCCAGGATGGAAGATTTTCACATCACAAAACCAATATGAAGCTCCAACTAAAAAAAAGGGGAAATCAAAATTAATTACCAACCAAACTGGCAATCATTCCAGTTTGGTTGCCAATCTGTCGGTCCCTGAACCTCCGTTTGGGATTTGAAGTGCAGCTTATGAAATGGAATAAAGTAAAGTGACTTGTTTATAATTTTACAATTCACTGAATCAGCCAATATATCAATATACAATTACTACAGTATGATAAAATAATAAATTGCCTGTACAATCAAACAAATACTACGTGCATAAACAGATTAAAGCTTAAGTTAATATAAAGTTACATTATTCCGGTTAATCTAAAAATGGATGGGTATTCTGCCTGAGAAAAAAATTTCAGTGTTCATTTAATAATATACCAATAAATAAAACAAAGTTTATATGGGTAACCATGAAAATATTATCACTAAAATATGTATAATTGCATCCTAACTTTGTGCATAGGCCATCGCGCAATATCGTGGCAACTCGGTATTGCAACGCAACGAGAAACAACCTGGTCACATGATCAACGATTTTGTCTCTTTCAGCAGAAACTAACACTAAATAAGATATGTTAATAATTCAAATGCTTCGTATATATTTGGGACACAAACTGTTGGTATTGTTGGGTAGACAGGTCGCCTAAAAAGAAATAAAACGTTCGCATCGTATGGGGGACTGATCCCGTGAAAGTCGGACGCATGGCATCGGCTTCGACTCAACTATTTGATGCTAAATGTTATCGCGTATTATCATTAAACTAATCAAATATTACTTCACAAAATGAAAACATACAATAACTTACCTTTCTGGGTGAAGTTAACATGTTTCTGACGACGTTCTGCGAAGCAGATGACTCCAACGTCTCACAGCGTGGACATAGACACACCTTTGCAGCCATGTTTTCGAAACTCGCTGGCATTTATTAGTGGGGGGAACTTTGACCGGCCAGCGGAGGGAAGCCATTGTTTTATTACAAATTAACCAAAGTTTTTTAAAAAGAACAGATGCTGGCCTATTTAATGATATATTGCATGTTGAGAAATAATTTTCTGGTTCATGTCAAACAACAAAAAGAAAATTTCATCATCGAAAAATGTAATCTTCGCGGGATTCGTTTTGAACAAAAAGTATATGTATCAATGGCTGAACATCTCCTCTTTGACCTCAGCATAAATTCAGCGTCACCCGAGGTTATGCTGTCCTCCGCGAAGCGACGAAATAGGGTGGCGTGCAAATGTCGGCGACGCGAATTCGGAACATCGCTTTTCACGGCCACCAACCCGTCACTTTCAAAAATTCATCAACAAATAAGTAAGCCCTTTTAAAACAATTGATTATCACTGAACAACAGAGGAAAGATATCAACGTTTATTGAGGTAACATTTGTAGCTCAAAATGGTATCAGTGATTTTATATTAATTTTTGAACATCACCCAAAACCGGCCTTCTGCAGCAGTTTTCGCCAGCCGCGACAGCCACTTTGGAATACCTAATATAAAAAACAATGGAGGAGGAACTTCAACAAAGGCAAATATAAAGTGATGAGAACATATCTAGCAAATATAGATTGGAATAACTTGCTGAAGAACAAGACAGCAACAGAATGCTGGACTTGTTTAAAATATGAGATTGAGGGCATTATTGAGAAATTTATTCCATTAAGAAAACAAGGGAAAAGATCTCCAGGAAAAAACACCTGTCAAAAGAAGCTATTAGAAAAATTGCTCACAAACAGATGCTGTGGAGGGTCTATAAACACACTGGAAATGTAGAAGACTACACAAACTACAAAGAGGCACTTAACCTAGCTACAAATGATATTAGAAAATCTAAAAGAACCTTTGACAAAAAATTGGCAGGTAATATAAAAAATTACAGCAGGAGTTTCTATGCTTATGTAAGGAGTAAACAGAAAGTTCGAGATAAAGTCGGACCACTGGAAAACAACAGTGAAAACATAATTTCAGATGGGTTCCAAATGGCAGAGATCCTGAATGAGTATTTCAGCTCAGTTTTTACCACAGAAGATATCAGCTCACTTCCAGTTCCATTGACTAAATTTGAGGGCAATAAATCAGAACATTTAGGGCAGTTATTTGTAACTCCTGAAATGATAGCAAAGAAAATTAAGAAGATGAAAGATAATAAATCACCTGGAGTTGATGGGATACCACCAAAACTGCTAAAGGAAATTGTTGATCAAATTAGTACACCACTTGCAAACTTATTTAACTTGTCACTAGAAGAAGGAATAGTTCCTTCAGAATGGAAAGAAGCAAATATTACGCCGCTATTTAAGAAGGGATCGAGGAAGAATCCAGAAAATTACAGACCAGTGAGTTTAACATTAGTTGTATGTAAATTACTCGCAACATTAATTAGAGACCATATGGTGGAATTCCACGTAAAACATAGATTAATAAATACATCTCAACATGGATTCCTAAAAGCAAGGTCATGTCTAACCAATCTCTTGTTTTTTAAAAGAAATTACAAAGTGGGTAGATGACGGGTCACCAGTGGATGTTGTCTACTTAGATTTTCAGAAAGCTTTCGATAAAGTGCCACATCAAAGATTGTTACTTAAACTAAAAGCCCATGGTATAGGCAATGATGTAATCAACTGGATAGAAAAGTGGCTTACACACAGAAGACAGAGAGTAATAGTAGATGGTGAGATTTCAAACTGGAAATCTGTTTTGAGTGGGGTACCACAGGGATCAGTATTAGGCCCTATACTGTTTTTAATATATATAAATGATTTGGAGGACGACAAGTATTTAGAAAGGTTACTAATGATACAGATAACCAAAGTTTACAGGATGATCTGGAAAAATTAGTTAAATGGTCAGAAAAATGGCAAATGTTATTCAATTTTGGGAAGTGTAAATGTATACACATAGGACATGGAAATATGGATGAGGAATATAAAATGGGGGATGCTGTACTAGGTAGAACCACACAAGAAAAGGATTTAGGAGTAACATTTAATTCTGACATGAAAGTTTCAGAGCAATGTGGGATTGCTGCTTCGAAAGGAAATCAAATTCTAGGGCTAATTAGGAGAACTATCACGTATAAGGAGAAACATCTAATTGTACCCCTGTACAAAGCAATAGTTAGACCACATTTGGAATATTGTATTCAAGCATGGAGGCCATATCGTAAAAAAGACATAGATAAGCTAGAAAGAATACAACGAAGAGCAACTAAGATGATTCCAGAATTAAGAGACAGTTACGAAAGTCGCTTATTACGATGTGGTTTGACAACACTAGAGACCAGGAGACTAAGAGGAGACCAAATAGAAGTGTTTAAAATAGTGAACGGTTATGAGGATGTTGATAGGAATATGTTCTTCAAACTTAAAGAAGGCAGTAGAACCAGAGGACACAAAGCAGCATTAGTTAAGGAGCAGTGTAGGTTGGACATGAGAAAGTACTCTTTCTCACAGAGAGTGATAAATGAATGGAACAAACTGCCAAATGATTGTGTTAATGCTAGTAGTGTGAATATGTTTAAAAATAGAATTGACAGATATCTGATAAGGGCGGGCTACACATAGATGAGAAAATTGTTGGACTCTCGATAAGCCAATGGCTTCCTTGTCCACTTGCCATCTGGAACTTGTTGTTCGAGATGGCAATCTTGTTAAATCTTGTTAGATATGATTGTATTTGTGTGAATAACTACCGCTAGATATTAATTTATTTATTTTACTTGGCACAGTTGTGACACGTTTATTTTGTTATTTATTTAGCATTCTGTTATGTATAGCAGCAATTGTTAATGTGGGTATATTAATAATTATTATAAATTATCAGGAGGGATAGTAATCACTAATGAATAATGCCCAGTTAGTGATGCGTTGTTTTTAACAAAATATTTGATCTGTGTGCAATTAATTATAATTATGGATAATTTGCATCTCATATTGATTGTATACTTCCAGATTGTTTTGACAACAGTCAAAATAAAAAACCTGTTTTGTCTAAGATGTTCTTTTTGTGATTTGATTGTCATATATATGTTAATCCAGACTGTCACAGTCAGTATGTATATTCTGATGCTGCAGATACAGTACACATACTGGTGTGCCTTGTGCATGTCTGCTGACAATAAAATACTTCTTTCAATGCACACACATCAACATACTTGTTACTTGATGTAAGCAACACTGTAAATTTTTTTAGCAGTAATATTAACTCCTTGTGTAAAGCTTTTTGAAAACAGCCTTTCTTTACACGGTGCTTGTGGAGGATTCCAGAATAGTTTCACTTTACATCACTGCTTTAATGTCATACTAATTTTGTATGTACAACATAAGTTGTTCTCTTGACATACATGATCCGCCGCATTTATAATGTAAAACAGATCTCCAGCCAAAACTATATTGACCCAATCATTGTTGAAATGACCCATATAATTTTGCTTTGCCAATTGGCCCATGCCTATTTTTTCTAGGGAGATCCCTGATAAAGCGCTATGTCAAGCCTGGTTGTTATAAAAAGTTTACATAATTGGAACAAAGTAGTAAAATTAAAAACGATTGTCTGTACGGCTTCCCATAAATATAGGTTGAATTCCGTCGGTTTCCTCGATTCGCGCGACATGGTTCAGACGTTCAATATTCATAAGTTTTTCACTCAAAACAACTGTTTTAATAATTTGTTTGCATTGAATAAATGAAGGGTAAAGGTGCATTAACCTGGCTGAAATTATTAATGCTATTAAATGACATTTTTACCAAATTTTTTCGATGTTAATGTGTTCTTTGCATCACTCCCCATTGGATCAGGTACAAAACGGACGTATATTTGTAAAAAATATTGTGTTTGAGTGCACTTTTAGTGCCCGAAACAACGCTATACTGGCAATAGCCGGTGTTGTTAATATGGCGATCATCCGAAATGTGCTGTAACAATATCACGTTGGCATCAGAACCGGAAAGGCAATTTCACTGTCAAATATTTCGTACCGCAGTGTAAGAAAATACGAAAAATAGAAGAAAAAGTGCAATTTAATGTTACGAAAAACTCTAAAAATTTATAATTGAATGTTAAAAAGCCCCAAAAAATCGAACCAGACAGGTGATTTCACTGACAAATATCTTGTCTGCAGTCTAAGAAAAAGTTCAATTTAATTGTGAAAATCCAAAAAAATCCACCAACAAATATCTAAAAAAAATATAAGATAATGTAAAAAAAGCAAAGACATCGCACATATATCAAAAAAAATATTAGAAGTTCACATATCATGCAACTATCTTTAAATCTTATTCATAAGTCATAAACAAGTGTCTTGCTTGCCCAAATCACACAATTCAGTAATAAATAGAGCAAAGAGGAAACTTCGGAGACAGTTCGGCCTGGCGCGACCTCTGTTTGTCATGTACCTGGAAGAGTTCCTGTGGATGCAGCAGCACAGGAACCGCCAACGACATCTCTCGCCACGGCTCACTAGCAGTGAACTTCGTCCAACAGTCACCCGAAGACACAAAACGGTTCTTTTCAGAGCCAACCATACTTTCACAAAATAGTTGCTACATTGGGTGTGAACGATGTCTAGGTTTGAATAATTCCATTGTAGATATCAATTAATGAAAATATCTCGATAGATTTGGTCCTCTAAATTCACCGTTCATTCCAAAACGATAACATCTTTTTGTAGTGAAATGTCCAATTTTACTCTTGATACGGTCCAAACATTAGTAATGTAAAAAATAAACACTTCAATGTCCCCTGAAGAATTATTTATTACTGAATTGTGTGATTTGGGCAAGCAAGACACTTGTTTATGAGTAAGATTTAAAGATATTTGTACCATCTGTGAACTTTTAATAATTGTTTCATATATGTGCGATGTCTTTGCTTTTTTTACATTATCTTATATTTTTTGTCGAGATATTTGTCAGTAGATTATTATTGGATTTTCAAAATAAAATTGAACTCTATTTTTTCTTAGACTGCGTACAAGATATTTGTCAGTGAAATCACCTGTCCGGTTCAATTTTTTGGGGCTTTTTAACATTAAATTGTAATTTGTTAGAGTTTTTCGTAACATTAAATCGCACTTTTTCTTCTATTTTTCATATTTTCTTAAACTGCGGTACGAAATATTTGACAGTGAAATCGCCTTTCCGGTTCTGACGCCACCGTGATATTGTTACAACACATTTCGGATGATCGCCATATTAACAACACCGGTCATTGCCGGTATAGCGTTGTTTCGGGCACTAAAAGTGCGCTCAAACACAATATTTTTTACAAACATACGTCCGTTTTGTACCTGATCCGATGGGGAGTGATGCAAAGAACACATAAGTATCGAAATAATTAGGTAAAAATGTCATTTAATAGCGTTAATAATTTCGGCAAGGTTAAT
This sequence comes from Lamellibrachia satsuma, assembly GCA_033239005.1. Taxonomy (NCBI): domain Eukaryota; kingdom Metazoa; phylum Annelida; class Polychaeta; order Sabellida; family Siboglinidae; genus Lamellibrachia; species Lamellibrachia satsuma. Next base: position 17,808,115 of record BSQZ01000003.1, on the reverse strand, counting down.
GCACCTTTTAGCCTTTACCAAATGAAGTAGCTTCTGCTGATTTGGTATATCGATCTCTTACATACAATGTTTCTTCAGATTTTTTTTAAACGGCATATTCTATTAAGTAGGTCGAAAACTACACCGACCAGTATACACAAAGCAAAAGCCTTATTACTGAAAGGTTTAGTGCATTTGGGGAATTGTGCGGTCCAAACAGCGCTGAAGATTGCGCAAGCATCCGCGATCGCGTTTATGCATATCGCAACATTACCGACATTTCATTTCAGCTGAAATGTGTCTTTGTTTTTGTAATCATAATGCAACAAATAATAAAATGCATCAATGACTGAATTAGTCATGTAAACTGCTTGATGATACTTACGTAACTTGTGTTTGCTTGGTCAATTCTGACAAAATAGTATGCGACGATCTCATAAAATGCTGCCAATCGCTCTCGCTTCTTTTGCCAGACGACTTCCAAACGCAGAAATCACCCGCCAAAACTGGCAGTGCTGTCACCAGGTGGCGCCATTTCAACGAACAGTTCAAACACGTTTGAAACCAAAATAAAATGTGGATTAATTCAAATCCGAGACAAAGGAAATACGCTTCAACATGTATAAAGGTTAATTTCTTATAAGTAGAAGTTCTGATCAAAATGAATGAATTTATATTAAGTAGCCAGAAGAATCACTAGATGGCGAAACATTCAGCAGGATATCGGCGGGGAGGTCACAACCAAGTTCAACACATTTCACTTGACGAGACGTTTCGCTTTATAAAAGTTTTTTTTGTTGATGCTAAACTTGCAGCATTTTTTTCATGTACGTGGCGCAATAGAATATCGTTCAGCATTATATAAGATTGGTCCTAAGGATATCCTAAGGAGAGAAGAATTTTGTATAAATTATCGACTGGTACAATATTATGTGTAAGAGGGCGCCACCGTAGAACGTTCATTGAATTGTGGCAGCCAACGCCGTCCTCAGGGAGGTCACATGTGTACTATTTCTGCACAACGCCAACAATTTCGAGATTGACTTTTACTATTATTATTATTATTATTAACTAAAAAGCTAAGCAGAAAACTACATATCGTATACCGATACCCTGTTATATGTACATTAAAGCATTGGTTTGATTAATTCAGATATTGGTAAATACAGTTGCAAAAAGAACAATTTTTTTTACAATTTTATTTACCCTCTATTTCGGCAGATCCAACTATTAGTGCCGCTATCTTCCAATACACCGATACAACATGATGCCAAACAATTTTTTGCACGTTCGGTTTGAGGAGACGCCAACACGTATGCACCAATTTGATTGTAATAACAATTTGATTGTTTTGACATTATTATTGTTACAGTTGAGCAACCAATCTCGTAGCATAAGTACTTTAACTAATCCACACTGTGAAATAGCTATTTAGATGTCATCTGTATATTGTTGTAAGGTCTCAATGATTCAAGCGAGCAAAGTTATGACATACTTTATTATGGTAATTCCAATGACACATTCAATAGTGACAATACGGGACAGAGCACACCCCCGGTGTACTTTGCCTTGAGTGGTTAATGATGATTGCATAAATTAACTCTTTTAATACATGTACCGCATTTTCACAAGTAGCCCTATGTGTGGTTGTTAGAAAATTATGGCGTTAGAGGTTTGGCATATAGTTAAATACATAACTATTTAAACAACAGAAGACAGTATGTCTCTATTAATGGCGCAACCTCAACTTGCCTAAACATAGCATGTGGTGTACTGCAAGGTTCTATATTATGACCAATTTTATTTACGCTGTATATTAACGATCCCGTTCGAATCTGAATCTCAGCCTCGATTCCGGCGACCAATGATGTCGCAGCTATGCGCCCTCGTGATCTCTGCTATATCATTATAGCGAGTATAACTCCCCGCCAGAACAGTTTAAATCTTCTTTCGCTTGAGTTTAACATTTTTAATAATTGTTCGCGTGTTTCTCCACGGCACGATGAAGCGCGCCACGGCGGCTAAGCCACGGTCACCGCCTAAGAAGGCGAAGTATGCCAACGCATACAAGGTTACCTTCGAGGCCGATTTTCCGTGGGTCGGAAAAAGTTCGTGATCGACGAACCATGCATTTTGAAGCTCGTGCAATCGGCACTTTTCCAATGCGTCTGTCCATTTATTATGGTTACTGATTGTACATCATTACTTTATAGTCGTTATAAAAAAAATGGTTGACTGTATACACCGCTTATGCCTTGGAGTAACGAGGAATGCACTAATGTAGTAATGGCTGCTACGGCTACGAATTTCTTTTGCCTTGAACTTGGCCACAGGAATCTGTACCCAGTTCGCTCCCTGTGAGCGCACACTGCGGCTGGCGCGTGTCGCGTGCACGTCATACAACGACTTGTGCAGTAGCTCGGCACAGAGGCGAGTGTAAATTTTATTTATAGCAGTTTGTTGTATGTATCTATATGTTGTTTGTATTTTGTGTATTTATACATTAGTGTATTTTTTATTTATGTCATTTGCACATTCCAGGCAGTTTTCTCACACAGAATTGTGTATAGCTTTGTATATTTCTTGCATGGTATTTTTATTTTATTTATCAGTATTGCCTCATTTAAAAGTACTGTTATATAATCTGTACTTTTTAAGTGCCCTTTTACCATCATGATGTTTCATGCTGATTTGTGCTTCTTTTCTACATTGCAGCATGCATGTCTAGCCTGTTTGTAATTATTGTTGTATAATTTTAATATATTTTTATCACTTGAACATGTCAGTATAGAATGTATGTTTGCGTAATTGAAATGTGGAGCATTTTATTGTTTTCACTGCTGTGTTTTTGTGCATCACCTTTATTTTTATGGACCTTGCATCGTTCTTAGTATTTTTTATACGATTTATAATTTTTTGGCAATGGATTTTAGCATATTGTATATATTATTAATTATTTCTATTGTATATAATTGTATTTTTTATTAGAAGTATATGCTGTGTATGTTTATGTGATTGAAAAGTAGAGCATCTAGCTATTTTCACTGCTATTTCACTGCTATGTTTTTTATCCATTATCTTAATTTTTTATGCACCTTTCACTATGCTCAGTATTTTTACCTGCATTTTAGCCTGTTGTATAATTATGTTATTTATGTACCTATATGTACCTTATTTAAATTGTGTATAATTACAATTTCTTGTGTGTATTAAAATAATGTGTTTAATCGTTGTGGTAAATAGTGTATTTGTTGTGCTGTGTCTCGAGTGTGGCGACATCGCGACCCCAATTTTTTGTCGTACGCGCTAATCTACCCCTTTCAGGCCTTCTGAACTTGATATGTCGGCTCTTGACTTTACTTTAAGTTTAGCACTGTGTCTAAGTAAATATTAAGTTTTCCTGTTATGGAAAGTTTTACTTTTTAACCATTAACAATGAAATTGTAAACATCTTTCCCCGATGAAACAATCTTTTTACGTTTAATTTTTTTATAACTTAAACGAGTTTAGTTTAGGGATGTCTACTTGACAAAATATTAACCTCTTAACTTATAATTACGCAATGCTCCCTTCCCACACTTCATTGCGCGTATCCGTGTTGAACGCCGCGTAGGCAAGAAAGCGATCGCTGTGATTTGTGATTACGGGAACTGTTCGTCAGTACAAAATGTAGTGTCGTGTTACATTGCTGTTGCGTAGGCGATTCTTTGCGTCATTACACTTACAATTTTTAGTGTTTTAAATCACGTAGAAAGTTGAGAAAAACCCTCGCAAATAGCCACCCTGCCATGGCCCATGCCCATGACCATAGCATGCCATAGGCATAGCCACCGGCAACGGCTAAGCGCTCAGGCTAAGCATAGCCATAAGCCTAGTCCTAGGGCCTAAGGCTAACTAAGACAAAGCTCTTTCTATGTTTTACCAAACGCAAAATTGCCATTAATTTCATTAGGGAAAACCGATAAATTCAGTATAAAACTGCTCCTGTTCAGCTTTTTAATGATATAATTTTGCTTCTAAATAATTTAAAGCATTGCCATTGACATTGTCTGATTGTTATAAACAAATGTCGGATGAACAAGTTTGTTTGTCATTTTGCCCTGGCATGTATATATATATATATATATATATATATATATATATATATATATATATATATATATATATATATATATATATATATATATATATATATATATATATATATATATATATATATATATATATATATATATATATATATATATATATATATATATATATATATATATATATATATATATATATATATATATATATATATATATATATGTAGACTAAAGATTTGCCACTACCACCACTGTCACCACAATCATCACCACTACCATACCACCTGCCACTACCACCAATATCATTACTATAACCCATCTACCACTACCGCCACTGCCACTAAACACTATCAACACCAGCACCACCACCACTGTCACCACCTCAACTACCATTGCCTCCATCACCACCACCACCACCACCACTATCACAACCTCAACCACGACCATAATACAACTACCGCCACCACCACTATCACTACGTCAACCACCATCACAGCCACAGCCACAATGAGCACTCATACTACAACACGTGTTGTCTTGCAGCCATGGGCGTCAGGCTGAGACATCTCTCGGCGTTGATGTGGAAAAACTACAGGATTCACCGGAAGAGACCTATCCTGACCTGTTTCACATCGATTCTACCGTCCGTCTTCTCACTGATTCTCGTCCTGCTGCAGCAGAAATCCACATTATTCATCACATACCAGCCAGAAACATGGATTGCGGATACTCAAAGTTTGTGCTTCACTCATGAACACGCCATGAGTAGCTACTGTTATTTCAGTAAGAAGAAACTTTCAGCATATTACACACCACACATCAATACCACAGAATTAATAATGTCAAGTATAAACGAAGGCATGCAAAAGAAAATAGGTAAGTGTGCTACTTAATTTGACTTTCCGTATTGTGCCATCTTTGGTATCATTCTGACTAACACTACAATGGTATGCACCGTGTTGCTCAACTCTTTTGTTGTGCCTCCCCTATGTTGCACTAGCTGCAGGTGAAAGCTGTGCAGGATTTGTGATCCATCTTTACTTCTCAGCCAGTTGCGTGGTTCGTTTCTCTGGGCGCTATTGGAAAAGAAGAAATTATCTTTACGTGGTCATTTACTTGTGTTGCGCATTGACCATGGAAGCAAGAAATGTAAACAGGATAACGAAACGACGAGTATGCAGATGGGTACTTGGAGAAGGACTGTTGAAGAAGAAATGAAGATGGATAGAAATACCTGCATCAAAATTGGCTAGCTCGCCCAAGACAGCGCACGCGCTGGATAAGATTTGTTGGCGCCTCATGAGGAAGGAGAGGACTGATTTTGTGACTGGTATGCCCATTATTAACACAATCAGCAGCCCTAAGAGGTCCTTCCTCGACTAAAATTTTCACTCGTCTTGTTTTACAATAAATTTTCTTAAAAGCAAACCTATCTTGTATCCATTGCGAGCTTGTTTGTGCAACTGTGTTATTTAGTTTTTATGAAATTAATCAATTAGTTTTGAGCTCATCCGGTGAAAACTCAGCTACGAAAAAAACCGCAGAAATGGTCTTGGGTTTCATATAATGATAAAATGTTATTCACATTTTGCAAGCTACCCATTACTGGTCTGTGATTCTCTGACTTATTTCTCGAACCATATTTAGCAATGGCATGATGTTTACTTCTTTCCATTCAAAGGGGACCACTCCCTCTTTTAATGACCCTTATAGTGGACAAGGACAGCTGCTACACCAAGGAAAACGCTCACACTGAAAAAGCCTTTGCTTCGAGTTGCCAATCAGTATATGGGAATAATGATATGTTTCCATGGACACAGTTTTGATACTTTATCGATTCGAAATGTATGTATGTATGCATGCATGCATATATATATATATATATATATATATATATATATATATATATATATATATATATATATATATATATATATATATATATATATATATATATATATATATATATATATATATATATATATATATAATCCTGAAGTCAGTGCTTATATAGCTAATGTATGTACTGTTTAATGACTTTTGTGCATAGAATTGCAAAATATAGCTATACATAATTTTGATGTTAGCAAATTTGTTTGTTGAATATATTATATTATAATAAATTATAAAATATAATATATTATATGTACTATATTATATTATATAATTTGTTTACACTGTTGTTTGAACTGCCATTAAAAAAAGCTTGTATACAAAATAAAACTAGTACATCAACGTTTTTAATTTAAGCTATGTTAAAAATTTTTTAAATTTGTGAACGCTAGCTTCTTTTAATGGGCAGTTCAAACAGCAGTCTATACAAAATAAAACTAGTACATCAACGTTTTGTAAGCTATGTTAAGGCAAATTCTCGCTGGCTGCTTCAATTGATTAGCAGGCATGTCAGTTGATTAGAGGGCATGTCAGGTTGGCTCACACTAGTGTTCAGCTTGAACTAGTTGCACTAGCAACGAATATTGTCTTGCCTTGTGTAGGATACTGGACCACCCCTAAAGAGTCAAACGGTTTGGGTTGTCTGAATTAGGATATCAGCCAGCCAGCCAGCCAGCCAGCCTGCGTGCGTGCGTGCGTGCGTGCGTGCGTGCGTGCGTGCCTGCCTGCTTGCCTGCATGCATGACGATATGTCATGTCTGGCATAAGTTAATAATGTAGCACTTGTTGTTGTACATTCGAATACGTTACATCGGGTTAGTGGTGCGATAAAGTTGGTCATTTCTTTGTTTTATTGAAGTATAATTGTATATTTTGAGTCTGCCACAACACTTTACAACGAAACTGGATAGTTATTTGTAGAAATACCGTACTACTACAATAATAAATAATAATGCTTAATTCAGAATTAACAGGTTTTTCGAGCGAAGATCAGATGCTAAAAAAAATTCGACGTAATTGCGTGCACCTGGCTGTATTTGACGTCATCGGAGGTGTGGTATTTACCAATATGCCAGCTGACAGCAATGCATTGCCAAAACAAGTCAAGTATAAAATAAGAATAATTTCGGATTAGGAGTTATCACAAACGTTCACCGTGACTCCTCAAAATGATTTCTCCAGTCCTCGAAGTTTCGAAAAGGGAGCTAAGTTACAGCGATGTGCTGGAGCAAAATAGGTCCATCTACACAAACCACGTTACACACAGCCGTCATTTCATCAGTCGATACCGTGGTGTTTTTCCACCATACTCATTTCCCTCCACCTTTATCAACTAGGTGACAGCATAAAGCCACTCTTAGCTCAACAGGTTTTTTTGCCGAAAGAGGGCCTTATGCTCATTATGGTGTTATAAATGTTGACGTAGTTAGCTATCAGGGCTGCTCTTGCTGATGCATGTGCACTACTGTTTGGGAGCAGTTGCTGTTGACACAGCTTCTGTTTTTGAAGCTGCTTTTGACACAAATGTGGTTGACTTAATCGTTGTTGACACGGCTGATGCTAATGACGTTTTTATATTGGTCGCCTTCACGTAAAGGGTAAACGTTGGCAAATATACACTTTCTCTCACTATAATCATGTGTAATATTAAATTAGTGTGATTACCATGCAATTGCTTTTCCAATATCAATAATAATTAATTCCTTCTGATAACAGATGTAGTATTAAACCTCCCAAGTCCAAAAAAACAAAACAATTTCATGTCTAACTTATAAGTATCCAGGTTTATAATATGGGCCATCTTAAACTGATGCGTGTCATTTTCCGCTAAAAACAGTCCTCTCCAGAATCACAACATCCCAATGCCAAACAATAATGAACAAGTGGTTAGTACACATTCATATATGATATTCCATTACCAGAATCAGTATGATTTCAGATGTGCTGGATTTTGTTTCAACATGGTTTTAACTTTGTGACTACATTCATAGCTTTGTTGACATGTCAGTAAAACATAGCAATGTATTTAGCCTGCTGCATCAATGTTTTAGCTAATATTGGAAAATAATGAGGTTGGTTGACAATTTCAGGTAATTTTCATGTCATTTTTAATTATCTAACCTTTTGATTTGACGCGTTGCAGAGCTCAGGTCCTCGGGGATTTCGACGAAATTAATTGTCTTATTGTATTATATTGTTTTATTCAGTACTACAATTAATTGTCTTATTGTATTATATTGTTTTATTCAGTATATATATATATATATATATATATATATATATATTATTCAGTACTACAATTAATTGTATTGTTTTGTTCAGTACTACAATTAATTGTCTTATTGTATTATATTGTTTTATTCAATATATATATATATATATATATATTATTCAGTACTACAATTAATTGTATTGTATTGTTTTGTTCAGTACTACAATTAATTGTCTTATTGTATTATATTGTTTTATTCAGTATATATATATATATATATATATTATTCAGTACTACAATTAATTGTCTTATTGTATTGTATTGTTTTGTTCAGTACTACAATTAATTGTCTTATTGTATTATATTGTTTTATTCAGTATTACAATTAATTGTCTGATTGTATTATATTGTTTTATTCAGTACCACAATTAATTATCTTATTGTATTATATTGTTTTATTCAGTACCACAATTAATTATCTTATTGTATTATATTGTTTTATTCAGTACCACAATTAATTATCTTATTGCATTATATTGTTTTATTCAGTACCACAATTAATTATCTTATTGTATTATATTGTTTTATTCAGTACCACAATTAATTATCTTATTGTATTATATTGTTTTATTCAGTACCACAATTTGTAAAATTTTGCATACACTTCTTTCATACTTCCATTACGTGCTGCTTCCTCTGCTTCCACTGCAAGGTGGTGATGTTTCTTCGTAGTCTTGCAATATATCATATTTGTTGCGCAACTTCAGTGAGAATTTTAATAGCTGGTTGTTGTAATATAATTATATCAAATTTATTTCTGATCGCCTTGTTCATTTGTTTTCTCTGTAGTTTCAGCTTGATTTTTTGAGCACACTAATTGGTGGTCACTCTCTATGTCTGCTTCTCTTATGACCCTACTATCCATTACTGATGTCCGGTGTAGCCTGCTCACTAACACATGGTCTATTTGATTCTTTGTCCTTCCTCCTGGATAAGTCCATGTCTACTTATGTATCAGTTTATGTGGACAAAAGGTACGTTACCACAAGGTCATTGAGTCTGCAGAAGTCAACGAGTCTTTCTCCGTTGTGATTTCTTTCACCTATTCCATGGCTTCCTATTATGTTTTAATAATTCAGTACAATACGTTATATCACAATGTTCCTTTTTCAGATTATTTCGACTTCGGCTTCATATTTCTGCAGTATCGCGTCGACATGGGGATTGTTGAGTGGCTCAAGCCTTCAGTAAACACGAGCAAATTTAATGTAAAGACGAGACGCTTTCCTCACCCGCCGTACGAGACACGAAAAAAAGGTTGTATTAGTCTCTTTTATATTTATGTATTTATTTATTTAAGTTCCAACGAAACCAGTAACATGACTGACGATTTATTTCAGACTATCCTTCGCTAGAATTAGTGAGTCCAATTTTTTTAATTTCCCTGCGTGCGAACTTTACCCCTGACTCCTTGTAGTAGGTACCGACGACTTTTCAGGTCTCTACCGAAAACTACCCTTAATGTGGGTTGAACGAAATTGCCCAAGTTTCGAAACGGCAGCTGGTGGTTTTGAACACCGGTCCCCTCGACCGAATGTCCGACGCCCATCACGCAACCACCGCGTCCATATGTGGGGCCTAATAGAAAGAATACAGAGGAGAGCAACGGCATGGTTCGAGAACTGATATACCTTAACTATGAAAAAACCTAAACGAATGTCGTTTAACAACAAATATAGACAAACTGATTAAGAGGAGATTAACTAGACGTAGATGAGAGAGAGAGAGAGAGAGAGAGAGAGAGAGAGAGAGAATTAGAGAGGAGAGAGGGAGAGGGAGAGGGGAGAGAGATGAATTTATGCGTGCATGCGTCGTTCGTGCGTGCGTACGTGCGTGCGTGCATACGGGCGTGCCTACATGGGAGCACCAGTGTATGTTTGAAGTACTAACCTATAGCATTATTTCATTTACTCTTAATGTGATATCATAACCTTTACACTATTCGATGTATGTAAATTACTCACATGTGCTACGTGTGTGCACAGAGCAGCCGACGTATATGCAAGGTGTCGTCGACCGTCTTATCATGTTAACTTTCACGTTGCACGTTTGCTTGGCTGCTAGAGACATTGCAAACGACAAAGAGACGAACATGAAGGTGCGTTTGCATTGTGGCTTATTCATTAAGGGAGATGTATTGTGTGAAGCATGTAGAATTTGTAACATAGGACATGTTTAAGAGCAACGTATCGCAGTTGTTGACAGTTTTGTGGGCATTTTCAGCTAACGCTTTTAACAAGATTTAACAAGATTGCCATCCCAAACAACAAGTTCCAGATGGCAAAGTGGACAAAGAAGGCATTGGCTTATCGATAGTCCAACAATTTTCTCATCTATGTGTAACCCACCCTTATCAAATATCTGTCAATTCTATGTTTAAACATATTCACACTAATAGCATTAACACAATCATTTGGTAGTTTGTTCCATTCATTTATCACCCTCTGCGAGAAAGAGTACTTTCTCATGTCCAACCTGCACTGCTCCTTAACTAATGCTGCTTTGTGTCCTCTGGTTCTACTGCCTTCTTTAAGTTTGAAGAACATATTCCTATCAACATCGCCATAACCGTTCACTATTTTAAATACTTCTATTTGGTCTCCTCTTAGTCTCCTGGTCTCTAGTGTTGTCAAAACACATTGTAATAAGCGACTTTCGTAACTAAGGTCTCTAAATTCTGGAATAATTTTGGTTGCTTTTCGTTGTATTCTTTCTAGCTTGTCTATGTCCTTTTTACTATACGGCCTCCATGCTTGAATACCATATTGCAAATGTGGTCTAACTATTGCTTTGTACAGGGGTACAATTAGCTGTTTCTCCTTATACATGATAGTTCTCCTAATTAGCCCTATAATTTGATTTCCTTTTGAAGCAGTAATCCCACATTGCTCTGAAACTTTCATGTCAGCACCAAATGTTACTCCTAAGTCCTTTTCTTGTGTGGTTCTACCTAGTACAGCACCCCCCATTTTATATTCTTCGTTCATGTTTCCATGTCCTATGTATATACATTTGCACTTCTTAAAATTGAATAACATTTGCCATTTTTTTACCATTTAACTAATTTATCTAGATCATCCTGTAAACTTTGTTTATCTGTATCATTTGTAACCTTTCTGAATACTTTTGTGTCATCTGCAAATTTGAGTACTTTGCTAAATATGTCATTTTCTAGATCATTTATATATATATATATTAAAAACAGTATAGGGCGTAATACTGATCCCTGTTGTACCCCACTCAAAACCGATTTCCAGTTTGAAATCTCACCGTCTACTATTACTCTCTGTGTTCTGTGTGTAAGCCACTTTTCTATGCAGTTGATTACATCATTACCTATACCATGGGCTTTTAGTTTAAGTATCAATCTTTGGTGTGGCACTTTATCGAAAGCTTTCTGAAAATCTAAGTAGACAACATCCACTGGTGACCCGTCATCTACCTACTTTGTAATTTCTTCAAAAAAACACAAGAGATTGGTTAGACATGACCTTGCTTTTAGGAACCCATGTTGAGATGTATTTATTAAATTATGTTTTACAAGGAATTCCGCCATGTGGTCTCTAATTAATGTTTCGAGTAATTTACATACAACAGATGTTAAACTCACTGGTCTGTAATTTTCTGGCTTGTTCCTCGATCCCTTCTTAAATAGTGGCGTAATGTTTGCGTCTTTCCATTCTGAAGGAACTATTCCTTCTTCTAGTGAAAAGTTAAATAATTTTGCAAGTGGTGTACTAATTTGCTCAACAATTTCTTTAAGCAGTTTTGGTGGTATCCCATCAACTCCAGGTGATTTATTATCTTTCATCTTCTTAATTTTGTTTGTTATCATTACAGGAGTTACAAATAACTGCCCTAAATGTTCTGATTTGTTTCACTCAAATTTAGTAAATGGAACTGGAAGTGAGCTGATATCTTCTGTGGTAAATATTGAGCTGAAATACTCATTCAGGACCTTTGCCATTTGAAACCCCTATGTTTCCCCTGTTGATTTCCAGTGGTCCGACATTATCTCGAACGTTCTGTTTACTCCTTACATAAGCATATAAACTCTTGCTGTCATTTTTTATATTACCTTCCAATTTTTTTTCAAAGGTTCTTTTAGATTGTCTAATTTCAGTTGTAGCTAGGTTAAGTGCCTCTTTGTAATTTGCATATTCTTCATCCTTTCTGGTACGCCTATAAACCCTCCACATAGTTTGCTTAAACACTATTGTTCTAATAGATTCTTTTGGCAAGTGTTTCTTTCTAGATCGTTTTCCTTGTTTTTTTTCAAAACAAAGGTTAATTAGAGACCACATGGTGGAATTACTTGTAAAACATAATTTAATAAATACATCTCAACATGGGTTCCTAAAAATCTCAACATGGGTTCCTAAAAGCAAGGTCATGTCTAACCAATCTCTTGTTTTTTTGAGGAAATTACAAAGTGGGTAGACGACGGGTCACTAGTGGATGTTGTCTACTTAGATTTTCAGAAAGCTTTCGATAAAGTGCCACATCAAAGATTTTTACTTATACTAAAAGCCCATGGTATAGGTAACGATGTAATCAACTGGATAGAAAAGTGGCTTACACACAGAAGACAGAGAGTAATAGTAGACGGTGAGATTTCAAACTGGAAATCGGTTTTGAGTGGGGTACCACAGGGATCAGTATTATTGTTTTTAATATATATAAATGATCTAGAAAATGACATATTTAGCAAAGTACTCAAATTTGCAGATGACACAAAAGTATTCAGAAAGGTTACAAATGATACAGATAAACAAAGTTTACAGGATGATCTAGATAAATTAGTTAAATGGTAAAAAAAATGGCAAATGTTATTCAATTTTAAGAAGTGCAAATGTATATACATAGGACATGGAAACATGAACGAAGAATATAAAATGGGGGGTGCTGTACTAGGTAGAACCACACAAGAAAAGGACTTAGGAGTAACATTTGGTGCTGACATGAAAGTTTCAGAGCAATGTGGGATTACTGCTTCAAAAGGAAATCAAATTATAGGGCTAATTAGGAGAACTATCATGTATAAGAAGAAACAGCTAATTGTACCCCTGTACAAAGCAATAGTTAGACCACATTTGCTATATGGTATTCAAGCATGGAGGCCGTATAGTAAAAAGGACATAGACAAGCTAGAAAGAATACAACGAAAAGCAACCAAAATTATTCCAGAATTTAGAGACCTTAGTTACGAAAGTCGCTTATTACAATGTGTTTTGACAACACTAGAGACCAGGAGACTAAGAGGAGACCAAATAGAAGTATTTAAAATAGTGAACGGTTATGAGGATGTTGATAGGAATTTGATTCAAGCAACGGCTTTTTTTAATCAGCAATTCATGTATATTGATAACTACTTTTTTCAAAGCAGGAAGCTGATGCATTGTTTATTAATGGTAGTCTCACACATGTGAGTGAATATTTCCATTGCACAATATGTGGCAGGAACTGAACGAAAGTGCACATCTAAAGTATCAGAATAAGCTGCCGTACGCATAGTAAGAGGTTTTACCTGGATGTCATTTTCTTGCCCAAATCTTGGACTTGTGGCAAATTTCCCGTTGTTGGAGTGAGATAGGAATGGTACAATTTATTGAAATTACCATCTGTTGTGTCGATTCCAATCCTTTGTCCTAATTGGTGCAGCACACATCTAAGGGTATTTTGCAGCGAATTCATAAGCTATTGTGCATTCCAATATTTTTACAACAAAATGTCATACAGACAAAACCTGACTTTGTTCGTAGCCAGGAAATATTACATATACATTTCATATGTGCACAGCTGGATTGCATACGTGCAATTTGTGAATATGAGAGACCTCACATCTGACCATGACTATGGTTTCTCACTTTCTGTTAAATTATTGGTTCTATGTTACAGAGGGTGCAATGTGCGTTACCAACAGCTAGGGATTTGATCTACTGTGTTTGGAGCAGCTGGTGCTACGGAACGTTCTGGTTGGTATGAACCGAATACACATTGTTTCAAACGTGGCTTAGTAATTGTTTACATTTTCCTGTTTGTTAAGGGATATAGGGTAACATACTAATAGATGGAATAGATGTAAAAAGATACTGATGTTTTCCTGCTTGTTTTGTACTTGGGACCTGGGAAACAGGAATATGCAATATAATCAATATAATCAAGTATGATTAAATCTATTTGGCCTTTTGACCAACGTAATTGAGTACGAGTACAGTTACTCCAAAATTATTGCAGATTACGCACGATTACTGAGTACAATTACTCTTAAACTCTCTGTTAGTTACTGTTTAATCTACCGGCGTACGCGGAGTACTATTCACTCCCTGTGTGAGTGACTATTACTGCAGCTATGGCGTCCACTATTGGGACTTCTCTATTATATATACAGCATCTTCTTTTCAGCCTTCCCTGTCAAGGATACCGAAGGTGTACAGTACGCCACGCGCACCAGACTGAACCATGGTTATGTAGTAATTATCTAGCAAGTTGTATTTTAAGGACGTTGCAACCAAGACCGACACAGAACACCACCTCCAGCACTGACTCAGACGAATCATCATATAAACCACATAGTGATTGTTTTTCTAAATACAATTTATGGGGATATACATGTACACACGTATGAAGCATGCACGTAGCACCAATTGTGAGGCTACTGTTTGATATTAGGGACTGTTTGTATCAGGAAGGGGAGAAATAACCTTCATACTCCTGGATAGAATTTAGGGCTGTTCTATGAAATGATTGGTGGGTGGCGGATGTGGTTGGATACAAACCACACAATAGGTATTTATAATAATTGTCCTGACCCCACATTACCAATACAATAATAATTACAGTGCTGCCAGCAGCTATTGTTTCCTGGAAGAGCCCTTAGTAATTATCTAGCAAGTTGTATTTTAAATATATGCAAGTTAAAATAAATACAGAGTGTTTTTGGGCTTTTATGTAACAAGAAAATTGTGTATAAAATAACTAAAGCTTGCACATGTATAATATAAATCGCCTCGTCTATGATATTCAATATTATATGAATCCTTTTGCTGCTTTTAGTGAATTTTTGGATGTAAATAAACAGCTCAATCTTCTAATCCTTAATGATAGCCTTCATGTTCTTCCCCGTCAAGCGCAGGGAAGCTTGACCGGATGAGGATGCTGGAACATGCTAGTGTGACCCTGCGTACTCTTGCACGTAGCTTGCCATAGACCCACCAGGTGAACTTCCTGCATCCGCCCTCATCCAGACCTGAAATGAATAAGGCCCAAATATACATACATTTTAAATAAGTGACATCTAAAATTTTTTATTTGAGATAGCCTATTTCCGTGTCGAAATTGGGTATCACATATGGATCATTGACAGTGCACAGCTCCAATGACGTAGCAAGTCATAAGCAACAATCTGATCAATATACGTGTGTATTACGAGCTCCGAATTTTTTTTATATTTTGCCCGGTTCTACATGGGCGATCGAAAGATGATTGAGTTCTGCGCAGAGGAATAACCGAACCTTCACTTCAGTGAAGGAACTAGCAGATTCTACCGCCAAACACGTGAAAAACGTGTATTTATTTCGAACACTGTGCTACTTGCTGGAAATATCGCCCATTTGGACAGTACAGCACGGGAAAATCTATCCCCGCTGACACAAAGTCATTGATTCACCTCGACGCACTGACGAGGAACAATAGCCACTGAAGTGGTATTAACGCAAGTGTGTTAACTGTAACGCCATTGTTTGTGGCTGAGTGTGTGACGCTCTCAGGGTGACGCAACCAAACCGTGATGCCTAAGACTAAGCAGCCAAAAGGTGGAGCCAGTGTAGGTGGCGCAACCACGGCTCCTACTGACGACACGCACCTTGAAACAAACGTCGACGGGAACGATAATACGATTAACATACAACATTCCTACTATTGATGTAACTATTGATGAAAACCTAACACGGAGAGAACATATAAAAATGGTTGAAACAAAAGTATCAATAAGCATAGCAGTTTTGTAAAAAACTATGCATGTTCTTGATTGTCAAGCGTTACACACATTATATCAATCACTTGTTGAACCACATATGTCATATTGCTGTGAGATATGGGGAAGTACGTGTCAATCCAGACTCAAGAAACTATTTCTGTTACATAACAAAGCTATACGGGTTATTTATAACCTTAATTACCATGATCATACATCTGTATTTTTCTACAGCTCAAAAATACATGATTTAGATACATACAAGACTATGATTATACTCTGTAAAGCAAATAATAAATCTTTAAATGGTCGGGTTCAAGCATTCTTTAAACCAACCGAAGCTATACACATGTATGGTACCAGATAAAGCAAACTGTTTTATGTTAAAAAAAAACAACACCCTCAGACTACTGTTACTCACTGTCGAAGGGATAAATACGTGGAACAGTTTAGCAAATGAAATAACTCAGCTACCAAGTTTAGCACAATTTAAAAAAAAACATTTAAGTTGTCATTACTTACAGCATATTTATAAACTTAATTGAAAGTTGTGTCAATTAGTTAATTTATAATTAGCACAAGCACCACTGTAACACGTTTATAAGTGAAATGTGAATGCTATTTTGCATTTAATGTTTTATTTGTATTGCATTTATTTAGTTTGAGAAGGGCATAGCACCTTGTAAGTCGTATGACTTCAGCTATGTCCCTTCAGCAGCAGCAGCACACCATACTATGCACCTGTATTATGTTGTTGTTGTTGTTGTTGTTGTTGTTGTTGAATAAACTTTCACTTGTTGGTGGTTTGTATCAATTAATCTATACTCAAATTTACACATTTCCCTAACTTTTCAGAAATTGTTCTTGTAGATATATTCTTTAGATATCGTCAAATATATGAGCAGACCTGGATTGAGCCAAAACTTGTATCGTGTTTTCGTCATGCCATCTGCAAGTCATGAAATTATACATGTATTAAGATTTGTATGCTAATATCAAATGATCAGTACTTCGTTTGACTTTGTGCAGTATCTCCGTTGTAGATATTTGTCAATAAAAATATTAGAAACACTTTTCACTTTTGTCATAATTGATACTGACTTGTTTGTTGTTGGATCTAGTTGCTGTCGAAATGTGAAATGTGGGTTGATAAGTTCATGACTTTAGAAAAACCTCAATGAAGCAATACAGGACTAGCAAGCCAATTACTTAATTGTGTTGTATTGGGGTGGCATGCTATGGCCATGTTGTATAAGATATCTTCAAATAAGGCATCTCATTACTAAATTCTTCCCCAATTGCGTGTATAGTACCTACAAAAGTACTTTTCTTTTAATTGTGTATATAATCCCTGTAATACTGACTGCATTTTAACGTTGTATTTGATTTCAAAAATACATGTAGGATATGTTGTGAGAATAAAAAATACCTGAAAGCGTATCGTTTGCCAGCATACATCAAAATGATGCTATTGAAGTTTCCAGTTCTCCTGTGAAGGAATGGAATACCTTTTGTATGTTATCAGTTTGACTGTTAAATAAAATACCCCAATTTCCATCATAAAAAAATATGTCAACCACTTTCTTTTTTCTTTTCTTTAAGCGATAAGCATTTTTTCAACTTCTTGCCATACAATGGCGAACATTTTTTAAAAACCTGGGGAATCTCCAAAAAGTTGTGAAGTTATGTATATATATATATATATATATATATATATATATATATATATATATATATATATATAGTTATATATTATAGATCAGGCTGATGTCAGTGATGATCAGTTAAAAGAATCTTGATTCCACTCCCCCAGTTAAGCCAACGCAAAGCTTAGCGCAATAGTATATTACACATCTACATTATTTAGCCTGTCCACTGCACCCATTTATTTTGTGATAATTTGGTATACTGAGAGACGGACAACCCAGAACAAGATTAGACTAGTACTAAGTAGGTACTGTAGAGTGGTAATGTTCCGCTGTGTCACCGAGGACCGATTCATAATAAATGAGCACTACTTATCACTGTATCAGTCAACACCATGTACACAACTGTAGTAAGTATGACGTAATTTGTCACAATTCTAACTAACATTTAAAAAGCCAAATTATGTCGATTGAAGATAACCACACTCGCATGTCAAAGTTGTCAGGCAAAAACAATGCGACGCCAACGGTTTCGTGGGTGGAGAGCTGGTGCTTTTCTTTTAAATCGATCCATCTGTCATGGGCTGCCGTTATGTTCACTCTTCGTTTATGCCATAGATTGTCCATTTTCCTTCTTTTCTTTGCTGAATCCGTGACATAAACAGCAGCTGGTTCACGTTTTCTTTTGATAAATTCATCGACCTCGGCCATTATTCACTTAATTGGCGGTAGCTTATCCAAACACACATATGTTGATGACGTTTGACAACACTAGAGACCAGGAGACTAAGAGGAGACCAAATAGAAGTGTTTAAAATAGTGAACGGTTATGAGGATGTTGATAGGAATATGTTCTTCAAACTTAAAGAAGGCAGTAGAACCAGAGGACACAAAGCAGCATTAGTTAAGGAGCAGTGTATGTTGGACATGAGAAAGTACTCATTCTCACAGAGGGTGATAAATGAATAGAACAAACTGCCAAATGATTGTGTTAATGCTAGTAGTGTGAATATGTTTAAAAATAGAATTGACAGATATCTGATAAGGGCGGGCTACATATAGATGAGAAAATTGTTGGACTCTCGATAAGCCAATGGTTTCCTTGTCCACTTGCCATCTGGAACTTGTTGTTCGAGATGGCAATCTTGTTAAATCTTGATGTGGTACATGTTTTTCTTGCCTCATAAACACAACTGAGACAACCGAAATCTAACGGACGGTACCGAATAGTCATGAGCATGTCTTATACGGGTCCTGAATGCTGGCGCGAACTAGAAACTCCGCGTACGCGGGCTTATGATATCGATATATTGTAATGTTCATTAGTGATTAATAATAACATAATTCTATTAAAATAAACGTATAGAATTGCATGAATTAATCATATTAACTGTGTTGATGAATAAGTGTGTACATTATAAAAAGATAATTTCAAAAGAATTGCTTTAAATATTCACAGAGTATGGGTATTTGATACAAAAAAACGTATTGTCGTGGATACACGAAATTGCGTACTTGATACAGTGGCATACGGACAGAGACGGGCGATTGATTCGTGTTCTTATTTATCCATTTCACCCACTTCGTGTTAGACAGCCAGAGATGCACATCGTTTATGTTTTGTTTTTCTCTGCTGACACAAGAACAACAACAATAAAGACAACATCATCAACAACAATCTCAACCACCAACACCACAATCGCCATCACCACCACAATCACCATCACCACCACAATCACCATCACCACCACAATCACAACCACCACCACAATTACCACTGCCACCACTACCAACAAAATCAACACAGCCATCACCAACAACACCACCACTATCACGATTAGTGGTAATACTAATACTAGCAATACTTATGTCAATAGGCACACGAGAACGCGAACTATGCTATTATCCCGAAATACCTCTCTAAGGACTACGGTCACGTGTGCTTGTGGTCTGATATCGACCTCGCAGTCGATGGTCTAACGGTCGCTATCCCGGCCGGCGAGTGCTTCGGTCTGCTCGGCGTCAACGGCGCCGGAAAGACGACCGCCTTCGAAATGTTGGCGGGCAATCTGCCGGTTACAGAGGGCACGGCCTTCATTGAGGGGTACGAGGTGACAACCAACGCCAGACAGGTTTGTGTGGAAATCATTCGTTAGTCATTAAACGTGGAGTGAAAAAATGACGTTGATACGCAACTATGTCACAACGTCAGGAGACTGCTACTGGTGATATTTTTATGGGTTGCCAATCCCAGTAATCACAATGCTACTAGCGCTATTTGTTGAACAATCCCAGTAATCACTAAGCTACTGGCGCTATTTGTTGAGCAGTCCCAGTAAACACCATGCTGCTGGCGCTATTTATTGATCAATCCCAGTAATCACTATGCTACTGGCGCTATTTGTTAAGCAGTCCCAATAATCACTATGCTATTGCCGCTGTTTATTAAGTAATCCAATAATCACTATGCTATTGGTTTTCTATTTAGATAACCCAAAACGTGAGCTACTGTGGCCAGTTCGACTCGTCGTTCGGCTACTTGACCTGCCGTGAAACGATGTGGATGTTTGCCCGATTACGAGGCGTGTTTCCCCGGGATACGGCCGCTCAAGTCAGCAATCTTGTTAGCTTCTTCTCCATGGAAGAAAACATCGATAAGAACGTTGTCGCGTTAAGGTGAATGCGTCAACTAGTCGTTTGTACACACTGCCAAAATCGCCTTCTCACGGACGGGAAGATTTAGAAGTTCGTTAGTGACTGTCGTAATAATATTATTAAAACAATCCAGGATACACATTATCTTGGTACTTGGTATAGACAGTCTTGGTGGCTTCTTGGAATCCTCCTCCCGAAATGTCAACGTAATACTCGTAGTTATTGTAACATGCAGCGACGCCATGCCCTTGCGTTATGTAACTTGAAACAATCGTAGAAAAGATGCATGACGGTGTGAGCAATTATACGCAACTGTTTACATAGCGTTACACGCAGTAACTACAAGGTAATTCGATTGAATTTCGAAAACATAAAAGTGTCACGACGCGATTGTGGGGTTGTATATGGAGACTATAATTTAAATCTGCTAAAGATAAACGAAAACGAAGCATGTGGTGACTTTTTTGAAATGCTAACAACACATAGTTTCTATCCGCAAATTACCCTGCCACCGAGATGTTGTCATACAACCGGTACACTCATAGACAACTTCTTCCTCAAAACAAACAAAAAAATAATCAACAAAGACAAAAGTAGGCATATTTTTAAAAACACTATCTGATCATCAACCCTACTTTATACTATTTGACATAACAATTAGTAAAGAAGCCACTCCCAAGTTTATACAAATAAATGTTCAAACGGAGAAAGCCATGACCCAAGTAAATAATGAAATCATTGCATCGGAAATATACAACAAACTAAATAAAAGCAGGTCAGCTGATACAAATATGAACTATGACATAATATACGATGCTATTTGAATTGCTAAAGAAAAACATATGCCCTGTAAATTAGTCAAATTTAAAAAATATAAACAAGAAGTCAAAATGGATAACACAGGGATTGCTTAAATGAATAAGATATAGAGATAAATTATATTAAAAATTGAAAAAGACAAGACCCGGCACACAAGAATACAATACCCTAAACACAAACTTAAAAACATACAATACCATATTAAAGAGCAGCATCCAAGCAGCTAAAAACATTTACTTCGAAACAACATTCACCACATTTAAACACGATATCAGAAATACATGGAAAACCATCAATGAAATTTTTTCGAGGAAGAAATTAAAAGAATTATCTCCCATGAGAATTAAGGAAAATAATGCTGAAATAACTAACAAATTAGAAATAGCAAATATATTTAATACTTACTTTACTAGTATTGGTTGAAATCTCGCTAAAAGTATACATTATTGAGGCGAGAAAAAATATCTCAAGAATGCACAAAACACAAATTTCAAATTTAAAGAAATTGATGAAGAAACTATCAAGATAACCATAAACAATCTCCCGAAGAAAGAGAGCTGTGGTTAAGATGGTATATCTACACATTTATTAAAACATATTGCGCCATCACTCGTCAAATCCTTAGCGCTAATAACAAATCAAATCATACACACTGGTGTTTTCTCTGAGAAACTAAAGCTCGCCAAAGTCATTCCCATTTTAAGAAAGAAAACCCAGCCTTGTTACTTAATTAAGCCAATCTCTCTTTTTCCACCAATATCAAAAGTTATAGAATAAGTAATTAGTAGTCAACTGTATGAATATTTCGAAGATTCTAAATTGTTTGCAGAAAATCAATATGGTTTTCGACCTGTTCACTCAACAGAATATGCGGCCTTAGAGTTGGTAGATAGAATCACTACTCAAATGGACAATAAAATACCTATAAACATCTTTCTCGATCTATCAAAGGCGTTTGATTCCATTAATCATAAAATATTACTGGACAAACTAAAATACTATGGGTTGGAGGGCCACACACTGAAACTATTCAAAAGCTACTTAACAAATAGAAAACAATATATAGAATTGGGCGATATTAAATCTAAAACATTGAATATAAGCACTGGTGTCCCACAGGGGTCTATTCTTGGGCCGCTATTGTTTATAATCTACATAAATGATATTTCACAGTCTAGTGAAATGTTTAATTTTATAACCTACGCTGACGACACTACCCTTTCAAGTACGCTAAATAATTTTAAAAACACGGAGAACATTGATGCTGGTTCCCTAATTAATGACGAACTTGGTAAAATAAACGAATGGCTTGAAATCAACAAACTGTCACTAAACATAAACAAATCTAGATATATGCTTTTCCACACGTCAAATAAACAAACAAATGCACCTACGCTCCAAATCAGTAACACAAACATTACACAGATCTACTAAGATTACAAGAACTCAAGTTGTATTATACATTTATACACAACCTATTACCATCGTACCTACAAAACTGGCAGTTGACACCAAATGCAATCATCCACACCCACAACACACGAAGACAACATGAATTACATACATTTAGAACACAACATGAATTTGCTAAGCAATTCCTGAGACACCATCTACCTAATACTTTAAACAATACACCAGCCCTGGTAATAGAAAAAATCATCACACATAGTCTAAGTGGATTTGCGAACTACACCAAACATCAATACATACAAAACTATCGAACCTCGTTCAATATAGCAAATTGTTACACATGTAGGCAGAACCAATAATGACAAAACATGCACTAAACACAAGCACGCACTCAACGAACGCACATATTCACAACTTCACAAAGAGAATACACACTTTAAAGGCAAATCTTCTTCTTCTTCTTCTCAAATGAACCCTTGAAAGTTTGGCGCCAGATTTTCAAAGCTACTAGGCGAAGTAGCATAACACATGCATGTGAGATGTAATGTGAGATGTTAAGCGACTCTCTGCTGTCGACAGCGAGGGCTGCTGTCGGAAGCTCTACGTGATGGTCGCTCTCATTGGCAATCCGTCCGTGCTCCTGTTCGACGAGCCGACTGTGGGCATGGACCCGGAGGCCCGACGGAAGACATGGAACGTTCTGGACGGCTGTCGCAACAGAGGACACACAGTCGTATTGTCAACGCACAAGTGACCTCGCAGTGCCACGTGTCTCCCGCTGTGTCACCCGTCCGTAACCTCCTCACACAATGTCAACGTGCACCTCCACCAGTTGCTCTTACAGCTCTGTATTACTCAACCTCGCTACACGTAGTGTATTCACATTAAAACACGCTACTTGTATATTCGAATCGATGCAAATGTCACAAATGCGAGGATTGTTTTACCGTGACCCGAACCATAGGTTAACAACATATTACATGTGGTGACTCTGATCACCTCGGAAGATATTTGCTAGACCTTGGCCTGGAGAACTGCAAAATAAAATAATATTAGGTGTAATGGTTTAGGAATAAGTAACGTTTTGTCAACAGATCACATACTTTCTAGCACATATCACTTTGACATTGCAGGGTCAATAAGTCACAAAGGGTCCATATTTCAATTTGAAAATATAGCCCATCGTCACAATATCAGAAGATACCGACTCTTCTGCACGGTTTGCGACGACCCCGGTAGTTATGTACCTGATCTGTTGACAAAACATGACTTATTCCAACCTCGTTACAGCCGTTATTATCTTTGCACTGGAATTGTCCACATCACGGTCTAGCAAGTGTCTTCCGAAGTTATCAGAGTCATAACATGTAATGCATTGTTACAACGGCTCTTTTGACAGCATGGTGGAGGCGGAGAAATTGTGCGCTCGCATTGGAATCATCAGCAAAGGCGTACTCACTCAACTGGGCAATTCGCGGCGTCTGCGAGAGCAGATTAACTTCCCCTACTCGCTGCGCGTACACATTCACGAGATGCCGCCCATCAAGGTCATGGCCATCGTAGAGTTCATCAATGGCACGTTTTGCGGGTGCGTGCTGGCTGACCGCCACGCGTCGCTGCTGTCGTTCCAGATACTTCACGGGCCGATGGATTGGGAGAAACTGTTCCATTGCATGCGGCAGGTGGAATTGGCCTATTCGATCGAAGGCTTCGATGTTGGGGACGCGACCCTAGACGACGTGTTTGTGACAATCGACAAGGAAGACGACAATGAAACAACAACGAAACAACAACCCGAGAGTGATTCGTGTAATACAAAGTATGCACGATTTTGTGTGTGCAAAAAACGCAATAAATATTTGACGTTTTAGTATATTTCATTCATCAAAGAATATAAATAAAACATGGATTTGAATTACCGACCTTATGGATATTTTAATCAAGTTTACTTTATATTATATGTTTATACATGTACATATTTACATAATATAATCCTAATGCTTACTTTTAGTGTGTTATCTTATGTAATGCCTGCATTATGATAATTATATTCAGTAATGTAGTGTATTTTAATTAATTTTTTTTAATTGATTTTTTTATTGTAAACACCTCGGATTCTATTTTTAGAGATATGCGGTGTCAACATAAATTTGATTTGATTTGATTTCAAAAGGATATATACAGTCAACATGTGGAGTCGATGTAGTTTGTAATGCGCGCTCAGTGACACCCAGCCTGAGCGGATGAACGTACCAAGCTGTTGATGGGGATGTACATGCTTCATATTTTGAAATAAACGTACATGAAATTAACCCAAATTATTAACAACTTAAATTACTTACAATAAACAATTTAAATTCTGCTAAAGTAATGCATTGAAGATCACACAAATTATTAATCAAAAATCTAAATAAAAAGCTAATAATGAGAGACGTAGCCAATCCTACTCGGTCGCTAAGATTTCGTATGGTATCTAGAGTCATAGTCAAATATGTCAATGTATTGAATAATACTGAAAATTAAAGAATGCAAAACCGTCTTTGAAAATATTCATAACGTCGGTAATTCAAATTCATGTTTTATTTATATCCGTCTAAAATGTATTTTTTTTAGTTTTATTGAAGTTCTCTACACAAATGTGGAATCTCGATGATCCGTAATGACTTACCAACCGGTTAATGCCAAGTACCTTGGGCTTACCATCAACAGCGACCTATCCCCGAAGACACATTAGAAACATCACAGCTGCGGTTAATCGCATACATCATGAAACGAAATCCGCACGTACATTCGTACAGTATACACAAAGAGGCATACTGTGGCCAAGTAAGACCACAAGTCGAATAGAGCTTTATGGACACCTTATTGTCATAAATCACGAGCAATTTCAATCCGATTCAGTATGATACAAAATAAATCAACAACGTGGGTACTGGGTCGGTACCCCAACACTTTGACAGTGACGTGTTACATCGACTCTAATGTGCAGCTCTGTAACAGCGTCGACTCAGTTTCAGACTAACAATACGTAGACATGACATAGGCTTACGAACAAGGGTTCGTAATTTTGGGACAGTTCAAGTATTATCTTGTCCCTCAGTGTTTGGTAGAACCTATGCCTAATCTCAAGGGCAGCTATCTCAGGCCCGCCAAATATTCAACAGCTTCCAACACTTATGGACTAATGTGTATTAATATATATATATATATATATATATATATATATATATATATATATATATATATATATATATATATATATATATATATATATATATATATATATATATATATATATATATATATATAAAGTCAATAACATGGTATCATTGTATGCATGGTGACTTGCTAATCCAGACATAAACACATCCGTAGCTTCATACAACCCTGTGTCAGTACAGAATCACACAACTGTCGTGAACTGAAATAATTTGAAACTAGGTGAGTTTGTCGAAGTCAAGTGATTTTGGCTGGAGGTGACGTCGCGTGAAGGTTGCTGATACTTTTCTTGTGAAGGCAGGATATATGTTGACATGTGGATCCTATTTAGATGATGGATCACCATCCTATAAACAGAACGTAGCATTTCATTGAATGGCCTAGTTAATTCACCAACTTTTGCATTTGATCTCCTTGAGTTAGTACATTGCAGTCCAAGTGGTCAAACGTTATTGTTTACATAGTTTATAACACAACAACTTAAATAAAGACAATAACATCAAAATAACCACACAGGACTACGACTATTGTCACATCTATTTCGACATTATTTCACGATGATTTTGGGAGTTGATCCCTTACTTAGCCAATGAGACGATTTTTTTTAAAGCAACAGGTGAGAGTTTACACTGCCGCAGTATGACATCAGTGTATCGCTAGATAACCACAGGGTTACAAGAGTCGGCCCCCCGTTTATACAGAATGTTGGACTCTTACAACCAGGGGTGAATAAAATTACCCACACAAAATTATTAATTAGTAGTGAATTTACTTACCACGTAAATCCTGTCACAAAACATATCCCGTAGTCGGTCACAGCATTCACGTGACAGTGAAGAGTTGCACAGGCTGAAAACAGTGAAATAATATCAATATGACCGACCGTAATCACTTACGTTTGCTGTAACATTATCAATACAACTTTTACTGGAATGAATAATACAACTTCTAAAATTAGTTCATTGTGCATAACTTGGTCAACGAACATATCCAATTTTGTCTAATTTCTAAAATATGGAACATATTACTCTAACTGTATTAAAACAATTACACTTCTTGGTACTGGTTACACCTGCATGTAAAAAAATAGTACACGTAGCTTCATGACAGATAGAGACAAATAAGTTTTGAAAGACAGAGTTAACAAGCTCGTATAATACTTACTACATTGTCAAACGTGGCAGTGTGTTCATAGTGTCTACCACGTGTGGTTCAATGTCTGACGATAACTTGTTCCACTGACAACTACAAGCACAATTCGAGTGGTCATCTGTTGTCAAGGTTCGTTTATGTCAGCGCATTAGAAACTAATTGTGTGAAATCGATCAAAACAGTGTAATTTAAATGTGTCGTAGAAAGTGACATGAACAAAGTAAACTAGTTTGACGTATTTACCTCTTCATATTTGCGACGTATTCACGCAACATGGAGTGACACATTTTGTACAAAATTCAAAAGTAAACAACTTTTATTTACATGGATATATTATTTATGTATGATAGACCTCCCGTCTATTTATTTCAATATTGAAAAATATTTAACAAGATTTTCCATCCAAGCCAAAGGCCCAGGTGGCAAGTGGACAAGGAAGCCATTGGCTTATCGTGTGCCCATCAGTGTTCGTCTACGTGTAACCCGCACCCCTGGGATATGTATCCAATTTGTTTTTAAACATATTCACACTGCTAGCGGTTATACAACCCGTAGATAATGTGTTACATTCATTTAATGTCCTTTGTGAGAATGAGTACTTCCTGATATCCAATCTACACTGATCCTTTACCAACTTTACCTAATGTCTTCTAGTTCTGCTATCTTTCTTGAGAGAAAAATATATTTCTATCAATATTTCCATACTCATTCAATATCTTAAAACCTACAATCTGATCTCCTCTTAACTTCCTTGTCTCTAGGGTTGTTAAACCATATTTTGTCAAGCGTTCTTCATAACTAAGGTCTCTCAGTTCTGGAATAAATGTAGTTGCTCTCCTGTGTATGCGTTCAAGTGTATCTATATCCTTCTTACGATATGGTCTCCGCGCTTATATACAATAATCTAAATGAGGTCTAACTATTGCATTATACAGATATATTATTAGCCTTTTAACTTGTAAGTTATGTTTCTCCTAATCAACCCAAGAATTTGATTACCCTTTGAAGCTGCAATACTACAGTGCTCTGAAACTTTCATATCAGTACTTACTTTCATATCAGCACTTATTGTAACTCATAAGTCCTTTTCTTTTACAGTAGTAGCCAGAACGGTATCTCCTGTTTTATTGTTTACATCCAAGTTCCCATGTCCTGTATGTAGGCATTTACATTTCCCAAAATTGAACAACATCTGCCATTTCTCAGACCATTTCACTTATCTGTCTAGATCGTTTTGTAAATGTTGTTTATCTCCATCAGTGTTAACCTTTTTAAACACTTGTCTCATCTGCAAATTTGAGTACGTTACTTGTTATATTTTCGTCCAAGTCATTGATATGTATATTAAGAATAATAAAGGTCCTAATACTGATCCTTGAGGTACCCCAATCAAAACGGATTTCCAGTTTGAAACTTCTCCATCTACTACAGCACGCTGTCTTCTGTCAGTCAGCCATTGCTCTAACCAGTCAATTAAGCCATCCCCGATACCATGCGCTTTTATGTTAAGTAGTCATATTTGATGTGGTACTTTGTCCAAAGCTTTCTTAAAATCTAAGTAAATAATATCTACTGGCGATACTTCGTAAATCCACTTAGTGATTTCTGAAAAAAAAAAACAACATATTTGTTAAGCATGACCTCGCTTATAGGAATCCATGTTAAGATGAATTTAATAATTTATGCCTAACAAGGAAGTCCACCATATGGTCTTTAATTAACCTTTCTAATAAGTTTTCTAATATATTATATAGCGGCAAATATACAGAACTAGGAAGGTTTACTTACTAGAGCTCTGTCATGTGTGGACATTTCGACTTTATCGTCTCACAAACGACGATAAATCCGTCTTTTTTGAGTTGACAGTTGATCAATCTGTAAAGACAGCAATAAAACGTATATTAATTGATGAATCCATCACTTGACATTTTGTCTAGCAACATCAGCAGGCTCCGTCAAACTGTCTACAAACATGGCCGACCTGACAAATATATGCAGCCCCATTACATAAGTTGACATAACATGCCTTGGTGCAAAACATAGATGTGTTCAATTAGTAATAGTATGTCTCCTTTGAGCTGACCATGGCATGAGGCGGCAACATACGTATCCATTTCAAACATTTCTGTCAGTTGTTGAACGGTTTCGACAGAAAGCTAATTCCATTTACCAATCTCTTGGGGCATTTGGTGTCCGAATAGTTAGTCCTTCATGCATGTACATTCACTATTTTCAAACTATGTCACTTCCTTTGTCAATATGTAAACATGGTTGCTAAGGAAAAGCTTGGGGGAGGTATCCCGGGCTATTGCAACATAGAAAATGACGCACTCTCATTGGTCATAATTCGGATTAAATTGGTTAACCGTTTTGTGAGCCGACAATTTATTTTGCTTACTTTAATTCACGCAGTTGTGCCATTGCCTGTAGTCCGTGACAGAGAAGTTTAACGGCGCCAATGTCACCGAAGATGTTGTTCGACCAGCGCCACCACAGGACCGCAGCGTAATTGTAGACCCCGCCGACGCTATAAGAAAGATGAATAAATTGTCAGATCCAGAGACTGACGTCAAAATCCTAATCATGAGCGAGCGTCACTGTCTCCGTTTCGCCGTAGGAACCATGTTTACAAATACGATCTCAATCGAGAGAACCCGGTTTCAAATCCCACTGCGGTCGCTTCGAACCTTTGGCAAGTTTGATCACCCCACGTTGCCACCGTTCACTCAGCTGTTTAAATGAGTACCTGACAATACAGACAGTGGTGGATATGTGAACGAATAGCCTTCGCATGGCTGAATGCTTCCCAAAGAAGTTGAGATGGCCTTGGAATGAACAGGTCTACCAGGGGTGAAGTGTAAAGCGCTCTGAGCAGTCCTATGGACCGGATACCGCGCTATATAAGAACGTACCTTTACCTTACATTACTAAGGCCGCATACATCGACCAGGGCCAGTATTCTCGAACGACTTAACCTAGCCGAACACCGCCCGATTGTCTACGCTGCGACGCTTCTCGACCCGTCGTAGCCCTTACGACTTACGACTAGCTTACGACTAGCCTACGACTGACCGCTGCACACCGCTACGATTGTTAACAACTGTGTATATATATATAAGCCTGGCCGCCATCTTTCTGTTTGTAACCGAACTTCAACAATATGGCGCCGTCCGTGGAAAAAAGTGTGCAGGCAACTGCGAACGTTTTACAAATATGCGTCATCAGTAAGCTGCTGAAACGGAGACGGAACAGGGACGAGAAACGTAGTTTGTGGGTGAAGACTTGGGTTGGGAAACGTGATGAGCAAGGGTGTTACAACAACCTTGTAAAGGAGTTGGCCGCAGAAGACGCTGGCGACTTTAGACGTTTTGCAAGGCTTTATCGTGCTTTGTTTGACACCTTGCTAGTCAGCGTCAGTCGTGCCGATTGAACGTGTTGAATCGTCACGACTGCCGCCGACGCGACGTAAGACTGGGGAATCCTAGTCGCCCCGATTACGCCCGATTGTCTACGCTGCGACGGTCGAGAAGCGTCTGATCGTAGACAATCGGGCGGTGTGCGGCGGGATTTAAGTTACGAAATCGTAACTCGTAAATATGGCGGCGAAACAGCGTAAATATATACGACATTTTCGTAAGTGCTATTTTCGGAGCATCTAAGATTTGAATTTGCGTAAATACGACATACATTATTGCATAAAGTTACGATAACGCTAGAGGTCGCGTAACTTTTTCGTATGTTCTGCGCCCTGTATCAAGACGGCGATTTTGCCGCAACCGAGCGTTATGACGTTGTGAGAATGTATTTGTGGATCTCGACAGCCTCCAGGTATGTACCAATTATGCATTTTGTCAATTTTTAATGTACGTTGTACTTGCATCTGCTGCGTTTTAAAAGCGCCACCCAGGGCAAAGCCTTACAAATGGCAATTCATAGCAACGCATGGAAAATGTCAACAAACGGGACCGATTATTAATTAACTGCGTTGATTTATAGATTGAATGTGTGTTACAATACAATTATGTTGGTAAGCTTAATTACAATTACCTCCCACCTATAATTGTGTGTTCAGATGACTAATGTATGTAAAAAAACAACCAAACTTGACATGCAAACAATATTTTCCTTCTAATAATAATACCTTGCAGTGTTTTATTTATTGGTTGTTACCTCGAAAGAAAAGCATTAACTGTAGACCCACAATTCTTTTTACCTTATCAAGAAGGACAATCATTACCCCTCTAATACAGCGTGTCGCTCAGCAATACATTGGCCGATATATAATGGAAGACATCCTTATAAAGTAAATTACAAAAGAAACAAGGTAAACAAATCCTACATGCTGGCTATTTATGTTCAGTTTCACACAGAAAAACACATGGACAAAACTGATACTACAAGCGTCAATTACATAACATACACTCCAGTCGACAGTACACTAGTTGAAATGGTGTACAAATACGTCTTGTTAACAACGTTCTGTGTATTATATATGTGTTGTGTTCCGTCTACCAATAGTCGATTTGTGTTTTACAGCAACCGCAGTCTGGCGTGCACGGGGCCCTGCTCGGGCCTCGTATTGTGTGTACGACAGATCTGCCAACCCTTATGGATTAGCCGTATGTA
Organism: Lamellibrachia satsuma; assembly: GCA_033239005.1. NCBI lineage: Eukaryota > Metazoa > Annelida > Polychaeta > Sabellida > Siboglinidae > Lamellibrachia > Lamellibrachia satsuma. The sequence continues at coordinate 17,776,381 of BSQZ01000003.1, read as the reverse complement.
GTACGGATTTTTCATAATTTTACGGGCGTAAGAGTGTTTCCTTACGGATTTTTGTCTTTAAGAAACAAGTATTTGTTTTCGTTTTATATGCTAAAGTTATGAGGAATTGTTCAATGATTGCGAAAAACGATCGAACAATCAGCGTATTATTGCTGTAAGCACCTGTCAATGTAGGTCAGAGTGCGCGCTGCTCAAACGTGTAAACTCTCGCAGGCGCGAGAGTACAACGGTAATTCGTGTGGCAAATCAGAGGAGTGAGCGAATTTGAAATCAGACCAGTTTTTCGTTTCGAACGAGATGGATGTTCGCCCACCGCCAGCGAAAAAGCGAAAACAGTATGCCGGTGTTTACCAGGCAGACTGTGGGCGAATGTTTGAAGGAATGATCGCTCCATCGAAACTCGGAGAGCATTATGCTTGGTGCGCCCCTTGTTTAAGAGACATTAATGTTTTTGTGTCGGGAGTGTATGATGTTCGGGAACACTTGAAGTCGAAGCTGTATGTTCGGGTGGTCGATTCCAGTCGCCAACAGAAACAAACGGGCGGGAATCGACACGCCAGACTCCGTGATGAAGGCCGAGGTTATGTTTTCTTATTTTGTGGCTGAACACAACCTCCCTGCTGCCATTGCCGACCTCTTCACAGATCTGGCGCCGCGTCTCTTTCCGGACAGTGAAATGGCTAAGAAATTTCGTTGTAAAAGAACGAAAACCACGCAGATAGTGAAGCGATGTTTGGCGCCGGAGGCAACGAAGCCCGTCAACGACATATAATTATTTGTAATTTTTTTAATAAATGAGATGAGTTGAAATTTGTCAGAAGCAGCTATTTCTTAGTTTTGACAACATAAATATTTTTATAACGAAATTTATGTTATATTAACACTTGTATTCATTGAAAAAGTACAAATTGTCGTGTTCCTCGGCACATTTCCAGAAGTTCTAGTTTCCACGTCGTAAATGGACATGGCAAACATAATTAGGTTGCCGACTTTGGAATCGCTTAGCCTTAGTTAGGGCTTAGCCATGGCTACGAGGTTTTATCTTGTGACTCGTCTCGTTCGGTCTGTTAAGTCGTTCACCGTGTGCCCAACTTTCCACACAGCGTGTGATATTGGTGATGGTTGATTTTGATCCGGCGGTTTTGTCGCAAAAGAGACGCTTGCAGCCGAAATTCTTCGTCCACCACTGTTTATATACGGAAGTATCTTTGTTATCTTTTTCAAAAATAGAGTTCCATTTGGCCGCTTGTGCATTTAAAAAAACTGCGTCGTTTCGTACTCAACTGAGTACGTACTCAAGACGTTTTATAACCTCGGTTGAGCACGAAAACTCTGGTGAGCATGATATCTCAGATTGAACACAGACTTGAGCTTGAGTTTGAGTACGGTTTATAATTTAATGCCTATTATTTTATTTACAGTGACAAAACGACGTGGCTGTATTGACAGTTCACGGACTAATTTTATTTTGCAGGATACATACACTTTGCATATATAACGTATTGGTATGGCTTAATGTCCAGTATGGCATGTTATAAATCGTCCAACTAAACCACATAGCTTTAATTCCTGTAGACACGTTTCGTGTGAATCGTGACTCTGACTCGGCAGTTGAAATATAATGCTGTCGTCCTGCGGCAACTGTAAATAAATGGTCCCCATCGCCGAAAAAGCCGCCACTAAAAGTAAACTATCACTTGTTTTGCGGTGTCTGTCGCTGCTGCGGTTACATTTGGCAAATGCTCTTTCAATAGTGCAGTTTGAGCCTTCAAACGAAATCTTTCACAAATGTCGTATTCCATCAGTTCTTCATACGGATAAAACTCGGAAGTAGGCGGCCTGGACGCTCAAATCGGACAGCTTATCTTCTCGAAACAGACGAACTTTCAACGACTTCAATAAATTTATGCGTGAGCTGCCATTTTTATTTATGCATGAGCGTTGAGCATGGTCTTGAGCATACTCAGGATTTCAACAGTTCGTGCACAACGCTGAGCACGATTTCGTGCTCAAGATGTTTTATAACCTCGCCTGAGTTTGAGCATAGCGTGAAAGCGAGGCTTGAGCATGAAACCGCGCTCAGTTGAGTTGAGTACGGCAGTAGCAAGATGGGACCACTGGAGCTGGCTACGACGACTGGAAAATGTAATCGCGGCAAAAGGTACAGATGACTTAAACAGAAAGAAACCAGTACTTTTACATCACGCTGGCGAGGAAGTATTCGACTTAAGTGAGGATTTGGGAGTTGTCGCCGATACAACATACGAATAAACAAAACAAATATTGACTGAATGTTTCAAAATATGTTGAATTCGCAAGCAGCGGATGAAACTATCGACAAGTTCCAAGTACGTCTGAAACAGCTCTTGAAAAACTGTGATTTCTACGACACAGAGAGGGAAATAAAATCGCAAGTAATTCAGAAGTGCCATTTGAGGAAATCTGTGAAAAGGGACTAAGCAAGCCCAATATATCCCTGTTTGAACTTATTAAATATGGTTGTACGTTAGAAGCAACAACGGTAGAGGGCCAAACGATGATGGGTCCTTGTGTCAGCAATGGTGGGTCCTAGTGTCAGCAATGGTGGGTCCTTGTGTCAGCAATGGTGGGTCCTAGTGTCAGTAATGGTGGGTCTTAGTGTCAGCAATGATGGGTCCTTGTGTCAGCAATGGTGGGTCCTAGTGTCAGCAATGGTGGGTCTTAGTGTCAGCAATGGTGGGTCCTAGTGTCAGCAATGGTGGGTCCTAGTGTCAGCAATGGTGGGTCCTAGTGTAAGCAATGGTGGGTCCTAGTGTCAGCAATGAGAATGGCAAGTTACACAAGATGTATTCAAAGCCTCAGACACGGCAGAAAGCTCGGCATGGTTATCCGTCAGATAAGGGTGAAGCCAGATCTAAACACAGCAGGGGTAAACACTTCAGCAAGAAGTTTGGCACTAACAGTGACAAGTGCCGTGGTTGTGGTGGCACACGGCATAATACGAGGGAGAAGCAATGCCCAGCATGGGGAAGGAAATGCTACAAATGTGGACGCAAAAATAATTTCGCAAAAGTGTGTTATGCAGTGAATAAAATGCACTTTGTGAAACATGAAGCACGCAGCGCTCGTGTGAACGAACCTATGACACAGCCAGAATCTAGCATTGAGTACAACCAGAGCCTGTACCATACCACGGTGAACAGAACAACCAAACATGTTAAACCGTACATGTGTGCAATGGTGCTGAATAATGTACCAACAATAATCGAAATCGACACTGGCTCAGATGCCACGGTTATCAGTTCAAGGCAATTTGAACAAATTCAGTAGGGTTATCAACAGTTGCAGTTGACTACTGAGAGTTTGCCGAGTTTGCTTGGTAGTGACAGGTTTTTAACAAGATTTAACAAGATTGCCATCCCAAACAACAAGTTCCAGATGGCAAGTGGACAAGGAAGCTATAGGCATACCAACAATTTTCACATCAATGTGTAGCCCTCCCCTTATTAGATATCTGTCAATTCTATTTTGAAACATATTAACACTACTAGCATTATCACAGTTATTTGGCAGTTTGTTCCATTCATGTATCACCCTCTGTGAGAAAGAGTACTTTCTCATGTCCAAACTACACTGCTCCTTAACTAATGCTGCTTTGTGTCCTCTGGTTCTACTGTCTTCTTAAAGTTTGAAGAACATATTCCTTTCAACATCCTAATAACCGTTCACTATTTTAAACACTTCTATTTGGTCTCCTCTTAGTCTCCTGGTCTCTAGCGTTGTTAAACCACATTGTAATAAGCGGCTTTCGTAAGTAAGGTCTCTCAATTCTGGAATCATTTTAGTTGCTCTTCGTTTTATTCTTTCTAGCTTGTCTATGTCCTTTTTACGATATGGCCTCCATGCTTGAGGCTTGTCCTTCCAAATGTGGTCTAACTATTGCTTTGTACATGGGTACAATTTGCTGTTTCTCCTTAAACATGATCGTTCTCCTAATTAGCCTTAGAACTTGATTTCCTTTCGAAGCATCAATCCGACATTGCTCTGAAACTTTCATGTCAGCACTAAATGTTACTCCTAAGTCCTTTTCTTGTGTGGTTCTACCTAGTACAACATCCCCCATTGTATATGCTTTGGCCATGTTTCCATGTCCTATGTGTATATATTTCCACTTCCCAAAATTTAATAACATTTGCCATTTTTCTGACCATTTAACTAATTTATCTAGATCATCCTGTAAATTTTGTTTATCTGTAACATTAGTAACCTTTCTGAATACTTTTGTGTCATCTGCAAATTTCAGTACTTTACTAGATATGTCATCTTCCAAATAATTTATCAGAATAGGGCTTAATATTCATCCCTGTGGTACCCCACTCAGAACAGATTTCCAGTTTGAAATCTCACCGTCTACTATTACTTCTTGACTTCTTTGTGTAAGCCACTCTTCTATCCAGTTGATTACATCATTTCCTATACCATGGGCTTTTAGTTTAAGTAAGAATCTTTGATGTGGAACTTTATCGAAAGCATTCTGAAAATCTAAGTAGACAACATCCACTGGAGACCCGTCATCTACCCACTTTGTAATTTCTTCAAAAAAACAAGAGAATGGTTAGACATGACCTTTTAGAAACCGGTTTTGAGATGTATTTATTAATTTATGTTTTACAAGGAATTCCACCATGTGGTCTCTAATTAAAGTTTCGAGTAATTTATATACAACTGATGTTAAACTCACTGGTCTGTAATTTTCTGGCTGGTTCCTCGATCCCTTCTTAAATAGCGGCGTAATGTTTGCTTGTTTCCATTCTGAAGGAACTATTCCTTCTTGACAAGTTAAACAATTTTGCAAGTGGTGTACTCATTTGCTCAACAATGTCCTTATGCAGTTTTTGTAGCATCCAATGAACTACCGGTGATTTATTATCTTTCATCTTCTTAATTTTCTTTGCTATCATTTCAGAAGTTACAAATAACTTCCCTAAATGTTCCCGATTTACTCCCCTAAAATTTAGTAAATCGAACTGGAAGTGAGCTGATGTCTTCTGAGCTGAAATATTCATTCAGGACCTCTGCCATTTGAAACCCGTCTGAAATTATGGTTCCACTGTTGTTTTCCAGTGGTTCAACCTTATCTCGAACTTTCTGTTTACTTCTTACATAAGCATAGAAACTCTTGCTGTATTTTTTTTATATTACCTTCCAATTTTTTGTTCAAAGGTTCTTTTAGATTTTCTACTTTCAGTTGTAGCTAGGTTAAGTGACTCTTTGTAATTTGCATAGTCTTCATCCTTTCTGGTGCGCCTATACACCCTCCACATAGTTTGCTTAAATACTATTTTTTAATAGCTTCTTTTGACAAGTGTTTATTTCTATACCGTTTTCCTTCTTTTTCAAGGGAACAAATTTATCGACGATACTCTCAGTTTCATATTTTAGAATATTCCAACATTAAAGTTCGGTCTTATTCATCAGCATGTTATTCCAATTTAGCTTTGTAAGTATTTTCTCATATCTTTACAGTTACCTTTATGGAAGTTTCTCCTATACGTTTTTTTACTTCCTGATTTTACATTGATGTCAAAATGTATTTGATTGTAGTCACTGTTACCCAATGGTTCATGTAGTTTTACATTGTCCACTAAATCTTTTTGTGAGGACAAAACTATATCTAATACATTATCTCCCCTGGTTGGTTTTAGCACATGCTGAATAAAGAAGCTATCCTGAATTAAGAATAGAAATAGTTGGTCCTCACCCCCTGTACTCTCTAGAGATTTCCATTGTATGTCCCATTATGATACATTCCCCTTTACTAACTTCCTATATAGCATTTTGTGTTATCCTCTTCGCTTATGTTTGGACTTCGGTAAACCAATCCAATAGTTAATTTTGAATTTCCCGAAACTTTTTTGCACCAAACAGCTTCATCGTAATCTGCTTCCCTTTCTAATTTTATTTCATAAGCCTGAATAGATTCTTTACAATATAATATAACTCCCCCTCCCCTTCTTCCTATTCGATGTCTCCTAAACATTACATATCCTGTCAATCCTAATTCAGCATCTGTTTGTTTTTTTATTTACTATACTCCTAGCATTTAAACACACGCATTGATAACCTGCTTCAGACCTGTTTTTAGGACATTTTGTTATTGGTTTGCCTATACTAGTGGCATCTTGTCCTGCTAGAGGCATCTCTAAGTAACCCACCCTGCGCTTCTAGTTTAAACAATGATTACTACCAAAAATATTTGCTATGTTACCCATGCCACTGTCTACTGCTGCTGTTAGTCCAACCGCAAATACTGCTGCCCCCTTTCCACTAAGATGAATCCCATCCCTTATGTACATATTATCCCTTCCAACAAAACTTCCCCACAAATCCACAATTCCTACTTCCTCTTCCTTACATAGCTTCTATACTAGCATGTTAATTGCCACCCCTCGGCAATTTCGATAACTGTGATCCCTCCTTCCTACTACTGATAAAATCCCTGACAGTATTACCTGCTCAACCCGGGTCTGCTTTAGTGTTCTGACCAAATTCCTGTATTTCCTAACTATGGCAGTTGTACCCTCCTTCTCTGCGGTATTTTTCCCTACGTGTACTAAAACAGATCCACCCTTGCCCGAACCCACGATGTTTTCTACCCTCTCAGTCTTCGCCTCTATTTTGGCCCCAGGCAAACACACAACCACATCGTCTCCCTGTCGGTCCTCCTGACTATTGAGTCCCCCACAAACACCGTCGCTCTCTTTCTCACCACCTCTATCACTGCTTCAGAATATCTCTTCCGATGGATCCCTTCCCTCACATTATTTTCCAACTCCACCTCAAGTTCCTTGATCTTCGTATACCCCCTACACTCAAATCTAAAACTATCCGCCTGAACCTCAGCCCAGGACTCACACCCGGACTTTACGAAGTTCACCCGGTTGCTACAACTGCTACATATTAAATGCCTGGTGGCCTTTACCTGCCGTTTGCACGGCGCCATCACAAAATTTAGTCTTAATTTCATTGCTATGTTAGCCTTGAATAAGGCTGTTTTTGTGTTTAAAAGAACACTTTAGGCTAATATACTTGCTAACTATGTATTTTGTACTAAGCTGGCACGAACACTTGAAACTAGACTGGTCAGCCGTGTATCACATAGACAGTGTGGACTATGCCAGACTATTTCCAGAACTGTTTCGCGAAGGTTTGGGGAAATTGAAGGGTGTAGAGACAAAACTGTATGTAGACTACAAAGTGATGCCTCGTTGTTTCACGTCACGTTCTGTTCCTCTCGCATTAAGAGGTAAAGTAGATGCAGAACTCGATAGACTGCAAGCGGATGGTGTAATTAGACCAGTGGACCATTCGGACTTGTTCTACTCGAATACGGTTGGCCTCAGCAGGCTACCTCTTGCAGCAAAGACATTTCCTGTACCAATACCAGGAAAAACGTTCCTCTCATTTTCGATGGTAAATGACACACCAATCAATGCTTCTAGAATAGCACAATTGACAAACCGAGATCCATTGTTGTCGAAGGTTGTGAATTTCGTGAACACAGGTTGGCCACAAAATGTGGGCAATGCACCATACACCAGAACGAAGGATGAACTCATATGTACAGCAAGGGTGTTTGCTGTGGGATCTCGTGTGGTTATTCCAGGTCGAGAAGAGCTTCTCGACGAACTTCATGAATGCCACCTTGGCATTGTGCGAATAAAAGATTTATCTCGCAGCTTTCTGTGGTTGCCCAGACTTGATGCAGAAATTTAAGTCAAAGTTCGCAGTTGCGTAGTATGCCAAGAACACAGCAAGTTGCCATCCAACGCAAATTTGCACCCATGGGAATGGCCAGGCAAACCGTGGTATCGTGTACACATCGACTACTGGCCCAGTAGAGGGGAAGATGTTCGTAGTAATTGTTGATGCTCCTTCCAAATACATAGATGCTGACGTCGTGACATCTGCAACTACTGCTTCTACGTTACTGAAGTTGCTTCAAACATTTGCGACACACGGACTGCCTTGTACATTGGTGTCTGACAATGGAACAGCCTTTACAAGTCAAGAATTTCAAACAATTTGTAAACTAAATGGTATCAAGCACATTCGCAGTGCGCCATACCATTCGGCAAGCAACGGACTTGCAAAAAGAGCTGTACAAACACTCAAAGCAGGACTGAAGAAAACCCCTGGTCCAGATCTCGAGACCAGGATGTTTCGTTTCTTGTCGAGTTACCGTATAACACCTCAAACTACAATAGGTCAAACACCTGCAGAAATGACGATGATGAGACGTCCACGATTGATCTTGCGTATCCAGCTTTGGACAACCGTGTGCTGCACAAACAAACCGCTGCCCGGGAGCACCCGGGTGTTGCGTTGTCACCGCGAATTCTACGCGGGTGATGCTGTTTGTGTGATGAACTTCGCTGGTACCCCATAATGGTTGCCGGAGTCCGGAGGAGACACATTGATCACATACGTCTCCGAATTCCCGAGGAGAGGTATGGTGGTGCTGGAATGGCGCCACCAGTATCGACAGGTGTTCGTGCATTTGTGAAAGAGGAGCAAGAGAGGGTTGCACACGTACCAAATTCAATGAGATCGTAAGTGACTACGGCCGACTACATTGTTGGAGTGACTGGGCCAACAGAGGTGGCAGGTAGAGACAATGCACCGACTGAAGTCGAACAGACTACTGATGTGCGCAGGCCGACAGAGGTTGCAGATACAGTGATAACGGAATCTGGAGATCTTCGCAGAGTTACTAGAGTGCGCAAACCACTTGTAAATCTTATGTTGCCATTGAGTTGAACACGGAATGTCACCTCTGAAGCACTTACTTGGTTATACAGTGTTTATAGTCAATTTGAACTCTGAACATTAATCTTTGGGCATAATTATTTTTGAACTGATCTATGCTCGTGTTGACTTTGACGTAGATTGCTCACGTTGTAAGTTCTAATCTATACAGGGAGGAATGTGGTGTTCCGTCTACCAATAGTCGATTTGTGTTTTACGGCAACCGCAGTTTGGAGTGCACGGAGCCCTGCTCGGGCTTCGTGTTGCGTGTACGATCGTGATAGTAAAGTTTGTGTTGTGTTTATTATACTGTTTCCCTGGTGGGTCTTTCAACAGCAAATCCAACATGATGACAACAATATACATTATATTTTCAAATGTTGTTGCTACAGTATGTTTTGCACAGTTGTTATGTTGACAACTCACCGGTTTTCCTTAAATGTTTATCCATTTGACGTCCTGTCATTCATTAACACAAACACGTATGCAGATGCAAAATGACAAAACATTGCTTAAAAGGAATGATTTTTTGTAACTATAGCCGTTGCAACGCGGACTAAACATCACGAGAATTTATCCGCCATATTTTTGCAACTTCTTTCGTACAAAGAAATTTCTTCGATAGTACGGGCTCAGATCCTTTCCCACACAATGTTCTCGTTGAAACAACTTTGCCCTTTTTGTCGCAAACATATGGTTGGGCCAGAAATTCAAAGAAAAATATTATTTGTACTAGCAAAATTACCCATCCCGGACGGGATAACGTGATGGTTCGTAAGTGGCTCTCATGGCTACAACATTTACCAAATGTCATGACAACAACATTTACCAAATGTCATGACAACAACATTTACCAAATGTCAGGACACAACATAATTACATAAATATCCACATATGCCCTTGTACATGATGCTGTCAATAAATGTCTTCTTGGAATCCAACTCTCGAATTTGTGAAGTATTTCAGACAGTTATAGTAGCGTCTAGCTATGGCTTACGTAGCTTGGAACAATAGTAGAAAATACGCGTTGTGAACAGTTGTATGTAATGACTACTAAAGGTAATTCAATTGTGGGGTGAATAAAAAAAGTGTGCTATGACTCCTTCATAAACGAACCCCAGAATGTTTGACCACTGAGATGCATAGCGTCTAAGATGAATAGTCTAACATACATACATATGGTAGCTCGATTATATATATATATAGTAAGATGTGTTACTATAATTTATACACTGTACAATTACGTTTACTTACTTTAAGGAGGTGACATCGCGGGCTTCTCCCGATCGAAGTAGATAGTCAAGGTCCGTCAATGCGTCGGCGGTGAGCGCACAGCTCAAGTCCATCTTTCCGTCGTACACGAAGTTTGTTGACACGTGGTGCCACAGCTTTGGGTCGTCATAATCACGCAGGAGCCGCATGACGTCAAGTGCCCATTGCTTCTTGGGTTTGCTTACACCCCAAAAACCTGTGCAAATGAAACGCATCATGACAAACAGATTACTGTAATAATTATGGCTAATATTTTCTTCAATTAGAAATTCTTGCAGGATACTTGTAGCGACATACACCCTATGGTGTTTTCAGTTCTTTACCTATTACGCTGCCTAACTTTAATGTTTGTGTTTTCACGGCAATAAATGTGAAACAAACAGTGCATACACAAATATCTCATGATGATATCAACATGTTTTATTATCAACAGAATTTACCTGATCGCGCCAGTTCTCTGAGTTGTTCTATCCTGTCATCTCCTGAAATGTATGTAAGAAACAAAATGTCTGATTATAAAAAAGAAAGCATTTTAACGACAATTCAACAAGAGAAGCGTGATGATAGTCATTGATGCAGAAGAGTGAAACTCCACATGTAGTGTATTAGTCAACAGGTGGCCAACTCACATGTGTGTCAATCCTTCATAAGATCATAACATCTTCAAATTTAATACGAACAAGAATATAGTATTATCCGGTTAACAAATATTGCATATCTTAAATTGCACAATCTCATGTTTAACAACCTGTAAATATATTTTCAAAGTCAATTTTTATTAATAAAATACATTTGTATATATGAAGTGTCTTTATAAATGTATACCTTGGGTTTGTTGTGCATCTTCCTTCAAGATTCTTACTTGCTCATTCAGCCGTCGAATCTCGTCTGAAGCATATTCAGTTACCACGGCATTGGTATTTTCCGCAGTCGTCAGCAAGCATTGAATCAGTCAATACTATGATGATGAACGCAATACTTTGGATTCATTTAAGAATGGTAAGAAGCAGTTAACCTTTTACTTTATCCGATCCTAATTACAAGAAAGTGTACAATATGAGCATAGTCTAAAAATACATATATGTATGGAATTCTAAGAAAGAACATTCTAGATGGCTTCCCAAAAATGGCTACGCGCATTTATGTTAATTACTTCACCTTTCAAAAATAGCAGATATTATTTAGGGTAGGGCGGGGCAATATGCCAATGTGAGGCACTACGCCCATAGCACTTTTACAACGAACGCCTAATGCAGTATACCACGTGTTATGCTTTTTCAAGTGCTGCCATCTCTCGCTTTCTTGTGACAAGAGCGCTAAGGTGGATGTTCGAAAGTAAGTATGAAATCAACGTTTCGTGTTTTTCTCGGTATTGATATAAAATGTAATGTCTACCTTTGTGTTAATAAAGTCATCGTAAGCAAGAGTGCAGTTTTGCAATAGGCTTTTATCATCATAATTAAGTTGTAAAGACACTAGCAGCATTGGACGCCACGTATTGATACAAATAGTACTATTGGGGCGAGACGTGATCAATATATATATATATATATATATATATATATATATATATATATATATATATATATATATATATATATATATATATATATATATATATAAATATATATATATAAATATATTATATAAAGAACAGTCATACCATCGGTATAATAATTATACAACTAACAATACCAATCCTACTACTACCTGTGTCTGTGCACCACTTAATGTAAAGCAGACAATAGGTATGCATAATTACATTTCTTTATTATATCGCATTTAATTATTCTGTATGTTAATTTGTAATTTGCAGTCTAAATCATGGTCAAGCACTAAAAAAACAGAGGAGTGTACGGAGATGGCAACTTGCAAGATGCGTTGAGATTAGTCAGAGACGGCATGCCGCTCATCCGTATCAGCAAAGAATGGGGATTTCCGGCTCGCACTATTCGCAGACACCGTGATGCCCGTGTAACCACACCTGGAAAGGTGAGGTTGGGTTCATCATCGGCGCTGCCGCCGGAGGTTGAGTTGGTAATTCGTGACCACATCCAGACAACGGAGTGGGCCATGTACGGCCTAACTCCTACTGATTTCAGACGTCTGGCATACGACGTGGCCTCGGGGACAAACCAACCGTTCAACCAGACAAACAAGTTGGCCAGAAAAGACTGGCTGAAGAGCTTTCTTGGAAGACATTCCTACCTAAGCGTTCGTTAGCCCCAAGGTACGAACTTATCAAGAGCTGTTGGTTTCAACAGACCGAAAATGAACGAGTTCAAAGAGGTGCTCAATGGCCACGAATACTTACCGTCCACGGTGTGGAACGTGGACGAAACTGGGATAACCAGTGTCCACCAGCCAGGTAAGGTCGTCGCTTCCAAGGGGGTACGTCAGGTAGCGAAAATGACCAGCGGCGAACGAGGCCTACCTTCCGCCATTCATGACTTTTGACCGGAAGCGAATGGTGGACCAGCTCATGCAGGGCGCCATAGTCAGTCGGCCACGCCAGTGCAAGCGGTTGGACAGATGCCAGACTCTTTCTGAAATGGATGGAGCATTTTGTTCTCTACACAAATGCATCCACGCAGAACCGTCACCTGATTGTGTTGGACGGGCATCACAGCCATAAGACCCTGGATGCTATAAACTATGCCAGGGCTCACGGAATCGAGCTGATCACTCTTCCTCCACACTGCACCCATAAGATGCAACCTCTCGACCGCTGCTTCGTCAAATCTCTGAAGAGCGCCAACAACGTATCTGCAGATAACTGGATGACGCCACACCATGACCAAAGAATAACATTCTACGACATGGCAGGGATCTTTGGAATTGCGTATCTGAGAACGTTAACGCAAAACAAGGCCATCAATGGATTCTGGGCCTGCAGACTGTGGCCATTCGACGACACCATCTTTCAAGACAACGAGTTCGCTGCTGCCGCGGTGACAGAAGAGGGGCCACCCATACATGATACCACTGAGCAGGCCGATGTGGCTGCCGTTGCGAACGTCACACATGCTGATGTGCATGCAGTCGATGTGCCGGTTGTTGTCGACCACCAGTACTTCCCGCCGCGCCCACTCCAGGACCATCTGGCCTTCAGAGCGGTGCTGCTGCGACTCCACGCCAGTCCCTTTCCGTTGAGGGCATGTGCACAATGTTAACACGCACTATTCATACGTGATATACGTCAGTCAATGTCCACACTATGGATATTTCAAAACCTTTCCATCACACGTTGGAAGCCAAACGCGGGTAAATTAAAATTACCCATTTGCCGTTGTTTTCTCCTCAACACTCCCACTCAATTGCTGACTGACGAGAAATCATGCAGTGAAGTACAATAACGACCCAAGTACCTGTGCTGAATACAGTAAATGACTATAGTAGTTTAGTATGACAGGCTAGGGTAAATTAGGGAATCGTACATTTTATTGATATAGGTGTAGCGATTGTACAAACATATAGATACAGGTATTGACGTACCTCTGAGCTCAGATAGGTCTATAGAAATAGTGAATATTATATTGAATTTTATGTTATAGACACCGCTCGGGAGATCGTCAAGAAGCTTTCTCCTTCTCCGCGGATTGCTGCACCCAGAGCTCGTACTCGGAGGCTGAATCTGCAGCGTGCCTCACGTCGTCTCCAGACAAACGGAGTTTGGTGGAAAAGGCCGACGTCCAAAAAAGGCAGAAGAAGACAACCGTCGTCCGCACTGCACCGGGAAAGAAACGCAAGACAAAGAAACAAGCTACACCCGAAAGCAGCGACGACGAAGACGAAACGTGGCCGTGCCTTGTATGTGGCGAGCCTTTTTCAAATAGCAAATCACAAGAAAATGGGTCCAGTGTCAAATGTGCAAAAAATGGGCCCACGAACAGTGCACACCAGGCTACACGAGCAGTGCACACCAGGCTACATGAGCAGTGCACACCAGGCTACACGAGCAGTGCACACCAGGCTACATGAGCAGTGCACACCAGGCTACACGAGCAGTGCACACCAGGCTACAACAGGTTCATTTGTCCCAGCTGTGAATCAGACTAGGACTATGAAAGTCACATCATGTCATGTAATGTCTCACAGCAACGGAGAAAACATTACTGTAATGCCTTTCAATTATGAATCTTTTTTCAATATAATGTTATACATGACGATAATAGGAAATGTGCTGGCTTGACATAAATGAGACGACTTGTAGTATGCATGACACATTTGTTTAATTGTATCAATTATACCGTACTGCTAACAATCGTAAAATAAAGCAAAGAGGCAATACGCCTACATAAGAGTGTATTTTAGAATGCGTTTAACTTGAAAACTGTTTGTAATCAGACTTTTAATACTGTTTATTTTATTGAGTGTAACTGCCTCTTTCGGAGTATTAAACTGTTTTTTCAACAAACTTTAGTATTTGTTGTTATTCAATTTGCTTAAGATGGGCGTATTCCCCGCCATATCCTACCGTCGTATTTCTGCTTGAACGATGCCAGCTCTTCTCTGGACCGCCTAATTTCCTCTCTGGCAAGTCGAGTTTGTTCTGAAACGAATTCAGTCGTATGTGATTGTCCACGGTTCATACTAACACTACAGTATTATCTAAATATCAACATCATTGACAAAGAATACAATATAATTAGTCAACAGGGCACACCCCCAATATTGACGATGTATATAAAGTTAAAGTTCCTCGGTTACAGGCCATGTGTGTCTCAATGATGAGCTTCTTAAAATACCGTCGGTTCGGTTTTGCTTAAATCACGTACGAACAAACGAAGAATGTTGGAGCTGGTGGAGGAGGTTGGTGTGAAGAGTGTCAGGAGGAAGCTGGTGAGGGGCTGGTTAAAGTGGGTTGGACACGTGGAACGAATGGGGGAGGAAAAGATGATGATATAAGAGCGGATGCTCTAGTGTGGAGGGTAGAAGGGGAAGGGGAAGACCGAGACTGAGATGGGAGGACTGTATGAAGAAATATTTCGCGGGAGTGGAGAATGAGAGTGAGTGGCGGGGAGTGGAAACGGGGGGTGGGAGGGGGGTGGACTGGATCAATGACAGAAGAAGAAGGGAAATACCTAAAAATCGGCGACCGGTGTCGATGCCACCCTCCCCCCGGATTCCATGGATAAGGAGAACAGTAACAACGTGATCATAGCAAGAAAAAATAGCTGGTGTCACAGATGGTTGTCACAGCCGACGTCCTATGACATTAACACTGAACTGGACCATATCAGTGAATGGTGAGCTGTAAACAAACTTTCCCTAAACACAAGTAAAACTAAATAAACGTTGTTCCATTTTCCACAACGTAGTATTTCAGATATAAAATTAACTATACAAATAGACGGTCAACCATAGAGTATGTACGCAAATAATTTTTTTAAGCAATATTATTCAAGAAACATTAAACTGGACCTCACACATTGACAAAGTATAAAATAAAATATCACGAACTTTGGGAGTCATGAATAAATTAAAGCACTTCGGGATACACATTATATACAATGTATAATTCTTTAGTCGAGCCACATTTCAACTATAGCATTTTATCTTTGGGTTTTGATACGAATAGATTATACAAACTACAGAAAAGGGAAATAAGAAAAAAATTCCGTAGTAAATACAACTCACAGACGGAACCTATAATGAAATCCCTCGACCTATTCAACATTGAAGACATTTTCACGCGTCAATGATTGACATTTTTTCAACATTTAGGCATAAACATGTTAATATATTTTTTCAATCACTGCATTTGTAAAATGCTGCTTATCGTGATATTCCCACAAGGCAATGTCACCAAGTCGCTATCCCATACAGTCATACCTCGAGAGCCAGAAAATGTATTAGATACCACTTACCAGCTTTACTTTTAAAATGCCACCATGCATTGTGGATAAAATTTATACGCATAGTTTTCACGGCTTTTCTACATACGCCAAGCAACAGCTACTAACACTGAAGAAAAATTCCTGCACACACGCTAACTGCTACATATTCACTTACGCTATAAATGATCACCAGTTTTTTATGCTAAAGAAAAAAAATCGCATGTATTTATTTCTGTCGAATAAAGAAACTCCAGTTCTAGTTCCTATCATTAAGTTTGTTTAGAACCATCTAATGAGTCGTTATTTTCGCTCGTCACACTTTGTAAGAATCGTCATGTTTTCGCTAATAAATTATTATTATTATTATTATTAACAAATTAATAATTATATTTTAATAGTAACTAGTTTTAACATAGGCAACACAAAACATTAGACCGACGTGAAGATAAACAACAAATAACTATAGAAGAAAGACGAGGCTGATACCATCGGCGGTCTTAGGTGCATAAACGCATTTTTCATTTCCACATTTATTGAATTTATAAAATGATATAGATGGTTGGACAACTACTACCTTCATGCTCCTTGTTTCTCGCTTGTTTGTCGCGCTCCAGACTCTCGATTCGCGACCAAAGAAGACACACGTACTCTGAAGCATATACAGTTTTTAGTAATTGTTCCTATTTTAATATATTTCCACAACATTATGCATTTCTCTAGGTACGTAATTATCTGAAATATTCTGAAACGTTTTATCATCAATAATTTTTTTATTATTATGATTTATTATTATTGTTGTTATTACTAATAATAATATTATTATTATTAAGTACGTATCCTTAATATCGAAAACTGCTGTTTGAATTAGGCATATTCCATACACAACCTGTGTCTCACATTTTACGTAATCGTACCTAAATAACAGTGCAGCCCATAAAGTGTGCACAATATTGGAAATACGAGTTCTGTACACACCATGACATTCCGTTTCCTAGCGACGTTGTTCTGTCATATAACAACAATCATTATTATTATACAACAATGACATGGTCCCAATCAACACTGACCCTCTCTGACTTTATCAACTGCATCAGTCAGTTTTAGTTCGATCAATGCTCTGACCAGTTCTTCGATCATGAGTTTTGTGTCTGGTCTCGATTTCGACGTCTCACGCCACTTCACTAAGACTTCAAAAGTCATACGCCACGTGTTTCTAACGAAGTCGTTTTCGATTCGTTCTATACATGGGCGTGCAACGGCGAGGTGTAGTCCAAGTGGAAAATACACATTTCCCAGCACATTCGTAATGTTTTTCAGGAATTCGTCCGTGATCACCACTTCAAGAGAGAAAACACGATGGTTTGTTATCATCGCATGTATATTGTATATCAAACTACATTGTTTTAATAGCTACTTGTGATTAGTCGCATACAAGTGATCCCATAAACTAAAGAAAGCGTACAAGTAGATTTCACAAAGTATGTTATACATTAACCGCGTGAAATAGGAATAGCTACACCAGTTAATACATTAGCTAGATATAATTATACATTTATTACAATGGAAAAGCTATAGTACAGTGACAAAAATCGTTTCGATGACCTAACTAGCATACTTTGAATGGTAATCCATTCACAATCCGCCGTGACTATGCTCGCGCACAGATTGTCAAACCAATTGCTGGAAGCCAACTAGATACTAGGATCAATTAATACGATCATGCACACAAATGTCGCACGCACACGCACACACACGCACACACGCACACACCCCCCCCCACACACACACACCCACACACACACACACACACACACACACACACACACCCACACACACCCACACCCACACACACACACACACACACACACACACACACACACACACACACACACACACACACACACACACACACACACACACACACACACACACACACACACACACACACACACACACACACACACACACACACACACACACACACACACACACACACACACACACACACACACACACACACACACACACACACACACACACACACACACACACACACACACACACACACACACACACACACACACACACACACACACACACACACACACACTCATTTCAACGGTTATAAAGAACTCATTTCTGAGCATAGCGATTAATAACAAACATGACGAGGACGTAACACTGAGTCAACGTCAAACAAATGTATTTAAATTTAACTTACCTGCCATTTTTGCGCGAGAAGTTTATACTTAATTCACTGTCGCTGTGTCTGGTGGTGACGTCCATTCACTGTGATGGTGACAAGTGGTGACGTCCGTTCACTGTGATGGTGACAGGTGCGAGCTCGCGTGTTTTCGCTGTCTTGGCCTATTACTAAGTAACCAAACATACGACATTAAAAATAATGATGTAAATATAGAACAAGTAGCAGAGTCAGTTTGTGTGCGTGCCCGCCTGTGTGTATGTGCGCGCGCTTGTGTGCGTGTGTGTGTGTATGTGCGCGCGCTTGTGTGTGTGTGTGTGTGTGTGTGTGTGTGTGTGTGTGCGCGCGCGTATGTGTGTGCATGTGTGTGTGTACCGTGCGTGCACGCGCGTTTGAGCATTTATACTTAACGCTGATGTCTCCAATAAAGATAAATATTTATGAAGCATATGTGAAACATTACCACCTGTTATATCTAGGTGCCTTTGGCATAACCATTTTGACGAAAAGATAACTCGTTTACTACAAGTCAAGAGATCGCACACAAAGCATTATGACTATTAATAACATCTACAGGCGATGACTGGAGGGTTCGTGTCCAACCGCTGCGCCTTATCTCTACCAAAGATAGAGCGGAATAGAATTGACAAAACATCCGAAAGACGCTAGCTGCTTTGATTAGCTCCGTACCTTTTGATTCCACATAAACGCTGCGTTTTCATGAATACACTAGGTGAAAGACTAACGTGACGCCTCGAAATAGATATCTCGTGAGCCATTCACTCTCATAATATGATTTCTTATCATTCAGAGTTCGTTTTGGACATGATCGGCTAAGCATTACAAGAAGCGCCTTCAGTCAGCTACCTTTGCAGGTAGCATGTGAGACAGAAATAAGCATTCCAGTGTTTTCGGTTGTATTCTGCTTAAAAATTATTAATATAAAAATTAATAAAAAAAGTAAAGATAACCCAAGAGGACAAATGCGAAATGTCGCTAAGAGACGCTCGTCCGGGACGGACCAGTGTTTATTTTTCATTAGTGACAGTGTTAACCTGTCTATTGTTGCACACAAATCAGATTTTTCAATTTGTTTAATATTAGTCATGTTAATATAATGTTTCACGGATATAGATTTTGAAGTTATGTTTTATATATGAAATAATGTGCTACTCACAAGATGTGCGCAATAAGCTAACACACGGGGGAGATAATGAGGTAGTTCGGTTAATATACCATATATACCATATTTGATGTAGGGAATTACGCTATATCTTGAATGTCAACAATAGGTCCGTGACAGAAGAAGTAAACCGGATTCAGTGACGTAGGGAGTCAGTCGGGCGGAACTTCAGAGCCGCGGTCACAGGTCAATGCCCCTGATTGTCGGAGTGAACGACTAGCGATTAGCTGCGTTTGCAGCACAGCATGGATAACGTTTCTTGTATTTACTGGCAACTGTGGTCGAAAGGGGCGTCGAACGTCAAGGGTCTTGTGTCTTGAGTATATCTCCTATGGCATGAACGCAGAAGAACGACAGCGACACTGCAGAACTAATGTGCTGCCTTGGCATGTCAACCAATTTGAAGCGTCGTTCTAATAATGCTTGTAGTCAAACGTTGATACAGGTCGACAAAAATCAAACCTGCGTGTTGCTTTATATTAATTTTATATTCTTGTTGTACGGAATTCGACCACGACACCTGGTGCCGTTTAGCCAAACTTCGCCCGCCTCTACATTACTCCCAAACAATAACACTAATTATCTCGAGACAAAGCCTTCGGTGACATATACTCCATGTGTACTTAGCGACAGCAACGTTGGCACCTGCCACCAACAATAGGCGACAACGTGTTTATGAATTCATGAATATAAAGTATAAATATACGTACCGAGTTCTTCGCGTTGAAGATAACTCCCAGTGAACAAGTGTGCATAAGGCCCGGTTTCAACTGTTGGTGTGTGTTGCAAGGTGGACACAGCAGTCAATAAAAATCGCCGTTTGAGTATCACGTGATAATGCTGGACAACAGTTGGTGGAGTCTATAGCGTAGTCCGTTTGAAAAAGGCCTTGTATGAAGCAATCAGCCGTGTAGCACACTGAGCTTTGGTTCTGCATGGTAGCTTCCGGCTCCACGCCACAGCTACCGTCTGGAGTAACCGGTTATGTGAAAGCCCAGCGATTTCTGTGGGTCAGTGCCTCTGAAAGCACCGCCTAACGCCGAACGCCGGTTTGTTTCGCAGTGGCGGCAAGCGTGACATGCGACATACCCAACGACATACAGCTTCTAACGTCCCTAAATGTAACACCAATAACAGCAATATCGATCGATCCCACAGAAAAATAATTGTATATTATGAAGATAAAAAGTACACGAAGAAGATGATTGCAATACGGGCAAATGCTCTTCTCATTTCATTTGGTTGTTTCCATGTTGACTACGCTGGTCACTACTAGAGCGACCTCTGTTGGTGTTAGTCGCGAAGTCGCTGTTTATGAGGAAATGATGGCGAAACGCAGTTGTTTTTGTGAGCAACATGTGAAATAACTATACGCCATACATACCTCTAAATTGTGTCTTTCTTTTGGCAACAAGAATTCAGAAAATATTCTATAGAATATTCTATAGAATTTCTTAAGAATATTCTATCGGATTTTTGTGGACACAGCTATATCATTTGTAGGTTATGTTGTTTTCTATATAATATTCTGATATGCTGTGTAAAATTAAACACATTATATATAATTCTACAAACAACTGAAGTTGAAATGACCTATTCCCTTAACCCGGTATCATTACTCGATTGGCCAAACGCTGCTAATTTCGGTAATGCTGGCAACGGTGTTGAAACAACGACCGGGTGCATTGGACCATGTTCCAGTTACGTCACCCGCAAAGGCCGGGGCACTGGTCTAGTTGGCCACTGCAGAATCACCTCGACACACACCATAACATGTATACGTGGCGGACATAAGTTCGGCGTCAAGACTGAAAACAGCGATACACGAGTATCTGCCTTTCTTTTGTGTTGAAGCCAAGTTCCACGCCAGATATCTGTGTTTCTATCTCCCCTTTTCAGACTACAGCTTCGCGTGCTCCAGTTACTGACAGAGACAACGATCATTGCCGCAGGAGTGAACTCCTGACCCTGTTCGGCTCATGTTTTCTTTAAAATATGTAACCGTGACAGCACGGGCAACATCGTCGCTGACGGTGCAACTAAATATCACGTGTACAATCAGTTGTAAGAACATTATTGACTCGGAGGTTAGAAAGGCGGTGTTGCAAACACTTGCTGCCATTTCTAAGAGAAATTGTTTTCACTCCAAATTGCCTCAATCCACTCAGCTGTATAAATGTGTACCTGGCTATAGACAGTATGTGAACGAATAGTCTTCAGGCAAGTCCCCTTGTCACTGACATGTCTTCTCTGTCACTGATACGTCTCCCTGTCATTAACAAGTCTCCTCTGTCACCGGCACTACACGAGTGTCACTGACATGTCTCCTATGTCACTGATATGTCTCCTCTGTCACTGATACGTTTCCCTGTCATTAACAAGTCTCCTCTGTCACCGGCACTACACGAGTGTCGCTGACATGTCTTCTCTGTCACTGATACGTCTCCCTGTCATTAATAAGTCTCCTCTGTCACCGGCACTACACGAGTGTCGCTGACATGTCTTTTCTGTCACTGATACGTCTCCTCTGTCATTAACAAGTCTCCTCTGTCACCGGCACTACACGAGTGTCACTGACATGTCTCCTATGTCACTGATATGTCTCCCTGTCATTAACAAGTCTCCTCTGTCACCGGCACTACACGAGTGTCACTGACATGTCTCCTATGTCACTGATATGTCTCCCTGTCATTAACAAGTCTCCTCTGTCACCGGCACTACACGAGTGTCACTGACATGTCTCCTATGTCACTGATATGTCTCCTCTGTCACTGATACGTCTTCCCTGTCGTTGAATTGTTTCCTCGGTCGCTGAAACGTCACTTCTGGCACTGACAAATCTTATGTGATATTGATATGTCTCCTCTGTCAGTGACATGTCTCCTATGTCACCGACATGTCCCCTCTGTCACTGACATGTCCCTTTTGGCAATGACATTTCTCCTCAGTCATTGACAGGTCTCAAGTGTCACTGAAACGTCTCCTATGTCATTGACATTTATCCTATGTCACTAACGTGTCACGTATGTCACTGATATGTCTCCTCTGTAACTGGGATTTCTCCTCTGTTATTGACATGTCTCCTATGTCAATTACTCTTACATGTTACATTATTGACACTTTACTAGAGCGACATGGATGCTGCGTGTTTGTCCAATGACAGACGGGACAATAATTATTTACCTGTTCCGTCCAGATGTCAATGTACCTTAGTTGCATAATTACTAGCATTTAAGCTAATATCCTCCCAAATAGCCTTTCCCATAGTCACAAGTATTAATTGGAATGGAATATGATACTTGAGATAATTTGTTCCATCATTAAATATGATTTATGTAGAAGCACCTAGGTCTTATCGACACGTCATGTGTTCTTTTTCTTGTTGCGCTTATGCCAATATTTAAAATAAAAATAATCAATGATTTGATGTAATTAAGGCACTTAACATAATATAACAGTTATTGTCTGCTTAATTTTTTTAGCTAATGATGATGTTGATTATAGTAATATTAATACTAATGCTATTACTACTACTACTAATACTGCTAATACTAACAAAACTTCTTTTGTGCCTAAATGCTCTGAAAACACTACTCCGAGGATTACAACCTTGTCGCGGTGGAGCAGCTTGTGTTCTCCAGTGATCCTGATAGCTACGCCGGCTAGGATACGCGTATCCCTGGTAGGTTTATCCATGCCGGAGTGGTCGAGGGTGAAATTCCAGACTAAAGCTGCGTTCACACTTACACCTTAAAACGGTTTAGTTAAAACGTTTTAACTAATCCAGTCCGAAAACACATGTGTGAACGCGATATAGCGCTAAAACGTTTTAGCTAAACCGGTTTAGCTAAACCGCTTCAGTAGGTGGTTTAGTTAAACCGTTTTAGCTAAAACGGTTTAAGTTGCAAGTGTGAACGCAACCGTATTAGCTAAAACGTTTTAAGTACGTCACAGTCATGCGCATTCGATCTCGCGCCTCGTCGCTTCCTGTTTGAAACATAAACAACATTTTCGCGCCATCATGTCTTCGGTCAGAGAAAAATGCAAACAAACGCAACGACGCGACAATTGGGACGATGGGGAAGTTACACATTTATTGGAGGTGTGGGGAGATGATCGTGTGCAGGCCGATTTGGAAAGAAACGGCCGAAATATCACACTTTATCGGCGTATTGCCGATCGTCTGAACCGTGGGCTGTTATGCTAGCTTGCGCATGTGCGCATACCAACTTCCTCCTTAAAACGGTTTAGCTATTGCATGTGTGAACGCTTACAACTTTCAAACGTAAACCGGTTTAACTAAAACGTTTTAACTAAACCGTTTTAAGGTGTAAATGTGAACGCAGCTTATAGCTGCTTTCACACTTACACCTTAAAACGGTTTAGTTAAAACGTTTTAACTAATCCAGTCCGAAAACACGTGTGAACGCGATTTAGCGCTAAAACGTTTTAGCTAAACCGGTTTACCTAAACCGCTTCAGTAGGTGGTTTAGTTAAACCGTTTTTAGCTAAAACGGTTTAAGTTGCAAGTGTGAACGCAACCGTATTAGCTAAAACGTTTTAAGTACGTCACAGTCATGCGCATTCGATCTCGCGCCTCGTCGCTTCCTGTTTGAAACATAAACAACATTTTCGCGCCATCATGTCTTCGGTCAGAGAAAAATGCAAACAAACGCAACGACGCGACAATTGGGACGATGGGGAAGTTACACATTTATTGGAGGTGTGGGGAGATGATCGTGTGCAGGCCGATTTGGAAAGAAACGGCCGAAATATCACAATTTATCGGCGTATTGCCGATCGTCTGAACCGTGGGCTGTTATGCTAGCTTGCGCATACCAACTTCCTCCTTAAAACGGTTTAGCTATTGCATGTGTGAACGCTCACAACTTTCAAACGTAAACCGGTTTAACTGAAACGTTTTAACTAAACCGTTTTAAGGTGTAAGTGTGAACGCAGCTTAAGAGTGATCCCCAACCTGCTCCCGTAAAAACAACAGATGTTACAGAAACGGATACATGCCCTATGCGACACATGGCGCCCAAGGGATCCGTAAGCCGTAAGCTCTGAAAACAAGCCGCGAAGCGCATGAAGACAAGAGTTAGTCAATCTTGAAATTGGTGGCGTAGTGGAAAAACAATACACAGTCACACGTGACCTCCCTAAAG
This sequence comes from Lamellibrachia satsuma, assembly GCA_033239005.1. Classification (NCBI taxonomy): domain Eukaryota; kingdom Metazoa; phylum Annelida; class Polychaeta; order Sabellida; family Siboglinidae; genus Lamellibrachia; species Lamellibrachia satsuma. The sequence goes on along the minus strand of BSQZ01000003.1, from coordinate 17,751,928 downwards.
ACGCCGTCGGTTGCCAATTTTCAATGCAACTTCTACAGTGGCGCCACCTTACACATAATATTGTGCCACATGCTTATTTTGACTCTTACGCCTGCACCAGATATTAGCATCGCTGCTGCCCGACACTGATGTATCCACCCGCCGGTGGGCCCTGAACACGACACCTCTGGGGCTCCAATCTGCTCCGAGATCTCTAGCACATTTGCCTGGGGCCGCAGTGTGGCACTAGATCTAAGAGTAGAAGGCAACTTCCCTCCACTGCAGGGCAACCAGCTAGGCTTCCAGTCATCGCACGGGGTGCTCCATTGGACCAACGTCTTCCTGGTACAGAGGGTGTTGATGCTGATGCGCAAAAGTCTTGGCACCTTAAAACATCAGCGCGAGCGAAGATATAGGGGGAAGGCCTATGGCGACGGGGTGAAAGCCACGATGGCAGGTTGGGGTAACTGGAAGCTGTTAGCTGAAGTTCTGCACATATGAGGCTTGGATATGATGGTCCTGTGTTGTTGATGAATAACAATAATACAAGGCATCAGTCCAGGCGGCCAGACAGCCTTATTTAGGGATGCACTGCCTGCCCCAATCCCGGGCCGCCTGGGGTAAAGAAAGCTTGTCCTTGTTGTACTACTGGGTCAAACGCTTCAAAAAGATCCAATCTACTGATAAAATAATCATACTTGGATATTTCAATTCCACAGTGGAAGATGACTCCACGACTTGGCCAACAACTGTGGGGAAATTTGGAAGAGACAAGTCAAACTGAAGTTATGAACAACTCCTTTCTATATGTGCGCAGTTCAAACTTGCGATCACAAACATATTCTTCAAAGTGTCTGAACACTGGTACTACTCTTTACGACACCCACGTTCAAAACACTGTCACTTGATATATTACATGATAACACGAAGAGTAGATCTGACTGACATAACAAATACTGTTCAACCGATCACTACCTCATTGGATCACTGTTCAACTTCCATATCAAGCCACCTTGATATGGCTATGCAACTTCCATATCAAGCTTACACCTGTGAAGAAGCTAAATGTCAGTAAAGTGGCAGACACCGAGATGCAGGCACTGTTAATGACAAATATGGAAACAAACATTACAAACCTTACATACGATGGCACGATCAATGATCAGTGGGATAATCTCTGTGAGAAAGTGTACCAAACATATGTTGACACTCTGGGGCACACTGCAAGGAAACATCAAGATTGGTTTGATGAAAATGATGATGAAACATTACCGCTACTGGACGAAAGGCATATGGCTATCACAACACACAAGAAGTCGAAACCAGCGCTATACATAAACACAAACCAAGTTACAAAAAGCTGACGAACTACAACAGCTAGCTGATGAAAATTCCTCAAAAAAAGATTCTTTGCTGCAATCAAACATATATATGGTCCACAGAAAACTGCTACTGCACCAGTTAGAGATGCAAAAGATTCACAAGTTTTCACAGAGAAGTCAAAAATTGTGTCCAGATAGAGGGAATATTTCAGCGAGCTACTGAATCGCCCAACGATTGCTACAGAAGAAGGATTTGCTAGGATAGAACAACACCCAACACAAGAACACATTGAAAATCCACCAACACTACAGGACATTTTGGCTACCATTAAATCAAAAAAGTCAGGAAAGACATCAGGACTGGACGGTTTACCTGCTGAAATCTATAAATATTGAGGTGCAGTGCGTCATACTCAACTCCTGAAATTCTACCGCACCTGTTGGACAGCAAACGAGCTACCACAGGAGTTCAAAGACGCTTTGATAATCGCAATATACAAAAAAGAAGGGTGACCTTAGTGACTGTGGGAACTACCGGGGCATTTCACTGCTCTCAACTGCGGGAAAAGAATATCCTAGCAAAATCCTTCTGAAAAGACTACAAACAATTGCAGAATCGATTCTCCCTGAAAGCCAGTGTGGGTTTCGCACCTAACGCTCCGCAACTGACATGATATTCACCTTGCGTGGCAACAACAGGAAAATGCTGTGGAACAACAACAAAGCCTCTACATGTTGACATATCAACCCTGTGGATCATATTTAAACGATATGGATGCCCTGAGACCTTTGTCAATCTAATTCAGGAATTTCATTATGGCATGGCTGGTTCAGTGTCTATTGGTGGAACAATTAAAGATCCATTTGAAATCAGTCATGGATTAAAGTAAGGATGCGTCTTGGCACCCACTTTGTTCACTCTCTTTCTTGGAGCAGTACTATCTACAGCATCGGAACACCTGAGTATGGGTGTTTTCATCTGATGGACAGTTATTCAACTTGGATAGACTGAGAGAAGAACTCGTGAGCTTTGCATTCGTGAACTGCTGTTTGACATACATCAAAGAAATGTATAACTAGCTGCAACCTTATTTGGACTTACAATAAGTACAAAGAAAACTGTAACACTCTACCAACCTCCACCTGGACAAACTTCAACCGGTCAAGAATTCAGTCAAGAACTTCAAAAACTTGGGCAGCACGATTGCATCTGACAACACCACCGATATGGAACTTAACAACCCAGGATCCTTTGGAGGGGTCTGGAAGAGAGAACTTATTCATCACTGTCATCAACACCACCGATATGGAACTTAACAAGGCAGGAGCCTTTGGAGGGGTCTGGAAAAGAGAACTTATTCATCACCGTCATCAACACCACCGATATGGAACTTAACAACTCAGGAGCCTTTGGAGGGGTCTGGAAGAGAGAACTTATTCATCATCCTCATCAACACCACCGATATGGAACTTAACAACCCAGGAGCCTTTGGAGGGGTCAGGAAGAGAGAACTTATTCATCACCGTCATCAACACCACCGATATGGAACTTAACAACTCAGGAGCCTTTGGAGGGGTCTGGAAGAGAGAACTTATTCATCACCGTCATCAACACCACCGATATGGAACTTAACAACTCAGGAGCCTTTGGAGGGGTCTGGAAGAGAGAACTTATTCATCATCCTCATCAACACCACCGATATGGAACTTAACAACCCAGGAGCCTTTGGAGGGGTCAGGAAGAGAGAACTTATTCATCACCGTCATCAACACCACCGATATGGAACTTAACAACTCAGGAGCCTTTGGAGGGGTCTGGAAGAGAGAACTTATTCATCACCGTCATCAACACCACCGATATGGAACTTAACAACTCAGGAGCCTTTGGAGGGGTCTGGAAGAGAGAACTTATTCATCACCGTCATCAACACCACCGATATGGAACTTAACAACCCAGGAGCCTTTGGAGGGGTTTGGAAGAGAGAATGGTCACAACATGACATTTCAATCTCGACAAAGTGCAAGATGTGCAAGGCGATTGTTACTGACACTACTGTACTCAGTTGATACGTATACTCTCTACCGTTGTCACACTTTCCCAAGCATCCTTCGGATCTGATGGAAAGACCACATTTCAAATGTAGATGTGTTTTGAGAAGGGCCAACATGTCAAGTATAGAAGCCATTCTGACTGCATCCCAACTTCGCTGGACTGTACATGTTACCCGAATGAGCAGACCAAAAGACCAAAAGCTGTGTTCTATGACTATGGGGAATTATCCAGCGGGAAACACCTTTGTATTGGACAACGTTTGCTAAAATACATCTCAAAGCCAAACACACCCCTGTACACACATGGGAATCCACTTAACAGGACCGGCAACACTGGAGGCGGGCAATTCAAGGACAGATTCATGTAGAAGAAAACTTAACACAAAAGTATCAACATGAGCACGATCGTCGGCAAAGCACAATGATACCTCCCTTCATTGATGTCATCATCGGACACGATGGACAGCATATATATATATATATATATATATATATATATATATATATATATATATATATATATATATATATATATATATATATCCTAATGTATACACAATCCTTCTATCTAGGCTTAGGACTAATCTTGTATTATACGGAACGATATTGTACTGTGCCTCGTACACTTAAAATGTATGTTTTGTATCAACCAGAAATCGTATCAAGCGACGCATCTCGTCAGGTGGAATGTGTTTAACTTGGTTGACCGTGACTAAACTCCCCAACTGTGCCATTGTAGCTACTCACCACTGCCACGACTGACATTTCATGCGCAGTTTCTGTACATCTTTATTTCGTTTGGTAAACTCCTAATTTTCGTCGAGAAATATTGTTTGAAACTATGTTATGTATCGTCAATGAGCGTTACATTCGAGCCATTCCTGAATTCGACTCATTTTGAGATCTTCATACGTCATTAGTCGGATTAATATCACATAATGGGTCATTGGGAGTGTATGCTTCCAACAAAGTTAATTGTTTCTAAGAAAATGACGCAAACAGTTTTTTGAGACATATTTTTTATTTCATTTGATAAGGATAATGATCCCTAAATGATCACATTTGTGATCTTGATGTAAATACGCGGAGTATTTAGCTGGAATTTAAATGGGAGCCTCACTTCGCGACACTTGTTGTCAGCGTTCGATTATCGTACGTACTTCATTCTAAACAACTGTACTAACAATTTGTTTGCATTGAATTGATTAAGTAAATGTTGGTGAATTGGTTTTGCGCAAACCAATTCTTCAGATTTTAGAAAAACGGCACATTTTATTATGTAGCTCGAATTTGATGCCGACTAGTATATACTTAAGTGCATAGTCGCAAAGAGTAACAAGTCGTAAATAATAATGCAGTTGTTCAGCCAACCTGTCGTTTACACCACTGTGCAACTGTCTATTTTGATGAATTTGTATTCAAGTTGTGGCAGTGGTGATATGCTGAGTGGCCCCAGTGTTGGGGAGTTTGGATTGAGACCTCCCCTCCAAAAACTACAGAATGCTCCCTTTCCACATCTATTGACGAACATCCGCATCGAGAGGCTCAGACAAGGCTTTGCGCAGCTTTCTAACATGTAAAAAGCATAATAATTTAATAAAGGTTAATTTTGTTTGTATACATTTGCAAATAAAACACCGAAAAGGTAAGAGCCACCACTGCAGATGATGATAGGCAGAATTGTTAAATTATGCCTTGATGGCGCCATTTTTATTTCATATTTGCCATCTTGAGAAGAGCAATCGGTTCCGTGAAAACATAGCATCGTATAGGAGTAGAATCATTGTTTGGGCATAAATAAAACATTCATCCTACTGAAATTTAACTTTAAGTTAAAACAATTACTAATAAGAATGTGTGTTATAATTTATGTACCCGTAACTTCCTTTGGGTTAGGTTTTGCATTTGCTTTGATGCATCTTTTAACTTGTTTATGACATGTTTCGCTATCTTCGCACCTCGCGATAATCCAATATTTTGTTGCAATTTTGTAATTGCGTAAAACATATTTTCTGGTGTGTTTGTGTAATCATTTCGCGAACACGTAAAGATATGTCTTCAGATGACGGCGAAACTGCAAACGTTTCCTACTGTTCTGACATAACATTAACAATCTAAACAGTGAGTGAATGGGTAAGCCTAAGGCTGCCTAGACCCTAGCCTAGGCTAAGCCTAACATGTGTTGGTGCACCTACCGAGACAGCCGTAGTTCCAAGGGACAATGCCATGTTCTCACACGAGTCATGATGAAACGAAAAACCTGCGTTAAAATTAAACTGTAAACGCTAAAATAAAATATTTGTGCCACGTAGGCGATGTAGTTTTGTTTATTGTATAATACTTCGTCAACCTCACGTCACGCTCTTGGCTTGCATTGTTATTATCAACAAGTAAGACTTGCATGCCTTATAGCTCTTAATATTACAATAATAGGCTTACATATGCTAGTTGAGTAAGAAGGCTCTATGTGGAGCGCGATGGCTCGGCGGTTGGAGAACCGGACTGTCGATCGAGAGGACCGGGTTTCGAGTCCACCAGCTGCCGCTTCGAAACATCGGTAGTTTCGTTCAGCCCGTGTTGCTCCAGTTCATTCAGCGGTATACCCGAATACCGGGCTGTAAACAGTGGTGGATCATACATATGAAAGAACAGTCTCCGTGGAGAGATTGCAGCGAGGATAAAGTGGAATTGATGGTGCAATAAACAGGACAGGAGTGTGAAGCCCTTTATAAGGTCCCATGTACAGGGTATTGCGCAGTTAAAGTTATGTTTATGCGAATGCTACATTCTGCCAGCAACAACGACCTGTGTGTGCCTCCACCTAACAGCCGGTACGGCGACAGGTTGTTCTCAGTTGCAGCCCCGCGGATGTGGAACAATTTTCCTCTCCACATAAATACATTCCCATATGTAGACACTTTTAAGAGACATTTAAAGACCTTTTACGCAAGGTTTACGGCGAGTAGCGACTAGTAAAAAAATGAATGCGTCATGTTTTAACTAATTTATTATTATTTATTAATAAAAACATTATTTAACTGATTCATTATTATTTAACTATTTTATAAAAAAATATTAGTACTTATTTAATTAAATGATATTATATTTACATACCTTTACTATGCATATGTATTCGTCATGTTTTAACTAATGTATCATCATACATTTAATTCATTAATTTCATCACCTATGTATTTTAAGCGCCTCTGAATCTTCTTCGTCCCTATTATCCGGCGCTACACAAGTGTGCTTATTATTATTATTATTATTACCTTACATTCCCCCAGGCATTACGCCTTAGGAAGCCATGAAGGCTTATATGGCCAGTGCTTAAACCTGGTTTCTATAGGGCGAACCAACTTAGACATTAGTCCATCGCAGGTACCTTCCAAACAGTGTTTGTACTTCGAAAACGAACCGTACCCAGTGTGAGTCTTGAACTCACAACCCGTGAATTTAAAGTCCAACACCTTAACCACTAGGCCACGGCTGCCCACCTTTAAATAAGGACATTTAAATTGATGATGGCATTCACTTTGCACTACTGTCATCATCATATTTCCGGCATTTGCCATCATCTCGTCAGTGGAAGCAGCTTGAAGAAGACCGTCACCGTCACAGATTGAGACGAAATAATGGAACCAAGACTCCCCAGTCGAATGAGCAGAGTCAGTTACACGTGGAGCATAGCGGTCCAGCATATCAATGGTAGGTCAGTTGATGCCGTGTGATTAACGTTACAGTTCGCAGTTCAAATCTTCAAGACATATTAATACATGACTATTCACTAGAAAAACAGTTATTATTGGGCAAGCATATTTCGCAACTTGCTCGTGGCTTGCGAAAATTCGTACTTAATTTTGAAATCAAGTTTTATCTCACATCCAGTGTTGTAATCTACGTATGAAGAAATAAATAGATATTTAAAAAAATATACCTATTTTACTTTATATTAAACATAGCGCGCAAGCACGCATGCACATGCGCATTTGGTTAAGACACTAGACCCAGCAACCGTGGCTATTTGGCTCATACACAAGATCCAGCAGTCATGGCTACTTGGTTCAGACACTAGACCCAGGAGCCGTGGCTACTTGGTTCAGACACTAGACCCAGAGGGTGTGGCTATTTAGCTCAGATGCAAGATCCAGCAGTCGTGGCTACTTGGTTCAGACACTAGACCTAGCATCCATGGCTACTTGGTTCTGACCCTAGACCAAGGGGCCGTGGCTACTTGGTTCAGACAATAGTCCCAGCAGCCGTGACTACTTGATTCAGACATTAGACCAGGCAGCCGTTGCTACTTGATTCAGACACTAGACCCAACAGTCGTTGCTACTTGATTCAGACACTAGAACCAACAGTCGTGGCTACTTGATTCAGACACTAGACCCAGCAGTCGTTGCTACTTGATTCAGACACTAGACCCAGCAGTCGTGGCTACTTGATTCAGACACTAGCCCCAGCAGTCGTTGCTACTTGATTCAGACACTAGACCCAGCAGTCGTGGCTACTTGATTCAGACACTAGACCCAGCAGTCGTGGCTACTTGATTCAGACACTAGCCCCAGCAGTCGTGGCTACTTGATTCAGACACTAGACCCAGCAGTCGTTGCTACTTGATTCAGACACTAGACCCAGCAGTCGTGGCTACTTGATTCAGACACTAGACCCATCAGCCGTTGCTACTTTATTCAGACACTAGCCCCATCAGCCGTTGCTACTTGATTCAGACACTAGACCCAGCAGTCGTTGCTACTTGATTCAGACACTAGACCCAGCAGTCGTGGCTACTTGATTCAGACACTAGACCCAGCAGTCGTGGCTACTTGATTCAGACACTAGCCCCAGCAGTCGTGGCTACTTGATTCAGACACTAGACCCAGCAGTCGTTGCTACTTGATTCAGACACTAGACCCAGCAGTCGTGGCTACTTGATTCAGACACTAGACCCAGCAGTCGTTGCTAGTTGATTCAGACACTAGACCCAGCAGTCGTGGCTACTTGATTCAGACACTAGACCTATCAGCCGTTGCTACTTTATTCAGACACTAGCCCCATCAGCCGTTGCTACTTGATTCAGACACTAGACCCAGCAGTCGTTGCTACTTGATTCAGACACTAGACCCAGCAGTCGTGGCTACTTGATTCAGACACTAGACCCAGCAGTCGTGGCTACTTGATTCAGACACTAGCCCCAGCAGTCGTGGCTACTTGATTCAGACACTAGACCCAGCAGTCGTTGCTACTTGATTCAGACACTAGACCCAGCAGTCGTGGTTACTTGATTCAGACACTAGACCCATCAGCCGTTGCTACTTGATTCAGACACTAGACCCAGCAGTCATGGCTACTTGATTCAGACACTAGACCCAGCAGTCGTGGCTACTTGATTCAGACACTAGCCCCAGCAGTCGTGGCTACTTGATTCAGACACTAGCCCCAGCAGTCGTTGCTACTTGATTCAGACACTAGACCCAGCAGTCGTGGCTACTTGATTCAGACACTAGACCCATCAGCCGTTGCTACTTTATTCAGACACTAGCCCCATCAGCCGTTGCTACTTGATTCAGACACTAGACCCAGCAGTCGTTGCTACTTGATTCAGACACTAGACCCAGCAGTCGTTGCTACTTGATTCAGACACTAGACCCAGCAGTCGTTGCTACTTGATTCAGACACTAGACCCAGCAGTCGTGGCTACTTGATTCAGACACTAGACCCAGCAGTCGTTGCTACTTGATTCAGACACTAGACCCAGCAGTCGTGGCTACTTGATTCAGACACTAGCCCCAACAGCCGTTGCTACTTGATTCAGACACTAGCCCCAACAGCCGTTGCTACTTGATTCAGACACTAGCCCCAACAGCCGTTGCTACTTGATTCAGACACTATACCCAGCAGTCGTGGCTACTTGATTCAGACACTAGACCCAGCAGTCGTGGCTACTTGATTCAGACACTAGACCCAGCAGTCGTGGCTACTTGATTCAGACACTAGACCCAGCAGTCGTGGCTACTTGATTCATACACTAGCCCCAGCAGTCGTTGCTACTTGATTCAGACACTAGCCCCAGCAGTCGTGGCTACTTGATTCAGACACTAGCCCCAGCAGTCGTTGCTACTTGATTCAGACACTAGACCCAGCAGTCGTGGCTACTTGATTCAGACACTAACCCCAGCAGTCGTTGCTACTTGATTCAGACACTATACCCAACAGTCGTGGCTACTTGGTTTGAATCTCGATGTGGTTATTCTGCTCAACTGCCTGTCAGAATTGAAATTATGTTAGTGCGGTTCTTGTACCGCTACTTAATACATCTTTGAAGCTGGTGTTGGCTTCCTCCAGGTGGTTGCTAATGCTGTTGATCCACCGTAACCTGGGCCTTCATCTCGGTCTCTTTCCCTCCAGGTGGCTGTTAATGCTGTTGATCCACCGTAACCCGGGCCTTCATCTCGGTCTCTTTCCCTCCAGGTGGCTGCTAATGCTGTTGATCCACCGTAACCGTGGCCTTCATCTCGGTTTCTTTCCCTTCAAGTGGCTGCTAATGCTGTGGATCCACCGTAACCTGGACCCTCATATCGGTCTCTTTCCCTCCAGGTGGCTGCTACTGCTGTTGATCCACCGTAACCTGGGCCTTCATCTCGGTCTCTTCCGGCATCTTCATACTTACGCCACTTTTATGACAGCATCATCTTCTCTTCTCGTCAATTTTCCATACCATCTCAAGTTATTAATCTTGATCACTTCTACAATTGGGGCGATCTTGTTCTCCCTGTAGAGATCATCATTTCGCTGTCTGTCACATTTGGTGACACCTTGCATATTTAATGTGGTTTCTATGTCTGCAGCAGTGATGTTAAAACCATGCAAATAATATAGAGTATCACCAAATCGGACCGATAGCGAAATGAGGTTGTTCCTCTTGCAGTAATCAGTGAGTCGCTGCCAGTGAGACATTTTTCGGCGCTCATGTGGAAAAACTACCGGATTTGTCGTAAGAGACCCGTGCTGCTATTCTGCGTCACACTCCTGCCGATCGCCTTCCCCCTGGTTCTTAGATGGATGCACGCCAACGCGAAACATATCGTCTATCGTCACATCGAGTCGTGGCTTCCCGACACGCCGGAGTTGTGTCTGAAGTACGAACAACGCAAGACGAGCGCATATTGCGTGGACTCCAAAACACAACTCTGGGTCTACTACACGCCAAAGACGGACGTGACTAGAGACGTTATGGCAAGCATAAACGAAGGCCTGCACAAGAAAATAGGTAACATGTTGTTTGCTAGGCAGAATCAGAATTGACGAGTCTCTTGAAAATGTACGCGAGGTTTCTGCGTCTCAATTTTAAATCTTAGTTATTTAGTTGCGACACATATGTTTGTCGCAACTAAATAACTAAGATCTAAAACTGACACGCACTAACCGTTACATGTGTATTCCTTGACATACCATCTGCGTCAAGAAGCAGAAGAAATATTTTCCAAACAATTGATTATGAGTACGTTTATCGTGACTAGTGGCCAGTAGTGGGCGATATTTTCCGAAATAAACCGGCGCGTGACGTCACGCGATGTTGCAGTTTTCATCACAAAACGCCGTAATTTTATATTTATGCATAGTTATTTTCAAGCTACTTTACTGTTATACGAAATAAGACTTTGTTCGGACATGAAGTACGTGTTCATTTGTTCTTTTTGTCGCATGTATGTACAAACAAACAAGCAAGCAAACAAACAAACAAACAAATATAACATGCATGCATGCCCTCGAGCGCACGCGCATGCACACGCACATACACCATTGAACATGTTGCCAGCTGCACTATGGCTTCAGTTCAGAATATCTAGTTTCGTGTTTTCCTTTAGTGGGAATGAAGTCATTTACAAATGCCTAAAATTTGTTAATGCTTGATGTTAAGTGAGGTTGCTATGTATATTTAGGATTGAGAGCCTTTGAAAGCGAAGAGGAAATGCTAGACATGATTGGAAAGGTCTGCGTGGACAAGATAGTATGTGACGTCATCGCGGGTGTAAATTTTACCAACTTGCCACCTGGTGGCAAAACACTGCCAAATGTTATCAAATATAAAATACGAATATGTTCGATTGGTGAGATTTCAGTCACCTATTCTGTGTTGCCGCACATCAAGTTCTTAAGTCCGAGACGATTTGAAAAGGGAGGTAAGCTTCAGTTACAAACTGTTGCTGTTGTTGTTTCTGGTGTTGTTGCTGTTGCTGCTGCTGCTGCTGCTGCTGCTTTTTATCTGCTTCCCACTATAATAATGTTGTCTCTGACGATACCAGTCGTTATTAAAAAAATATATAATATAAAAATGTTGAGGTAACAAGTTTAAAATGTTGGTCCAAACCAATGTAAACGGTTGTTGCGTGTTCATAACTAGTTTACTGATATGTGTACAGTGGCGTGTTTAGTGGAAGCAGGAGTCATTGGGCCGTGGCATTCCTTGGAGTGATGTTATGCATAATATATATATATATATATATATATATATATATATATATATATATATATATATATATATATATATATATATATAAATAGGAATAGCTACACCAGTTAATACATTAGCTAGATATAATTATACATTTATTACAATGGAAAAGCTATAGTACAGTGACAAAAATCGTTTCGATGACCTAACTAGCATACTTTGAATGGTAATCCATTCACAATCCGCCGTGACTATGCTCGCGCACAGATTGTCAAACCAATTGCTGGAAGCCAACTAGATACTAGGATCAATTAATACGATCATGCACACAAATGTCGCACGCACACGCACACACACGCACACACACACACCCACACACACACACACACACACACACACACACCCACACACACACACACACACCACACACACACACACACACACACACACACACACACACACACACACACACACACACACACACACACACACACACACACACACACACACACACACACACACACACACACACACACACACACACACACACACACACCCACACACACACACACACACACACACACACACACACACACACGCACGCACGCACGCACACACACACATGCCATGGCAGCATAGTAAAGTAATAAATACAATCCTTAATTTGTTTTATTTAGCATAGAATAAAACAGGAATTTTTTTAGGAACCAAAAACAACGCAAGATAAACCATCGGTCATTCCTATTTCCATCAGTTATAATAAATGTATGCTTGCATGTGTGTACAAAAAACTTAAGCTTATGAAGTTGCATACGAAGCCTTTTTGCTGTGCTCAATAATTCCCCTGGTATGTTTTCAGATTACTTTGACTACGGATTTTTGTTTCTGCAACATCGCATCAACATGGGCATTATTAAAACTCTGAAACCTTCTGTTAACACGAGCAATTTCGCTGTTCAGATGAGGCGCTTTCCCCATCCACCATACTACACCGTAACCGAAGGTTAGACTATTACTATTATTATCTTCATATTTATTCATACACAACATCCACAAACATATACACAATCAACATATGATAAAGTTCCGTAGACGTAACAGCAGTTAGACAAGTTATAATGTGCACAGCATTGCATTGTTCCGTATTTAAGATAGCGTCTTCATTACAATCTTTCATTACCACCATTTCACTAATCATGCTTGCGTAATCATAGTGTGTAACACTTACATTGATGTACCACATCTCTTTACTTAAAGGACACTGGACCGACGTGCAATTGTTATAGTAATTACTATAATATTATAACTAACCACCATGCTATCTGACAAGGCTACTGTCCTATACAACTTTATAAACACAAAGAACAAAGCCAGATCTAAAGCTACCCATTCAACAATTGATGGTATTAAATGTCTGTGCGAACTACATGATAGCTTCCGTATCTTGAACAAAACATTACGGCACTGTATGCACATCTTATTAACACTGTCATGCTACAATAACCATATTTTCGATCGGTACAATGTACAACACTACTTATATGTCAAATGTATTGGATAATTCCGTGTTACATAGTTAGTTAATCACACCAGTGAATATTATATTTTTTATTTTGGTTTACTAATCATATTAGTACATGTACTTCATTATAAAAACATTATTATGAATTGTATTATTTTACTTTGTGAAAAACATTACTATTTAGATGGGTGTATTTTGGTTATTATTAATGTGATTGGTTTCAATGTTATTTTATTTTGCACGTGCTAAAACCAGTTTGGTAGTTGCAAATGGTTGTTTTGTTGTGCACTTATTAGGATCAGTCAATGGTAGTTGCAAATGGTTGTTTTGTTGTGCACTTATTAGGATCAGTCCATGGTAGTTGTAATTCTTTCAATGTTGTTTTGTTGTAAACATATTAGGGCTAAGCCATGGTAGTTGTAAATGGTTTCAATGCTGTTTTGCTGTGCACCTATTAGAACCAATCTGTGGTAGTTGTAAATTGTTTCAATGCTGTCTTGCAGACGAGGACGAACACATGCTAGGCGCCTTCAACTGGATGCTACTCATCACGTTCATATTGTACGCAGGTTTGGCTGCTAAAGATGTCACGTACGATAAGGAATCGAACATGAAAGTGCGTTTCTATTATTGGTTCGGTCGATGACATTCGATAGAATGATTAGGATTTACGAAGTGAATAGCTTGCTTGTTTTAGGAATAATACAACACATTATGAATATGTTAATAGTGTAATGTTTTCTTTATTAACTTCACGTCACAAATATATATATATTTTCGCATGAGTGTATTATTGATTAGGAAAAATTAATGTACCAATGCAGCTGTTTATAGATGGAACAACTTATCGATTAAAAACTGCTTAACCCATTTTGTTTTGGGAGCGCTGCTGAGCTTGGGTTTTTGAAGAATTTTAGCAAAATAAAAGTGTTTTACTGTATCCTATGTGTGCGTATTGGAAGTGTTGATTGTTACACTTTTCACAAAACAAAACCAAATACAAGTCATAAAATGCAATGACTGCTATCTATATTATATATAATAGCAATATAATTTCAATGGAAATAAGAGAAGCGTGTACATTTCTTAAAGCTAAATTATTCAAGTAGTATTTGTACACATTTTTTCAGCCCCAGACCGCATACACCATGGTTCGTTGTGAATAGGGATGGCTATTGAGGATAATATTACTATTACCATAGTGTAGCGATATATGTATTACAATTGTAATATTATTGCGATAGTCTTGCATAATTTATTTTCCGCAGAACCGGCGCTATACAAACAAAAGTTAATACTGTTATTATATTGCAGACGTTTCTAAACATCACGGGTGTAAAGACATGGGTCCAATGGGCAAGTTGGTATATACATTACGTCCTAGTGTCGTTTGTCACTGTGATTGGGGCCACCGTCGTGCTGTCGTATCCGGTCAAGTTAGAGAACGTCGTGGTGTCGGACGGGTTGCGACCGGTGAACCCCCAGTACAGCAGCGTGGCCGGCCATATCCAACCGGTCGTTCTGTTTCTTGTTCTCTTTACATTCAGCATCGCCCTGGTCTCCTACTGTATTCTCCTCAGCGCATTCTTCAATAGTGGTAAGTTTTGAGCCAACATTATGTTTTTACGTCATCCTAAAGTTATTCAAACATTGGCAACACTACACAATACAAACATTTACATATAGTCAGTAAGTAAGTAAGCAAACGAGTAAGAAAATTAAATTTTTTCTCATCCACGTTATATACAACATAATTCAAGACAAAACCAATTAATTATTTGATGCTAATCATAAATTTCCTGAATTCGAATTTGTAATATCTAGAGGTAGTTTATATACACACACTTACAATATCTAGAGGTAGTTTATATATACACACACACAATATCTAGAGGTAGTTGATATATACACACTTACAATAGCTAGAGGTAGCGTATATAGATACACAATATCTAGAGATAATTTATATATACACACACACACAATTTCTAGAGGTAGTTTATATACACACTCTTACATATTAATGCGATATATCTAATTATATGTATCTACAGAGCAACACATAAAGCTGTATACAATGTTTGAAGGGGATGTTGTTATTATTGTGTAGATTTATCATATATATATATATATATATATATATACATTTTCAGAGTATTTCTTTTCATGTAAAGTACAAATATCCAAGTTACCAGACATTAAAAGGCAGAATACATTACGTCAATTATTTCATTTCAACCGCAATATACAACATGTCAATACATAAGCGAACGTGACAATGTCATTCATTCGTGTTATGCAGCCATTTTTTTTGGCTGCCTCATCTAAGGCCTTCTTCTCTGGTCAAGCATTTTATATTTAACTGGGGCAATTTCGATCACCTCCTTTTGCCTATGTCTTTCGGAAGTGACCCTAAAAGCTGTAAAATCACGGGGAACTGGGACCAATCATGTCGCTGACTCACGCAGCCAATTGCCTCGATGTATAACAATCTGTTGTTGCTCTGATAATCGGGAAAGCGCAAAGAGCGCCTTGTCTATGCGAATACCAGCGCTACATAACACAACAACATCTATATATTAATACGCTGACTTTGGGGGTAGTTTAGCAGTACCTCCTCCCAGGTCTGGCTCATGTCATTGGTATTTCGCTGGAACAAGGTATTGGTCGCCTTAACTAATACTGCCTGAAAAACCACCAATGTAATGCTTGTGAAAGCGATGGGTCTCTGGATTTGAAGCATATGTGGACGGTGATGACCTAAAGTATGAAGAAGCAGGGGTCTTGGAGAGAAGATTGTGGCTATTGACATGTATATATATAGAGTAAAGTCTCCACATTAACTAACATAACCTAGTATCGCCAACTTGGTGCATTGCTGAATTACAAATCTACATTGGACAGTGTATTGCACCCCAGAAGTGCTTCTGTTTACGTCTATCGACACCAGTTATCTATACGATGGGCAAACCGAGAACAGCCCCGGCCACTAGTGGCGGCAGTGGCAGTGACGATCTATTACAGCAGACCAAGGAAGCAATGAAAGACGACAATGTTGTTGCCCATCTAGCGGAACTATTTGCTGCCGTTGTGACTGATAAGATCACCGCACGACTGGACAGACTGGAGAAGGCACTGTCAAACAAAGAAATACAGATCGAGCAACTTGAGCAAAATGCCATACAACTAGAGGCCCAAGTGGATAACTTGGAGCAGTATAGCCGCATAAGTTCAATTTGAATAACTGGGAGGGAAGGAAAACAAAAAAGATCAAAACAAACTTGATTGGAGATATGAATCTCCAAGATCACATCACACTAGACAACTTCAGTAGATTATACAGCACAGGGCCGCGAAACTCGCTGTCAAACGAGGACATTGCGTGACAAATCATCATCCAATTTAAAGACTATAAGTCGAAAACAACATTCGTCAAAGGAAGAAAATCCCTCTGATGTAAGTACCCGGATGTGTACATTACCGAGGATCTTACCAAAATGCTGGCTAACGTATGTTACACAAAATCCAAGACTGTTGGTCATATGATGGACGGATCATGATCGAAGATCTACAAGGGAAGATTGGTAACATCAAAAGTGAAGACAAACAGAACACATTCTAGACACTGATGTGTGTAGCGTCGTTGAAAATCAAATCAACACAACAAACTTCACGTCAGCTCGTTGTGAAATGACATTGTTGTGATACATGTTGAAGTTCAACTGTACAATGTCTAGATAGTTGTTGTGCGTAACGTGTGTATCATCAAATCTCTACTGAAACTTGTATGAAATGACATTATTCTGATGTTATACATTGAATAGGTTAGAAAATAATCTGCTTCTGCCAGACCCAAGGGGAATCATTGGGTTGTACCCTATCTAAATATGTTATTATTATTTTTTATAATTACATTACATCTTACTAATGAATTATTATTAGTACTATATGTAAGTTGCCACACAACAATGTATGTTGTTAATATATCTGAAAATCATTACGTGTTTACCATAAGAGCCCTCTATATATATATATATATATATATATATATATATATATATATATATATATATATATATATATATAGTTAATAATAACTTAGATGAATTACTTAACTAGAATTGCATCATCTCCATATGATGAGTTTGACTATGAAAACAGTAACCTTAACATGGGAGACTTAGATCCTGATTGCAATCTCCTTGCAACAAACAACACTGCACTTACTACCAAATATTACTTTGAAATTATATCAATGAAATCATAACAGCTATTCTAGAGGACTATGCTGGAGCATTTGAATATTAGAAGTATACAAACAAATACTGACAAGTTGAGCAACTACCTAACACTGTTGGATCTAAAATTGTCGATAATTGCTTTAAGTGAAACATGGTTAAACAATGAAACCTCAGAGTTATATGAATTACCAGAATACAGAAGTATTCAACTTACGAGACCCTCCAGAAAAGGAGGAGTATCTATGTATATACACAGATCATATGATTACGTAGAAAGGCCAGCAATTAATATTATGACTGAACACAGAATGTATTTTTGTTGAAGTAAAGTCTCAGTTCAAGTAACACAAAAGGAAAATATTGGTTGGTGTAGTTTACAGACCACCAAATACAAATATTAATGCTTTTATAGAATAAATCATTAAAGTTATGCATAAAAAAGTGTTATATCATGGGTGATTTCAACATTAATTTACTAAACTATGATAACCATATAGAAACTCACTATGTAGATACAATGTTTTCAAATTCACTAATACCTCAAATTACTAAGCCCACTAGAATAACACCAACTACAACCACATTAATAGACAATATATACAGTAATGATATTCTTGGTGAATATAATCAACTGCATGCAATATTATTTTTCTGATCATTTACCAATATTTTAACTAATTAAGCTAAATAATGATATAAAGGATGATGTAAAGATAGAGACCAGAATATATAATGATCAAACCGTTGCCTTATTCAAAAGTATTATAAATACAATATGTTGGAATGATGTTTATGCATAAAGATGAAGATCCCCCAATAAGTTATACTTTAGTTTTAAAGAAAATTTCACTGGCATATAATAAATCACCCCCAGCTAAGAAAAAGGTCAAAGGTCACCAAATGGTTTAGGAATTCTAAAAAATCAAAACACAAACTACATATGTATTTCTGAAAAAAACCCAAGAGTATTTAATGAAATTAAATATAAAGATACACAAACAAGTTAAGGGAATTTATTAATATAGCAGAAAGCTATCACTATCAGAAAGAGTTTGATAAGCACAAGAGCAAATTGAAAAAAACTTGGCTTGTGATAATGGAAATCATAAGCAAGAGGACAGCATTTTCATGTAGCCAAGAGTTCTTAGTGAATGGTAAATTGACAAAAGACAAGCAATTAATAGCTGATAAATTTAATGAGTATTTCACGACTGCTGGATCAGAACTAACTAATGAAATACCATTATTCACAGAAAAGCCTGATGATTATCTCAATGAAATTTATAAAAAAAACACTATGTTTTAATACCTGCAACCACATATGAGATAAGGATAATTATAGAGAAAAAAAAAATTGTAGTTCCGACTGGGATGGCATAAAACCAAATATTATCAAACAAACTTACTCTGGTACGATTGGGCCATTATGCTACATTATAAATAAAAAATTGGATAAAGGACATATACCAGATGAACTAAAAAAGTAGCTAATGTATTACCAATTTTTAAGAAAGGTGATGCTACACTAAAGACTAATATACAGTAAATTAACTAAATAATAATTACATTGTTAAGCACAATGTTTTGTCAAACTCCCAGTTTGGATTTTAAAAAGGATATTCTAAGTATATGGCTTTAACAGTACTAACTGACAAATATCTAGTGCAATGGACAAAAGAGAACATATAATTGGATTATTTTTAGATTTGGCTAAAGCATTTGATACTGTTAACCATGATATCCTATTTAAAAAAAAATCATTATGAAATCAGAGGAATAGTGCTCCAGTTGTCTCAAAGTTATTTGTCTTGAAGACAACAAACAGTAAACTTTAATGGAATCAATTCTGTTCTTAAAAATATAACGTGGAGTACCACAAGGGTCAATATTAGGACAGTTTACTATTCATATATATATATATATATATATATATATATATATATATATATATATATATATATATATATATATATATATATATATATATATATATATATATATATATATAATAAAAGTACACATGTAATAAAATGAGAATAGGCATTATTTAAAAGGTAAAAACAAACTGAACAAAAAGACATTGGTTAACCTATATTATATATTTTTTACCCATATATTACTTATTGTAACGTAGTATGGGGAAGATCCCCAACAATATATTTATCTAAAATTCATATTTTGCAGAACAAAATATTACGTATAATTAGTCATGTTGGATTTAGAAACCATACACAATAGTTATTTAAGAAATCAAATTATGAAGATTTATCAAATGGGGAATTTGTTGGGAGGGCTGATATGTACATGAAGGATAGGCTTCACTTAAGTGGAAAGGGGCGGCAGTATTCGCGGACAAACTTTCAGCAGCAGTAGATAGTGACTTGGGTACAATGACAAATATTTTTTGTAAGTAAACATTCTTTAAACTAGAAGTGCAAGGGGGTTACCTAGAGGTGTCTCAAGCAGAACAAGAGGCCACTAGCACAGATAAACCAATATCAAATCATCCGAAAAACATCTCTGAAAAAGGTTATAGATGCGTATGTTTAAATGCAAGGAGCATAGTAAATAAGAAAAACGAATTAAACATTATGGTAGAAGATATTGACCCTCACATAATTGGTATAACTGAATCATGGGCCAACATAGATATAACAGATGCTGAATTAGGACTGACAGGATATGTAATGTTTAGGAAAGATCGAATAGGAAGAAGGGGCGGGGAAGTTATTTTATATGTTAAAGAATCTATTCAGACTTATGAAATAAAACTAGAAAGGGAAGCAGATTGCGATGAAGCTGTTTGGTGCAAAATTCAAACATAAACAAAGAGGACAACACAAAAATAAAAACGCTATAAAGGAAGTTAGTAAAGGGGAATGTATCATAATGGGAGATTTTAACCATGGACACATACAATGGAATTCTCTAGAGAGCACAGGGATTGAGGACCAACAATTTCTATTTTTAATCCAGGATAGCTTTCTTACTCAGCACGTACTAGAACCAACCAGGGGAGAAAATGTATTAGATATAGTTTTGTCATCACAAAAAGAATTAGTGGACAATGTAAAAATATTTGAACCATTGGGTAATAGTGACCATAATCAAATATATTTTGACATCAATGTAAAATCAGAAAGTAAAAATAAGAAAACGTACAAGAGAAACTTCCACAAAGGTAACTACAAAGATATGAGAAAATACTTAGCAAAGCTTTTAATGGCGGAAGACCTAAATGGTTACTTCAGTTCAGTGTTTACCAAATAAGATATTAGTTCATTACCAGTTGCTGGTGCTAAATTTCAGGGGGCTAAATCTGACTATTTAGGTCCGTTAGTTGTAACTCCTGAATTGGTAGCTAAGAAAATAAAGGCAATGAAGGATAACAAATCACGGGAGTGGATGGGATTCCTCCAAAATTACTAATGGAAACAGTAGAACAAATCAGTATACCACTTGCAAGAGTATTCAACTTGTCATTAAAAGAGGGAGTTGTTCCGTTTGAATGGAAAGAAGCAAACATCATACCATTATTTAAAAAGGGTTCGAGAAATAAGTCAGATAATTACAGACCAGTGAGTTTAACATCAGTGATTTGTAAATTATTAGAAAGGTTAATTAAAGACCATATGGTGGACTTCCTCGTTAAGCATAAATTAATAAATTCATCTCAACATGGATTCCTTAAAGCGAGGTCATGCTTAACAAATATGTTATGTTTTTTTGGAAGAAATCACTAAGTGGATAGATGTGGGATCGCCAGTAGATATTATCTACTTAGATTTTCAGAAAGCTTTTGACAAAGTGCCACATCAAAGATTACTACTTATATTAAAAGCGTATGGTATCGGGGATAGCATATCTGACTGGATAGAACAATGGCTGACTGACAGAAGACAACGAGTTGTAGTAGATGGAGAATTTTCAAATTGAAAATGGGTTTTGAGTGGGGTACCTCAAGGATCAGTATTAGGACCTATATTATTCTTAATTTATATCAATGACTTGGACGACAGTATAACAAGTAACGTACTGAAATTTGCGGATGACACAAAACGGTTTAGAAAGGTTAATACTGATGGTGATCAACAACATTTACAAAACCACAGATTAGTGAAATGGTCTGAGAAATGGCTGATGTTGTTAAATTTTGGGAAATGTAAATGCCTACATACAGGACATAGGAACTTGAATGTAAACTATAAAATGGGAGATACTGTTCTGGGTACTACTGTAAAAGAAAAGGACTTAGGAGTTACAATAAGCGCTGATATGAAAGTTTCAGAGCAGTGTGGTATTGCAGCTTCAAAGGGTAATCAAATTATTGGATTGGTTAGAAGAAACATAACATACAAGGGAAAAAAGTTAATTATACCTCTTTATAAAGTAATAGTTAGATCTCATTTAGAATACTGTATACAAGCATGGAGACTATATCGTAAGAAGGATATAGATACGCTTGAACGCATACAAAGGAGAGCAACTAAAATTATTCCAGAACTGAGACACATTAGTTATGAAGAACGCCTGAAAGAATGTGGTTTAACAACTCTAGAGGTTAAGAGGAGATCAGATTGAAGTTTTTAAGATATTGAATGGGTATGAAAATATTGATAGAAATATGTTTTTCTCACTCAAGAATGATAGCAGAACTAGAGGACATGAGGTAAAATTAGTAAAGGATCACTGTAGATTGGACATCAGGAAGCACTCGTTCTCACAAAGAACAATAAATGAATGGAACAAATTGTCTACAGATTGTGTAACTGCTAGCAGCGTGAATATGTTTAAAAACAAGGTTGACACATATCTCAGGAGGGCGGGCTATAAGTAGATGAACATTGTTGGACTCTCGATAAGCCAATGGCTTCCTTGTCGCCTTGCCATCTGGGCCTTTGGCTTGAATGGCAAATCTTGTTAAGTCAAATAAACAAATATGTAAGCTGCGTGCTGATGTATAAACATAATAGGGGTATGTTACCCAAATGTATTTAATGATATGCTTACACATCATATCATGTCACACAATCATAAAATGAAATAAGAAACAGTTTATAAAATAAAATACTGTATTATGGAATACTATTGTCATAAAGAACCACCTGGATGACTGTGAGTCTATTTATATATTCAAAAAAAACTGTGACACATTATATCTGGGGAACCAACAAACAAGATTACTATAGTCAAATGGGATATACCTGTATAATTTAGTATAATAGTCTTATTTATTATTATATGTGAATGATTTATTTGTTGTAACCTTTTATCATATCTTATTATAAACAATTGATTGATTTGACAATTGTGGTACACTTGTATTTAAAATGACTTGTGAATAACTACTGGTTAACTTAATGTTATATTTTCAACGTGTACAGCAAAGTTAATATTCCAACAGTAGTTGCTGTACAATGGTATACTTTAATTCACATGTGAATAATTTCGCTTATTGATTTTATTTATTATTTTTTTTAATAAAGAGTAGACATCGTGGCGCATAATATATTTAATTTATAATTGAAATAGGAAACATAAGCAATGTGCTTCTTTTCCATTGTCTTAAATGTGCTTAATATTTGATCGGCTGATTGATTGTATGTATATGAATTTACGTTATTTGCGACAATAAACATGCATTCATTGCATCATGTGAGGTCCGAGGTTCACTCGCTTCTATCTATTCCTTCGCCTCCTTGGTGCATTGCCATAAGATCGTCCGATGGGCGATGCATTAAAACAATCATAAAGATAATCATTTCGAGTTATCTACTTTACTGCTCATCCCATATGTTTTTCTACCTGTCGGAGAAAGGTGTAAACATTTGGCGATGGAATCACAATAGCTTCCTTTCCTGGAAAACATACGATGTTAGCTAGTTACTACTATTATTAGTATTGTTATTATATTCAGTGTTCTTACCGTGACAGCGACAGAAGTGTCTTGCATTGCGTTCATTGTGTGTCTGGGCCTCATCGCTCCATCCACCTTGGTCGTCCACCGCATCCCTCAGCCGTTCAGCATCAAAATCGCCTGCAGCTGCAGCTTTCTGACGGCCATGTTTATGGCCCTGCATCTCATTGAAGAGTTCAGAGACACAGGTCAGTGGTTAACACAATATGGTCAGTGGCATGGGTACTGTAGAAACGCAGTCAGAGGACTCCCCTAGCAAGAAATTGCTTTGACTCTATCATTCTGCTGATTTACCTAAGTGGCCACATGTAAGAAAAGACAACGGATGCACAGGACCGTATTTGCACGAGTGGATATTTCATATGTTCTAGCTGTATAAGCATGCGTGCGTGAATATGAAATGCGACCCTATATCTTTAATAGTACCGTATTCTCTGCACCATGAAGCTCTGTGCCGGTTTCAATTCAAGTTATTGTAATTTCCAGGCGGTACGCTGACATTGAGCAACATTAACGAACAAGTGACGTTTGAAGAGGAGTACACAATGCTACACGCAATACTGATGATGTTACTGGACGCATTTCTTCAGTTCTCGATTGCCTTGTACGTGGAAGCTGTCTTCCCCGGCCGTTTGGGCCGCCCCAAGCCGTGGTACTTCCCTCTTCAGGTACATTTACCATGTCGACATTAATCATTTTGGATAATTCTGAAGAATTTTACAAAATTATCACAACATTGATTTGTTAATTATTCTTAGTATTTAGGAAACCACATTGCTTGAATTTATATGTACAAGAGTGTACAGAACAAAACCGAGATTAAGTTTAAATCCGGTTTGTACACGTGCTCATGGAGTAGTTGCTTTTGATAATAATCTTCTTAAATACGCGGTCTCGTGATCCTCTCTGCAGGCAGGTGCTCCCATTAAACATATGCAACTTCTGGTTGTCCACTCATAGCCAATAAGCAGATCGTCTGTTCTTGACAAATAATGATATTGATTGTCTTACATCACACCTGTTTTTTTTCTAGGTCAAGTCACATTCGCAGTAACGGTTGTATGTCATTATAATATCTTTTTTTTGGAAATAACAGCGGCCGTGACAGATAGCATGCACCTACATTTCTAGAATAAGTTCATAATAGGTAACTTTGGAAAATCGAAGAAAAGACCCATGACATTGTCATCAGTTATACGTAATTGTTCACATCGTGTTGCAGACAGTTGTACGTGATAAGTGCAAAGGGTAATTCGGTTCGTTCGTAGAAAGGGTAATAACATGGCGAATTTCTGGAAAAAAATTAAAACTGAGAAGCCCTGGCCGTATGTGTGTATACACGCATACATACATACATACATACATACATACATACATACATACATGCATACATACATATATTAAGATATAACGTTCACTGTCTATGTGAATCTTTGCCAGATTTTTAGCAGGCGCAATAAACATAGACGATTGTCGACAAATAACAAGGAATTTCCGGAAGAGGAAGTTGGTTCTTTATTTGAGAAAGCCAGTGATCTATTGAACCCTGGCATTTCCATAAGAAACTTACGGAAGGTAAACATACCAAACCTTGCACCACGTTAGAAACCCATATGTTGCTACTACATTGAGTAAAGTTCGAATATGTATTTGTACTAGTTGTATGATACGTTTATGTCAAGATTATATATACAGAAGGCAAGATCATGGCAACATTAGGCTTTCTATTTATCATCAAGAGCATGTGAAATACGGATGTTTCGCTAATGCAATTCTAACGTGAATTAAAGGTTAACAAGTGAAATATGTTAAAGAATAAATAAAAGAAAATAATAATAAGGTAACTAAAAATGAGAATCCTAATCACTATGTAGACTTAATGCTTTAACGCACTCACGCACACACACACGCACACAATGGTCTTTCTGGTTTAGGTGTATGGGTCTGGTAACAAGGAATATGTGGCCGTTGACGGGATGACCATGACCGCGTATGAAGAACAAATTACCGTCCTGTTGGGCCCAAATGACGCCGGGAAGACAACCCTTGTCGAGATGCTTACAGGTACAGCACACACCCCAATCGTGAAAGTACAACTGAGTGGTGCCGTATTAAAAACGTGGGTGTCTTGGAACAAACATTTTGTGGCGGGCATTTACCGAGGGCATGAAATACGAAGATCGAAAGCGTGGAATTGGATAATAGTAGACACGTGATTGTAGTGCTTATTTCTTCCTGCTTGGTTTGCACTTATAAGACTACTTGAAAACTAAACATTTCCAACTATAATCAAGAATATCACGCAAGTAGTGAACTAAATATGTTTTTGTTCAGAATCCTACGTCAAGAGTGCTGACTAAGATTCTCACAACTCCAACTTTAATCGCCTGATTGTAGACGTAGACGATTTTTGTCACATACTTGCCAATAAGCTTGGACATGCTGTGAGGTTGTATATAATTTGTTTGTTTTCTTTAGTCACCTAGCGATTGAAGGTTTGGAGAGTAAAAGTCGTGCTAGTGGCCCCGAATAACGACCGATGGCTAATCTAGAGATTTCCAGCTGATTAACAGATCAACGAGATGTTATCATTATCGTTGGAAAACTAGTTGTCTACTGATGTTGTTTATCATTGTTTTACAACCTAATTATAGTGAAGAGCGAATGATTTCAGATAGAGCCGATGTTGTTGTTTTGTATAGGTGACAGCACAGGGCAAGGTAAGCATATTTACTTTCACACCTTCGAATAATAGAGGGAGTTAAGGAATGTTTAAAGTTGTTTTCTTTTATAAATCTGGGAACAGAGGCATTTTGATGTGTACCATTGTAATGTGTATATTGTAATGTGTATATTGTAATGTGTATATTGTAAAGATTCTTATTACATAATTTTTTGATGTGTACCATTGTAATGTGTATATTGTAAAGATTCTTATAACATAATTTTTTTTGTAGGATATCATGTGATTTGAATGGTTGATACTGGGGTGTGGTAGTACAAACATTGCATAACTATTCACAACTATCTGTGGTCTACGGGCTCTTGAATGCACCAACATGATTGGTTAATCCGTTGTGAGACGACGGCTGCGATTAGTGACAGTGGAAATATAAAATATGTACGGGCGTTGAAACAGTGGAGGAGCTCCAGCCAAGCTGCACCCTACTCGCCCAACGGTTCGCGGACGTTGGAGAATGCGACGCACCGGCGGCAAAGAGTCGATGAACCATAGGCACTAA
Source organism: Lamellibrachia satsuma (assembly GCA_033239005.1). Taxonomy (NCBI): domain Eukaryota; kingdom Metazoa; phylum Annelida; class Polychaeta; order Sabellida; family Siboglinidae; genus Lamellibrachia; species Lamellibrachia satsuma. The sequence goes on along the minus strand of BSQZ01000003.1, from coordinate 17,725,195 downwards.
CTTCCGCCGCCGTCCGCCCTCGCTAGCCGCTACCAACTTGCTGTTGACAGCCGCACTGCCAGCTGCCACGCAAGACATCACTCGCCAAGTACGCCATAAGCAAGACAGCGCTCGCCAAGCACACGGGTACACAAGACAGCACTCGCCGAGCACGAAGTTCGCAAGACAGCACTCGTCGAGCACGCCTTACGCGAGACAGCATTCGCCGAGCACGCCGTTCGCAAGACAGCGTTCGCCGAGAACGCCGTACGCAAGTCAACACTCGATAAACACGCGTAATGCAAGACTGCAATCGCCGAATACCCAGTAGTGCAAGACTATACTCTCCGAACACGTACAGTATTTGTTATATAGGACTGTAAATTATTCTTGATATAATACTGTAAATTATTCTTGATGTGGGATTGTAACAATACTATTTTTTTCCCGCGTTCCGATTTGACAGTTCTCGTGATCCCAGTGTTTGCGTTGTGTCGAAGCCTTCGGCTGAGGTACATGCTAGAAGAATGTCGATACCGCTTCAGGATTTAATGTTCACCGTCGCCGACGTTTTGAAGGATGTTCACCCATTAGTTGATGAAAATTTATCAACTTCAACAAAGTCTAACGTATCGCGTGAGCTTCCAATCAGCCCGCCCGCGATTGTGAATTCATTGCTTCGCTACTGTCTGCTTTTCCATAGGCTGCGTGTAAATCCAATATAAAAGCAAAAATAAATGTAACCGCACATCTCAACCACGTTAAAAATACACGCGATATGCACATCCTACGTCACAGGTGCGTTGGGGGACCCCCAATGGGGGTTAAGGGGCTGCTCGCCGCTGATTGGTCAACATTGCAAACACCAATGAATATGTCAGCCTCCACGAAAAAAATTACAATAGACCAGAATTTCGCACTTTTAGAACATATTCCCAATAAACCACTTGCATGATATGCTTTATTATAGTAGCAAATGGTTAGTTTTTATGCACTCTTACAGGTGAAAAGGCCCAAAAATAATGCATTCGGTTTGAGTGTAAAATATACATACACAAGTCAGAACAATAGATAATCAAACTAAAGCATGAATAAATACACACATAAAACATGCTAATGCAATTATATAGACATCAGTCAATTTACAAATCCTACAATTTAGATAATAATAATATAAAATAATGACAAACAAATTAATTAATTAAATTATAAACCATCAAACAACACCATGATGTGTACATTTCTAAAACATCACATTTCCAAGCCTGTCAAGTTAAACAATTTCATAGCTATATTTACAAATCCTTTAAAAAGTACAAATGCTAATACTCTACCCATTATAAATAAGTACATAAATAAATTAAAACTAATAAACATTTCATAAAACCATCATCTTGAATTTTCTGAAACGTCAACATTTGCAGGCCTGTCATGTTAACCAATTTCACAGTTATTTTCACAAATCTTTAAACAATTACAATCCAATAAACGATAAATAAATATATAAATAAATAAATTATTTAATTTAATTAAACAAACATACTGATGAGATTTCACTGTATTCTCTGTGTATGCTTTGTATGTAGGGTTCACTCCACCAACGTCGGGTACAGCTACCATCGGTGGCTACGACATCCAGACAGACATGTGCCAAGTGAGCCAGATTGTCGGCTTTTGTCCACACTACGATCCGCTCTTTGAAGACTTGACACTAGAGGAGAATCTCGTGTTCTTTGCAATGGTGATACTTTTTATTTTACGTATACATTGTATGACCTCTAGATCTCTATGTATGTGTCTGTATCGGCCTGTCTGTCTGTTTGACTGTCTATCTCTTTCCCTATCCCTCCCCCTCTCTCTCCCCGTCTCTCCCTCTCTTTCTCTCTCTCGCTCTCTCTCTCTCTCTCTCTCTCTCTCTCTCTCTCTCTCTCTCTCTCTCTCTCTCTCTATCTCTCTCTCTCTCTCTCTCTCTCTCTCTCTTTTTCTCTCTCTCTCTTTCTCTCTCTCTCTCACTCTCTTTCTCTCTCTCTCTATCTCTCTCTCTCTCTCTCCATCTCCCTCTCCCATCTTTCTCTCCCCTTCTCCCAAATATCCAACATTTAAGAAAATTGTTATCCAAAGCAAAAACAAGTATCGATATACTAACAACATGTCATCTTTGTATAATATCTCTCCCTCTCCCCTTCTATCTTCTATGCATGATGATATCATCTACTGTTTCCAATTCATAATTAGCTAGGCCTTGAAAACGGGCCTGAAATGTGACAATAACTAAATACACAATGTTCCAATGTTGCTCTGCTTATTCATATGTATGGAAAAAAAACTCTGATCTGATTGTTGTAGGTGCGTGGATGTGACTCAAAACACGCTCAAACAGATCCGTTGTCGTACACGTATTATCATAACATTGCAGCTTGTATTGCGGAATTGCAATTGTCATTACACCGACACACGAAAGTTTCTGCAATGTGTGCGGGCCTGAAGCGTCAACTCGTCATTCTTCTAACGCTTGTTGGTTCTCCTAAGGTCACTTTTCTTTTCACGAATGTGTGGCTAAACACAACGATTGGTGTGAATAAATACAACGTTTGATGGGACTTAATACAACTGAATATGTGGCTAAACGCTGCAGTTGGTGTTACCAAGCACTGATTGATGTGACTAAACGAAACGGTTGATGTGACTAAACACAGTTTACACAGAATTGTGTAATACATAACAGTGGTTAATGTTACTAAACATTACGATTTGTGTAATTAAACACAGCAGTTGATGTGACTGCGTACGGTAATTGATGCAACTAATCAGAGCTGTTAAGAACCATCACGGTTGATGCGACTGAATACACCGGTTGATGTGACGAGACATAACTGTTCATTTGACTAAACAGAACGGTGGATGCGACTGAATACACCGGTTGATGTGACGAGACATAACTGTTCATTTGACTAAACAGAACGGTTGATGTGACTGAATACACCGGTTGATGTGACGAGACATAACTGTTCATTTGACTAAACAGAACGGTTGATGCAACTGAATACACCGGTTGATGTGACGAGACATAACTGTTCATTTGACTAAACAGAACGGTGGATGCGACTGAATACACCGGTTGATGTGACGAGACATAACTGTTCATTTGACTAAACAGAACGGTTGATGTGACTGAACACACCGGTTGATGTGACGAGACATAACTGTTCATTTAACTAAACAGAACGGTGGATGTGACTGAATCTAAACAGAACGGTTGATATAACTGAATGGAGTGGTTGGTGTAACTAAACTAACTAAATTAACTCAACTACATACTAAATATAATTGTAGATGTGACTAAACACAATAACTGATGTGACAAAAAGCTACTTGATACTACTGAATACATAGTTTGATGGTGACGAGACAACTATTCACTAAACACTACGGTTGATGTGAATTAATGGAGCGGTTGATGTGATTAAACACTAAGGCTAAGAAAAATAACAACTTCGAGGCGATGCTCCTGATCTAAACAATCGGGGCGGGACTACTCAACTATAACATGTGGGGGGGGGGCTAAGCTTTGTCACCCATTAGTTTACTACCATGCTACCATGTAGTGTAGCAACAGGTTATCAACGGAAAAAAGTTAAGCGGAAGGGCAACGTCCCCTACACACGTCACTGACCATGAGTGGTAAAACTAGTAATACTATTTGGAGACTGTGCCTTCCCTAAAGCGGCGCCTTTGCTATGGAACTGTGTCCCTCAGTCTGCTAGACAATATAATATCACCGGATATTTTAAAACTGCACTGAAGATGCACCTTTTCAAAACTGCATACATTAGTTAATTGAGGACATCTGTCGACAGAAACGGCGCCTTGAACTGACCAAAAAACTTAAACAGCGCCGTATAAGACTTTAGTATTATTATAAACTGTTTTCCACTGAAATGTCGATGGTCGATGCTAAAGTAACACATTAAAACATGCATATGGAAGAACAACTGCGGCGGCTAAGGGCATATTTGTGTTTGGTGTTAAGCTAGAACTCGTTATATGATTATATAATTAGTTCAGTTACTATCCAGAATATGAAAAAAACGACATGAAATGTGCTTCCTTGAAGAGTACTAATTCCTTAATTTAATTGTTATGCATTATATCATATTGGGATCAATATATACTTATTTTAATATTGAGGAAACTGATTAATAAGCAACACACTTATACTTTCTCCCTTTCCATTTGTATTACTGACATTTAAACTGTGTGCATGTGGTATACTTCCATTGTCATTTGGATATAAAGAACTGAATTGAACTAAATCGTTGTGAATTAACTTGATACAGGCGATCATTCTAGATGAGCCAACACGGGGCTTAGATCCGGACACACGTCGCAACATGTGCGACTTGCTCAAGAGGTATCGCAAGAATCGGACGATTTTGCTAACGACACAGGACATGGAGGAAGCTGATATCCTGGCAGATCGTGTCGCTGTCCTCTCCAACGGCAAGCTGCTGTGCTGCGGGTCGCCAGAATTCCTAAAGAAATCCTTAGGTAATAAGGTCTACTACACTAAGACGTTACGTGATAATAAAAACTACACCAAGGTGTCACTGGCATTAGACTGTAATTGGCATCAGAGTGTCACTGACATCAAGATGCCCCTGGTACCGGTGTGTCATGGAAATCAGGGTTACACTGGCATCAATGTGTCACCGACATCAGGATGTCATTGTCATTAGGGGGCATTTACATCAGGGTATCACTGGCGTCAGGGTACCACTGATGTTTGGGTGTCACTAACATCAGGATGTCATTGACATCAGGCTGGCACTTACATCAGGATGTCATTGACATCAGGCTGGCACTGACATCAAGATGTCATTGACATCAGGCTGGCACTTACATCAGGATGTCATTGACATCAGGCTGGCACTTACATCAGGATGTCATTGACATCAGGATGGCACTTACATCAGGATGTCATTGACATCAGGCTGGCACTTACATCAGGATGTCATTGACATCAGGCTGGCACTGACATCTGGGTGTCACTGTCATAGGTACATATTTCAAGAACACCGTTCTAGAGCCAGGCTGCCCATATGTTGCACGCTTGCAATATTTAATAAATATTAACATGTTGGCATTGATGCAAAACCGAGCACGATAACCCTCTGGTGATATGGTCATAGCACTAAAGCGATTATTAGTAGTTACGTCATATTATAAGCAGGATATCAACATCATGTCTTATTGCACGATAAAGTCCATTAAAAAAATATTGGTATTATAGACGCATGTTCATAAACAGTATTGTGGTATGAAATTACACGTATTTTGTTTAAGTTAGGCAGATACCTTTAAATCAAGCTAACTACTCATCGGTGTGCGCTTCGTGGTCGTAACATGAAATCAACGGAAAAGTCATAATGTCGATTGAGACTCCTTTCTGCCAATAATAAACACAAATGATACATGTTTTTTTTAAGAACATTAACTACGAACCGAAAATAGTATATATTTAGCATACTACCAGTGGAGCCCCCGGCGGACAACGTGTGTTATAATTTCTTTACATAAAATCTATTTCGGAACTCGTTTGATTTTAAGATGGCAAACCCTGAATTTTTGCCGGGTACTTCATTAGTGTTTGTTATGTACATAGAAATTAATAATAAATTAACATTTCGGCCAATGTCTACTGAAATGACAATACTCTTTGTGGGTAAAATGTGGCTTTTGATAACAGTTTTGCTAATTTTACTGCAGACGTGCATGCTAATGTGTCATATATTTAAAATTGCAGGAGAACTAAGATCAGTAATAATGGAACAATTTGGCCAAGTTTTACTGAAGTAGTGTTACTCCTTGTGGGTGAAATATTGAATATTGTCAAACTGAAAAAAAATTGGTTTTGCCGCGACTTAATAAAATACAAATAATAATCAAATTTATCATTTTTATTACGCTAATTTGACATATTATGCGTTAGATAATATGAGCATATAAAATTGTAAGTTTTATATTTGAATAATAAATAAATAAAATTATCAGAGAATAGTATTTTCAGGCGACGTAGCTGTTACTATGTCAGATATTAAAAAAAAGTTAGTTGCATTGGAATTTCAAACGACCATTAAAATTTAAAGTTTTATTACTGCAGTTTTATTATTTAATTAATAAGATTTTATTAATAACATTAATAATAAGTTTATTTCGCCCTGTAACCAGGGAGGCTAAGTGGACAAAGAAACTTTTGGGTTAACCTGCCCTTCTGATATATTTGTCAATTTTGTTTTTAAACTTATTCACGCTTATTTACACAATCTGTAAATAATTTGTTCCATTCATTTATTGTCCTCTGTGAGAATGAGTGTGTTTTCTCTCTAACGTTACTTCGTCACTACTAGTTGTTTTTTTGTTATGTGAGACAAAATATTTATATCAAAATTTTCAAACCCATTCAATGTCATGAACATGTCAATTTGATATCCTCTTAACCTTCTTGTCTGTAGGGTTATTAAACCACATTGTACATACGTGTACGTGAAATGAATATTGTCTATGACCAGGTCTGGGATACAACCTTGTCATCACAGCTCAACCGTCATGTGACCCGAAGGAAGTGAGCAAACTCCTCATGGAATGTTCTATTTGTGCAACCCTCGATCGCACCTGTGCCTTTGAATTGTCATACAGTATGTCTGTTGACAAGTTTGACATATTATCTCTGTTGTTGAGTAAGTTAGAGGAGAATCTCGACCGTCTGCACATTGTTAGTTACATCCTGTCGACTCCGTCGCTAATGGGCATCTTGATGAGGTAGGAAAATACGCTTGTTTTATAATTCCGTGGTGTATGCCGAGGCCTTGAAATTATTAAAATATCGTAAATTTGATTTTGGTTTTAAGGCATTGAAAAGGTCCTTAGAAAAGAAAATTGTTAATGAACGGTGTTAATGATTCGACATAAATAGATTGGAGTGCGCTTTAAGCATTTGTAGAAGAATTAAGCAGTAGTAATTTAAAATTTAGTGTTATATGTTTCCAAGAAACTTGGAAAGCAAAAAAGAAGACATGTCCCAAGTCTCGTTACATCAGGGTTCGGCAACCTTTTTGAACAGAGGGCCTAATTAGTTACTTGGAATAGGTCAGCGGGCCACACATACACGCACGCACATGCAAGCACGCGCGCACATAAGGATATTATCTTTCTTGTAAATACATATATACATATATATATATATATATATATATATATATATATGTATATTATATATATATATATATATATATATATATATATATATATATATATATTGCATGCAACATACATACGTTGCTGCAATATATATATATATATATATATATATATATATATATATATATATATATATATATATATATATATATATATATGCATGCAATATACATACGTTGCTGGCGTAAATAGGTCTGATTTTGAACAACAGTTCGGTGGTCACTATGCTGTTCAAAAACACACATTATTCATGTTACGTGTTCTTGGCATGCCGCTGATGCCATGTTGACCTGTGTGCCACTGATGCCTGATGCCACTGATGCGAGCCTCAGCACGTCGTCCAAATGCCCATCTGTTAGATGCGTTGATGGCTTGCATTATACACAGTTCATCTTCATTTTTCACTCCCTGTTGCGAGCGCTGAGACTTGTCAATCGGTCAGCAAACTCCCGTCCCAGCAGCTCAATGAATGCTACGAAGGCCTACGTGTCCGGAGTGGCTGGTTTGTTTTCAATGAGCGTCGGGAAGTAATTTGCGTCCCGCTGTTGTGTCTCCCACAATCGAAACCTGGTCTCGAAAGCGGAGACAAACGGGCAGAGCTCATTGATTAGTTGTTCTCTTCCCTGGAGTTGGGCGTTCAGCAGAGTGAGGTGCTCCGTGACGCAGACTAAAATGCAAAATCGCACATCCATAAGGGGTCAGTGAATGCCGGTACTTCCCCACCCTTCTTCTCCATGAATACGCTAATCGCATATCTCAGCTCGTACATATGACACAGCATGGCACCCCAACATAGCCAGGGCACTTCGCTTTTGTGCAGGAATTTTTAATATTGCACATTCATCTGGGACGGAAGATGCTGGAACTGCCAGTGATTTAACGAGTGTTGACGAGTGTTATTCAAAACAACACATTATCACTCAAACACAAAAAGATAGAAAATTCATGTCTGAATGTGGGCAAAACTTAATTAATTAAAGTTTTAAAGAAGTGAGAAATTTTGATATGATCATCGCGTGGTAATGGTACTACCGAGTTGCATTATGTGATATGTCTCGCCTAGACGTCTCGTCTAGAATTTAGTCTACACTATTTTTTATTTTATATATCAATATTGCAGGCGCGGGCCGCGCCATGCATAATCTCGCTATCAGTCCGCGGGCCGCATGAAACAGCTCTGCGGGCCGCAGTTGGCCCGCAGGTTGCCGACCCCTGCGTTACATGGTTACAATTGTTTAGCACAGGGTAAAAGCTGTAGCGACAAAAGATGGCTAACATTATACGTTGACAATAAACATAGATCCGAAACAACACTTAATCTTAACATGTATGAACATTGGTAATGATTAGTAATCCAAACAAATGGTGGTAGCCTATCCAAAAATGTAACCGTCGGAAGCATGTATAGACCTCCAAGAACAAATAATGACAACATAATTGCATTTATAAAACAAAAACGATTTGAAGAGGGATTTTTTATTTGTTCTCATAAAAAACACAATTTATCTGTCTCAACTTACTCACAAAAAATCAAGCAACATTGCCAAAAATAAACTAAATCATATCCATCAATCACAATATCTTGAAACAGAACATGTATTTACCATATATTATATATATATATATATATATATATATATATATATATATATATATATATATATATATATATATATATATATATATATATATATATATATATATATATATATATATATATATATATAACTCTAACAGCATACGCCGACCATTTATCCAATATTTGCCGCGTTAGGCAGACCGCTGTTTTAAGCAGACCAAAGTGTTATTTCACAACTAATACGTTTGAGTTTATCATTTTCATTGATAGTGGACACAGTTTAGCCGAAAATGAAATAGCAAGTGTAATTATTTCCAAAACAAATAAAATTTTCTGTGATTTTGAGCATGTTTTTCCAGAGCCTTGTATATTTTTTAAGTGCCAAATTTGCCGCGTACGGCAGACCGGGTAATAATGCTTATAACTTAATATTCCTGCTATATATTGAACGAGGGGTCACCGTTTCGTGTTTATTGTGTAATATGCTTAGTATCAATGTACAATGTTTTATAATAATGTGCAAATTAAGAAATATGCGTTTTTGTGTTTGTTCTTGGCCTCCGACTTCGCGTCTTCGGCTTCGACTTGGCGTTCGTGTCGCAAAAAATCGCGAAATACTCAGTATGTAAAGTTGAAAGTTATGCGCGTACTGACGTTTGCTCAAAACATATGTTCAAGTAATTTGTATGATGTGTGTTTAATTAATGATGTGTAGTTCGATTACTTTGACAAATGTTATTTGTCGTAAATCGACATCGCGAAACGACTTCCGGCATTGGGTGGTGTTTGCGAAATGCGTCGTTGCCCGTTGGATGTGTATACGTAAGTATTTCACTCAAAATCAATTTTGCTAATACTTTGTTCATATTCAGTGGATTAACATTTGTTTAGGGTTAGGGTAATTGAAATTACTTTCTGTCATGTAACTACAACATGTAGTTGATTCAGGTTCTGAATTAATGCTGTACGTAGTTGTAATTACTTTCTTTCTTGTAACTACAACATGTAGTTTATTCTGGTTCTGAGATAATGCCATTATTATAATTGATCTATTTCAAGTATCTACAACATGTAGTCGACTCAGTTTCTGACATGATGACATTACTGTAATTGATTTCTTACTGTGTAATTAAAAATCACATCAATTATGTTATATATGATTTTATATATGATATGACAAAATATACAATTTTAGTAACCATATTTAAAAATACACTGAATTTACTTAAATGTGTGTTTCAATCAGAAGATATGGTTAAAATAAAATGCATTGTCCAAAATAGTGTTCACTTTGAATATCATGCAACATGAGTTACAGCTAAATTATATAACAAAATATATATTTATTTACATGTATATTATATGGTAGTCAAACTACATTAATAGAAGCAACCTTATGGATGCAGATCTTGTTTTACACATGCTGAAGACTTATTTTGTCAATTTAATCACATTGTGTATTGTTGATGGTTGATAATTTTTTGCTTCCTTATCACCTATACTCATTTTTATTGTGTGTGCACACTCAACTTATTGTAAATGTTTTTAGCAAACATACTACACATAATAACTCTTAATTTTAACAGCCATTACAACCAATGCCGTTTTAGCAAGTATTCTGATACGTATCGTATCTTTAAAGCCCTACATTTGTTGTAGACCTGGAAACTCATTTAATAATAAAAATAAATTTGTTGTTTTAATTCACATTATTTATTTTTCAGTTGCTGCAAGCCATCAGAAAAACCAACAAAATGTAAAGGTATCTGTCATGTTATTAACTAATGTAACAAATACGACACATAGATACTGTGGCAGATATGATCCTTTACTCTACCAAAAAGATGGTCTGTATAATGATACTCATCTCAAATATACACTGAGTATAACTTGGTATGATATTAATTGCAACATCGTTATCTAAGAATATAAAACTCCAAGCTATGAATAATTTTTTTATTTAGTTTAATCCATTTCTGTTGTCTATCATAAATCATGCTACTTGGGGTCTTTTTAGCAATCAGTGAAATGTGAATCAGTAATTATTATTATGGACACCTTGTAAATATGTTAATATTGGCAAGGTAGTATAACGCTTCCAATTGAACATATCACTACACGTTTGACAATTTCTAACATTTGTACTAGTTGATAATGAGAATTGTGCACATTGTCATACATTACATTCTTTATCCATCAACCACTGGCATGGAAAACTTGGTAGTGTATAGTATAGTGCAATTTTTAACATTTGTCCTTTTTTGAGAATAAGAATTGTGCACATTGTCATACGTTAAGTTCTTTATCCATCAACCACTGGCACTGAATACTCGATAGTGTATACCGGTAGTATAGTGCAATAGTTTCCTAGATCTTCTCTTGTTTAAGGCAAAACAACTGCTGGCAAAGCTATGCAGCAAATGAGTCCTGATATGTGTGTGATAAGATACACTATTAAGAGGTAATTAAAGAAAATATACAAACCATTGAAATATATTAATTTCAAGTAATTTCAAACATAAACAAAATGATTTATGTATATCAAATATATTGTCATTTAAAATAAATAATGTCAATCCTACAGAATATCCTTTTACATGTTTGCATTACTGAAATGACATTCTTTCTGACATTAATGCATATTCAAAAACATTTTGTCACAGAAGTGTGATGACATTGAAATACCAGATGACATGGAAACCTCATCAGTTAATCAAACACAGGTGATGATTTATATTTAACACCTGAATCAGTGGAAACCCTCAACATGCAATAAACAGGCCACTCTTAAAATGATCGATCACATCAATTGGTTTGAAGTATATTTAATCAAGGTTAACCACAGCTTATACAATAGAAATCTGTAGAATACAAGGGGTGGGGATCAAACATTCCTATTTTTAATACAACATAGTTTCCTCTCTCAGCATGTACTAGAACCAAACAAGGGAGAAAGCGTATTAGATATATTGTCCTTAGTAAATGAATTAATTGAAAATGTTAAGATAAATATAAGGACATGTTACATCAAAGTAAAATAAGAAACGAACAATAAAAAGCAGTACAGGAGAAACTTCCACAAAGGTAGATAAAGATATGAGGAATTATTTAGCAAAGATACACTGGAATAACACACTGAATAATAAGACAGCAATAGAATGTTGAAATATTTTAAAACGTGAAATTGAGTGCATCATTGATTCGTTGGTAAGTTTTAATTATGGAGCAACACCCTTGTGAATTCAGAAAAAAATATTTAGGGGACATTTTCAATGGAGCAAAACCCAGTGTGGCTACATTTAAAAAATCATGAAACCAGTCTTATTTTAAGGAAAATATTATGTAATTTGTGTGCCAAATGTTATGATCCATTCAGAATTTCTGGTGAACTTAATTCTTCAGTGATACATGATTTTAGCACTCACGAGGTATTCACGAGCACATAACCAAGTGAGTGCTACACCACAATGTTAATATGATTCCTGATTCTCCAAACTACTGTAATTTCAGTACTATTGATATATTGGCTATGTGTACTAACTTCTATCTCTAATAAAACATTTCTTCATGCATGTTGAACTGTAATATCCAATAATAGGTCATTCCACATCAAATCACTGGATAGTCCACACATTATATTTTCAGAAGTTCAGATCTCTTCAGGATTTTTATCAGATATTCCCCAAATACCAAAATTGAAAAAATCAAATGTTAGCTTTCTGTTCCTAGTAGTTTCGGAGATGTAGGCATATTAAATTATACTGGTCTCACTTTAAAGGTAGTGATTTGTAGTTTATGTGTGAAAAATTTAATGATCCATTTGGAAGTCTGTGATGGTGAACTTTATTTTTCAATGGTGCACGATTTTAACACCCACAAACTATTCACGTGCACAGTGTTGATATAATTCATGATTCTTCAAACTGGTGAGGTCTCAATGCTATTAATATAGGCTATGTGTCCTAACTGTCATCTTTATGATGACCTTTTTTGTCAACAATGGATTTTTACATCAAATCACTGGATAGTCCAGATTGTTTGTCTTCAGATCTCTTCAATATTTATACAAGATATTCACCAAATGTCACATGTTAGCTTCCTATTCTTAGTAGCTTCTGAGAAAACAATATTTTATGACCTTAAATATCCGTTAATGTACTTTTAAGAAAGTTTGAGGTGCGACTAAGTAGGGCTAGAGCCTTGAAAATGTGAATGTTTACTCTCATATAGACAGAATATCCCCTGTGCCTTCAGTTTAATGTGTCAGATGGTTTTGCATCTGAAGTCTGGGAAAGTTTGTAAAATCACATTTGCCATTTCGCGAGATACCATCTGTGAAACATATTTTTGTTTTAAAGAAATTTTCTGGTGAAAACAACATTTCTGTACAAGAAACTACACATCCTGAGCTATAAAAGGGAGTAATTCATGTTCCAACATATTTGATGAATTGTGTATCAATAAAAAAATCAAGTGGTGTTTCACTTTTGATAAATTATAACTACAGTGTTTACCATCCAAAATTCAAATTATATAATTATACACACTGATGAATCATGAAATGTTCTGGAGTTACCATGTACATAAGTGTTCATTTGTAGCCCTTATAGAGGGTACCTTGGAAAACAGCAACTGTGATTTTACAAATATTCCACATTCTGGATGCACATCTATCTGATATAATTATAAATAAAGTCAATGTACCCATACGTTGATATTCTATATATGATTTAACAAGATTTAACAATATTAGCCATCCAAGCCAAAAGTCCAGATGGCAAGTGGACAAGGAAGCCATTGGCTTATCGAGAGTCCAAGAATATTCATCTACGTGTAACCCGCCCTCCTGAGATATGTGTCAATCCTGATTTTTAAACATATTCATGCTGTTAGCAGTTCTACAATCCGTAGACAATTTGTTCCATCAATTTATTGTCCTTTGTATGAAAGAGTACTTCCTGATATCCAATCTACACTGATCCTTCACTAATTTGACCTCATGTCCTCTAGTTCTGCTATTTTTCTTGAGTGAGAAAAACATTTTTCTATCAATATTTCATACCCATTCAATATCTTAATAACTTCAATCTGATCTCCTCTTAACCTCCTTGTCTCTAGAGTTGCTAAACCACATTCTTTCAAGCGTTCTTCATAGCTAAGGTCACTCAGTCCTGGAATAATTTTAGTTGCTCTCCTCTGTATGTGTTCAAGCGTATCTATATCCTTCTTACGATATGGTCTCCTTGCTTGTATACAGTATTCTAAATGAGGTCTAACTACTGCTTTATACATAGGTAAAATTACCTTTTTTATGTTATGTTTCTCCTAATCAACCCAAGAATTTTATTACCCTTTGAAGCTGCAATACCACACTGCTCTGAAACTTTCATATCAGCGCTTATTGTTATTATAAGTCCTTTTCTTTTCTAGTAGTAGTACCCATAACAGTATCTCCCATTTTATACTTTACACCCAAGTTCCCATGTCCTGTATGTAGCCATTTGCATTTCCAAAAACTGAACATCTGCCATTTCTCAAACCATTTCACTATTCTGTCTGGATCGTTTTGTAAATGTTGTTTAACACCATCAGTGTTAACCTTTCTAAACACTTTTGTGTCATCCCCAAATTTCAGTACATTACTTGTTATATTGTCATCTAAGTCATTGATATAATAAAGAATAATAAAGGTCCTAATCCTGATCCTTGTGGTACCCCACTTAAAACTTATTTCCAGAAACTTCTCCATCTACTACAACATGCTGTCTTCTGTCAGTCAGCCATTGTTCTATCCAGTCAATTATGCCATCCCTGGTACTTTATCAAAAGCTTTCTGGAAATCTAAGTAGATAATATCTAATGGCTATCCCTCGTATATCCACTTGGTGATTTCTTAAAAAAAAACATATTTGTTAAACATGATCTCGCTTTTAGGAATCCATGCTGAGATGAATTTAATAATTTATGCCTAACAAGGAATTCCACCATAAGGTCTTTAATTAACCTTTCTAATAATTTACAAATGACTGACTTTAAACTCACTGGCCTGTAATTATCTGACTTATTTCTTAAATCTTTTTTAAATAATCGTGTGATGTTTGCTTCTTTCCATTGAAATGGAACAACTCCCTCTTTTAATGACAAGTTAAACACTCTTGCAAGTGGTATACTGATTTGACCTACTGTTTCTATTAGTAGTTTTGGAGGAATTCCATCCACTCCCGGTGATTTATTATCCTTCATTTCCTTTATTTTCTTAACTACCATTTCTGGAGTTTCGATTAACGGCCCTAAATAATCAGATTTACCCTCCTGAAATTTAGCATCTGGAACTGGTAGCTCTTCCATTGGATCTTTTCCATCACATTCTGTCCTGCAGCCTTGTCACCTGGCAGACTGTTATCATTCTCTCTCTCACCCATCAACCGGTCACCTTTCCCTCAACTTTGGGGTTAAGAACTGCTGTACTAGAAGGTCACAAAATTATTAAACTCAGAAACTACTAGGAAGTAGGAAGCTAAAATTTTAGATTTGTTCAATTGGGTATTTGGGGAATATCTGGTAAAAATAGTGAACATTGTGCTCACAAAAAGGAAACAATTCCTTTGACGTGCCAGTAACGAGTAGGCCAAGTGGATAAATCCATGAGTAGGCAAAGAGAATGTAGGTCTTAATTGGTCAGAAGACAAACTGAGAAACTTCTAATTAGCCAGAATTGGGCAAAATTGGGACTTGGGCAAAATTAGCATGAATAGTGTTAGTTACTTTTATAGCAACTGATGTTATTAAATTAAGTAAAGTGTTTTGAATGGTACCTTCCATCAACTCAAGTACATAGACTTGCATCTAATCAGCAATTTTACCAACATAAATGTTACTGTAACTTTAATTAAATTGAAGTTTAAAGTTCATGAATTGGTGTGAGGTTAATTTATTTTTATTGGGAAATATCTTAATTCATGGTAATGTAACTAAACATTTTTTCAGTTAATTGTTCCTTGTCTGATATACACACACTACACACCGCCTCAAATTCAAAACAACACTTGCACTGACAATTTGTTGTCCTCTAGTTAAATATTTTAAAGTAGTGTTTGTACGTTTTAGTTGCATCAGCTAATTATGATATTATCTCAACAATGTGCAGTTATGCCCATTTTGTGGAATTACCTCTGCTTTTGAGGTATTTTCTAGAATGTTATTGTAAGGTGGCAGTAATGTGGTTTTCTCAAGTGTCATGAATACAACATTGTATTAATTAGCATGACTCATCTTTAAAACCTTAGTTCTTAGCCAGTCACTGGGTTCAAATAGCAAATTATCTATGCATATTTTATATTTGAATGTTTTCATTTGTAAAATAGAACACATGTGAACACAGTAATAAATTTTTTAAATAGATGATATATTTTTCACTTTATATTACAGTGTCGCTGCAGCAGACGAACTTTGGGATGAGGAAACACATTGTCTTCAACTCTTGTTTGAAGACCATTCTCACAGTGTGTATGTAGCATGTAGATATCCCAGCTTCAAAGCATTGAATACGATTGTGGGTACACTTGCTGTGAGAGAGCAAGCTTTCATGTACATGATCTTATATGGGCAAGGCAGCAGAGAACTGGAAACATACCTACCGACAAGTGACAATCAAGTTACAATTTCACAGAATTTTAACAAATATCAATTAAATCTATTTATGTTAAGTTCATAATAAACATATTGTATTTACTAAACATTCTATTATAAATTTGCATAGAATATCATCTTGTTGATATGTGTAATTTCGAAAGAAAACAGATGCTGAGCTGCCCTGAGTGGATTTTGTTAGTCATCTCATGCTGCTGACAGTGCAATGCTTGTTCCATAAACTAAGGGGATGCAAAGATTGTTATATGGTTTTTATTTTTGTTCATTATGGGCTAATTATAGAAAAACCAGTTGTGCAGCTTTTTATCTTTTCTTATTACATTGCATTTAGCATTTTGCACAGCCTCCCTAGATGAAATGTAGTGCTAGTCTTATGCTTGCTATCCAAGCATTGATTCTTGTAATATTCAGATTATAAAAAAGTATTAGTGCAAGCTGTTATTTTTATGCAGGATATCTGCATCCACAAACAACTTTGTTCAAAGTACTGGAAATAGGTATGAGTACAACTCCTCTGTACTTTGCATGAAATGGGTACTTGCAGTTTAAACACTCTTGTAATCTAGTACAGTGTAGTATTATTACACGTTTTATGGTTATGTTGACATGATGTATATTCCTGTACTGTTTTGTATGAAATAAAACTGATTGAATTGATGACTGATTGAAGTGATTAAAAATAATATGGGTCTTCAATATATTACTTCATAAATTCCCTACTACTGTAATTGATGGTACTAAAACATGGATTAAATGGTGCTCTGTTTGTTTTTAAATGCTGTTTGTGTCCTAATAATTGGTGAAAGGTTGGCCCTCAACATACGAGGGAGATGGGATGTTGTTACCCCAGCCACACCCCCTCCTGACCACCTCAAGACAATTGAAATTGGATCGTGTAGACCTGTAGTATTCATGCATACCATGTATTTGGAATAAAAAGATTTTCAATGAAAGAACAAACTAGCATTTTTACCAGGATGATTTATTAAAACAACAGTAGCACCATTAAAATAATTGTGGGTATTCATTTGTTAAAACATAACAGTAGAATGCGAATGACAATGCAATGGTGGTTTACAAATTCAGTAACATGGGTTCATAGGCTAGGCATGGTGTATATACACATAATTTTGCACAAGCTAACACGCTTACTAGCCAGTTTTGATATTTATTACCACTACTTAACTTTATGAATTATACAAAATTTAATGTAAACGAAATAAAAAAATATCACTGGTATACTTGACAAACCCTCCCAGATGTGTTGTTAAACTCCCAGAAAAGAAGAAAATCCCAGATTGTAGGTTTTTGTGTGCAGTTTAAAGTTTATGGTGAGCCTCAATGAGAGGAACAGTTGGATGTTCCAAGAGGGTGCAGTTGGAAGTTTTTGGTGACCCTCAAGGCCCGTCAAGGGTGTGCATTTGGAAGTCCCAATGGGGTGCAGCTAGAGGCTTTTCTTGAGCTTCAAGGGGAATGCAGTTGGATGCTTTTGATGGGCCTGAAATCTCCTGGACTTCAAAACTCAAGTTTTCAGGTATACTACGGATTATTGCTATAGTATACTAGTATAGGTACGTAAACATGTCATGCAACTATCGCTCAGCAGACTTGTATTACAAGGCAACATTTTACGAATTGTGAAAACTATTCATTAATAATTTAGGGTAGGATTAATATTCATATACCATCCGATGTGATCGCAGCCAACCGAATTTGTTTCGAAGAATCAATCCACACAGCCCCGGCCAGGCTAGGAAGTGTCCGAAACTGAGTGACCGTCCCGCGTATTTCTGTCAATCACAAATTGCATATTAAATAATTAATAACAACAATATAATATACTGTTCACTATAATTATATTCATATAATGCATAATATGCTAAATGTTCATAGCGTAAACACTCCGGCAATTCCTATGCCATGGCCTAGCGAATTGATAATAACCACAGACAGATTAATTATTATTTATGACGTTGTCCTCTTCCAATAACTCGTCCTCGCATAAAATACTGCTCTGTCCGCGATGCCGTCGACGGCCCCAATATCACTCTTGTACTCTCTGTATATTAAATATAGTTTTTTTATCGTATTGAGACACCCCGTGTTCAAAGAGAACTTTACTGGTGTCCGCCTTCGTTTACATTTCGCAAGTGTTTATGTGACACTATCACAAAAAAGGCTAACAAAATATATACAACTTCCGGTCTCGCTCCGGTCTGCCTAAGTCGGCATCTGTGCATAACGTTTTTAGGCAGACCGCATTTTTTGTATATATGTCATTCTTTGAAATATTCCAATGAACCTTTAGTATATGTTCTAAATTAGTTTTACTAATAATGTTCCAACTTCACATCGTTGAAAAATCTACTAAATAAAATATATGCCCGGTCCTCTTAAAGCGGTCCGGTATGCACTTGCAGCCACTGGTCGACGTATGCTGCCTTTAGACTATATTATATATGTATGTATGTATGTATGTATGTATATATATATATATATATATATATATATATATATATATATATATATATATATATATATATATATATATACATATATATATATATATATATATATATATATATATATATATATATATATATATATATATATATATATATATATATATATATATATATATATATATATATATATATATATATATATATATATATATATAAAATGTATATATACTACAAAGAATACTCTCAAACTAAATCAAGACATTTGACGAAACTTTTCTCTCCTATTTAGGAGGTATCCATAACAATGATTTAATACACGTTTTAAATATAAATGATACTGAAAATAATTTTCAGCGATTATATCAGCATTGGAAAATACTTGAAATAATAATTTCATTATCGACGGGGATTTTAATATAAACTTGCTCAAATTTATTGAAAACTATACATACAATAACTTCTTTGACACCTTAATATCACACAGCCTTTACCTACACATCACTCTTCCGACCAGGTTCACTAGAACAAACGGCACTTTTATTGATAATTCTTTCTGTAAATTAAATAAAATTGTATTAGTAAGTACAGCATGTATTCTAACCAAGATATTATCTAATCATCAATCATATTTCATGATTATAGATATTTCATTAAAGATAGAACCTTCTCCTAAATATGTAAAAATGAATACCTCAAACGGAGAAATAATGTATAAGTTTAAACATGAGATTAAATCGAGCGCAATTTACAATAAATAAAATAAAAACCAGAGTGCTGACACAAATTTTTAATTACGAGATAATAAACAAAGAAATCTTACCGACATAAAGATAAGCATATGTGAAAAAAATTTGTAAAATTGAATAAATACAAACATAAAAAAATCAACATGGATTAGTGATGGTTTGCTAAAATCAATTCCATATCGAGACAAACTGTATAAACAGTTACAATTGACAAAACCGAGTTTGTCTATCTATGAAAATATTAACACTAACCTCAAAACATACAACATAATATTAAAGAAACATATTCGTGCAGCCAAACATGTGTAATCAATTCATAAACGTTATAAGAAATACTTATTAAACTATTAACGAATTTCTTTTAAAAAATCAGATAAAAAAATTACCAATCTGTTTTAAAGAAAATGATACAGAGCTAACATATAAAATAGATATTTCAAACAAATTTAATAAATATTTAACAAATATAGGCCCCTCTACTGCAAAATATATTAAATATACAGGTAACAAAGATTAGAGTTATTTTCTCAATAAACATGTAAACTCTGTTTTTACATTTGAAAATGTTGCTGAAGAGACTGTAAAGAAAATTATTAATAACCTTTCCATTAAAAAATAGCTTTGGATTTGATGGCATATCTTCAAAATAATTTAAACAGCTGCTATCAAATCATTAAAGCTTTTTACAAACCAAATGCTAAATACCAGAATGTTCCCCGATAAACTCAAAACTGCAAAAGGTATTCCAATATTTAAAAAAGATGAATCATCATTATTTGAAAATTACACTCCCATTTCCTTTCTTCCTACTAAATCAAAAGTATTTAAGAAGATAATTTTGACTCAATTATCTTCATATTTTAATGACTTAAAATTACTTTTTGATAATCAGTATGGCTTCAGACCTAAACATTCAACTGAATATGCTGCAATTCAGCTTACTGATAATTATAACTCAATTGGATAAAAATTATGAACCTATTAATATATTTCCCGACCTGTCTAAGGCATTAGATACCATTGAACACAACATTCTATTAAATAAATTAAAATACTATGGCCTAGAAGGATCAACTCTGCAAGTATGTTGAAATAGAAGAAAGAATCTGATTTGCTTTCTTCTATTTCAACATACTGTTTATATATATGTGTGTGTGTGTGTGTGTGTGTGTGTGTGTTTGTGTGTGTGTGTGTGTGTGTGTGTGTGTGTGTGTGTGTGTGTGTGTGTGTGCGTTATAAAATTGGCATATTGAATAGATTAAAACACGTACTACTTCTAACCAGTTTTTAAAAAACTATACGTATTAAAAGCTGAATATATGCTAAAGTTGCAAGAACAAACATTTTACTTCAGATACATTTATAAAAAAATCTACATACTAACTTGGCCAATTGTCCCAAATGCTAACATACACAACTACAACACTCGGAAAATAAAAATATGTATATACTTTTAGAACTAAGCATATGTTTGCAACGAAATGTCTGAATTTATATAACTTTCCACATGCTATAAATGACACGATTTCATCAAAAGAAAAAACCATACACCCATATTTTACGAGGCTTCACATTTTATGTGAAAAATTATTTCTTACAAAAATATAATTATTTGTGCACAATATCAAATTGTGTGACAAATCCACGTTAATAATAGAAATAATATAAGATCTGATGCTAATATACAATTGATTATAATGTAGTAATACACCCATTCGCTCAAGTATATATAAATGCATATACAACACAAACTGCCTGGTAACATTCAGGCACACACATACACACACAAACGAACGCACGCACGCACACACAAACACACACACAAACACACACGCAAACATGTTATATATTGTTGAAAGAACCAAAACAATTATTAACGTAAATGGGGTGGCTCCTATGACAGCGACATTTTTGTCACCGACCCCTTCTGGATAAATTATAATTTATTTATTTCTTAGTGGCACATTATAAATTATTGATTTACGTACATATGTACGTATGTATGATGTATTATATCTGTATATATATTTATATATATATATATATATATATATATATATATATATATATATATATATATATATATATATATATATATATATATATATTCTTTTTTTTAGACGGATTTATTTTCGACCATTATACAGTTGCGTCCGTTATGGTGTACTCGCTAACCCGGGGTGGTAGTAGTATTCCCCTAACCCTGGCTGGTCGACCAGTTGAAACGTGGATTTGTCACACTTTTCCCCACGCTATGTGCTGGTGTACGCTGTATCACTAATTTTGTACGTCCCACTTGCTGTCTTGGTCGACGCGTTTCTGGGAACGCCCGCGCCCAAACTTCAAAGAGCGCCCGCGCAAACTTCAAAGAGCGCCCACGCCCAAACTTCAAAGAGCACCCGCACCCAAACTTCAAAGAGCGCCCGCGCCCAAACTTCAAAGAGCGCCGCGCCCAAACTTCAAAGAGCACCCGCGCCCAAACTTCAAAGAGCGCCCGCGCCCAAATTTCAAAGAGCGCTCCCACGAAGGGCTCATCATTACCCGTCCGAACAGCAGCAATGGGTCCACTACCAATTACAGCTAAGTTCCCGTATGTGAGCCCTGTAAATATGAGCGAGCAATATGATTGGGTAACAGAGCAACTGAAACGTCCACGTTTCTACAGTTCAAACCGCCAAGGGTACTACCGACTGCAGCAGTAAAAGCTTTATTTCACGATGGTGACCATGTCACGTTTATCGCCTGATTTTCAACGGGCCATCAATCACATCCACTCTTACATACACAGTTATATAACGAAAGTAAAATATGCACGAATATAACGAAAATAAAATAAAACATAAATAAATACCTACGTAAAACGTGTCATTACAATACTAAGATAAAATATATATATATATATATATAATAAAAAAATTATCAAAACTATATATATATATGTAAAATATATAAATCCACGTTTGAACAGGTCGACCTGCTATGGGTAGGGGAGTATTGCTATCTCCCCAGGGGTAGGGGAGTATTACTACCATAAATATATATGTACTGATGTAGTCAGAATCCCCTGGCAGCGAAGATGTACTGTATATACGTGTTCACTTGTGCTATGACTACACATGTTAATACTTTCTATACCTTGCAGGATTGTGAACGGTACGAGAATGAGTGATTGTAGCTGCGCATCATATACGTGTTCACTTGTGCTATGACTACACATGTTAATACTTTCTATACCTTGCAGGATTGTGAACGGTACGAGAATGAGTGATTGTAGCTGCGCATCATATACGTGTTCACTTGTGCTATGACTACACATGTTAATACTTTCTATACCTTGCAGGATTGTGAACGGTACGAGAATGAGTGATTATAGCTGCGCATCATCAAATGACACAATGCCGATCTCTGGTGCTTCACATCCTTCCATTCTGGGAGGTGAATGACATATTGTCATACATGTGACACTGATAACGGCTGCAGCCACACGAATGATATGTACAATGAACGCAACAATGTCAATTAATGCCAAGATTGGCGACTTTGGCACAACCATCTACGAATGATAGACAGCGAATGTGTCGACAATAAAGCAACGCATGTAACGTTGCTATGGTTTGTGTGGTCGACACAAGTGTAATACCAACACATGTAAATAAATAGCACGTGGAAATAACAATATTATATTCATCAATGCCATATTTACTAGAAAATACGACATGTAAAATTTGTAAACGTTGTTTACAAGTTTCCCATCCGGCCCTCCATGGAAGTGGTTTTGGAGGAGATTGTGAAAATAAATGTGCGTCATATAATAGAAGGTCGTGGCATCAAGTTTGAATTGCACCAATATGTAATGGGACATCGTGTAAATATATGAACATCTACGGTGAAGAGCTAGATGAGAAAGACCATTGAAATTGGCGTTATTGCATGTAAAACAACTATACAAAACAACTACGTTGTATAAAATGCCACTTTCGATTCATAATTTGTATTGGAATAATATAGCCGTTTGTATTTTTAGGTACCACCTTCAGTATGTTGTCTCAACAGTACAAAGCGTTGTTCATCAAACGAGGACTGTATGTGCTGCGCTGCCCAGTCATTACGATTCTGCAGTTCGTCCTGCCGTTTATCATCATGGGTCTAGTTATCGTCATTCAACGTGCTCAGGAGAGATTCTTCGTCCCATCCATTACTTTGAACGACCTATCAAGGTAAACGCACTCAATACTTCGCCAGTATACCACACTTTAGACGAATTCCGCGTTTTGTTGGTGACTTGTGCGCCAATGCACGTTAAAGCACGCAGCGCGTTTTTAGTAATTAGTATATTTAGAACAATAGCTGTGATTTCATGTCAGGGCAATTTCATGTAATCTTAATCGATGAAACAAATCTGCATTAATATATGTCAGAAGTGTAGGGTAGGTTTTCACCCGCCATTGGGGAGGTGACGCATGACTTGAGGAGGTTACGCCTGACTGATATCAGTTAAGAGCTCCCCCTAGCGGCCTGTTGACGCATGAGTGACGTGAGGGGGGAGGAGAGGGGCCCCGCCCCGCCCCACCCCGCCCCGCCCCGGCCCGCCCCGCTCTGCGGGGCGCGTGAGTAGAGGAAGATTAATAATTGAGATGAAAGAAGATTGTTAATGAAGAGGGTAATTAATAACTGAGATCAAAGGACCTAACGAGGAAACGAGAAAGACGGGACGGAGTGACCAGTCCGAGTGGTGAGCTAATGCTAATTGGACGTCGTAGCGACAGGAGTTAACTGTAAGCCGAAGCGTTTATCCAGCTGTGAGCCATAGTGCGAGATGAAAGGATGCTAATCGGAACAATGTAGCAACGGAGTCGAGCTAATCAGTGAAAAAAACGGCAACACTGTTGCAAAGTACGCTATTGATGTAGGACTGAGGCCTGTTGTAGTGGATATAAGACGTAATAAAATGAAAATCGTTAAATATAATGGTACTATGTTATATGTAATATTTAGTCGACATGCATGGGTGCATTTTACCCGTTCGAATATGGAAATCGAACCGTTCAGTAAAAAAAATGTAGCAGGGTGAAAATTGACTATGTGTAAATATACACACATGCATTTGTAACAAGAACGCAATACAAGAGAGGAATATAAGACGATATATATATATATATATATATATATATATATATATATATATATATATATATATATATATATATATATATATATATATATATATATATATATATATGTGGTGATATAATAAATGAAAAGGTAGTATGTTATATGTAATATGAGCCGACATGTATGGGTGCATTTTATCCGTTGGAATATTAAAACCGTTCAGTAAAAATTATGAAATACTATGTGTATATATATATATATATATATATATATATATATATATATATATATATATATATATATATATATATATATATATATAATTATAAGTAAGTTAAACATTAAAATGTGGTACAAGTTCAAGCAGCATTGTTGAATACAACCAAAAGGTTACGACGAGCGAGAGGACGCATCTTGCGTTTCAAGTTGTTCAGTGCCAGCGGTGCCAGCGTGCGTCGACGTCGACGCAGTAACGGCGATCGGCCCGACGGTGTCTTCGGGTAGCGTTGTCGAACTGGTACCCCTGTTCAGCGACCCAACGAGGAGACGAGAAATGAAAAAAAACATGATATCGTACTATATTTTTTTAAATGTAAATATTTAAAAATAATGCGCTTTTACACTTTATCCATAACTCCTACAGTTTACCCATAATTCCTACAATTTACCCATAATTCTCCTATTGAATAAGAGTACAAGGACATTTTATTAACTATTTGAAAATAATGACAAAATAACGTCCACAAACGTTAGACAGAGGACTCTAAAGTTTCTTGCCATATCCATACTTTCGTTATATGTCAATATTTTTAAATAGGGCGCTCTTACACTTTACCCATAACTCCTACAGTTTACCCATAATTCGTACAATTTACCCATAATTCTCCTATTGAATAAGTGTACAAGGACATTGTATTAACTATTTGAAAATAATAACACAATATCGTCCACAAACGTTAGACAGAGGACTCTAAAGTCTCTTGCCATACGCTTATTTGCGTTATATGTCAATATGTTAAAATAGTGCGCTCCTACAATTTACCCATAATTCTCCTATTGAATAAGAGTACAAGGACATTTTATTAACTATTTGAAAATAATGACACAATATCGTCCACAAACGTTAGACAGAGGACTCTAAAGTTTCTTGCCATATCCATACTTTCGTTATATGTCAATATTTTTAAATAGGGCGCTCTTACACTTTACCCATAACTCCTACAGTTTACCCATAATTCGTACAATTTACCCATAATTCTCCTATTGAATAAGTGTACAAGGACATTGTATTAACTATTTGAAAATAATGACACAATATCGTCCACAAACGTTAGACAGAGGACTCTAAAGTCTCTTGCCATACGCATATTTGCGTTATATGTCAATATGTTAAAATAGTGCGCTCCTACAATTTACCCATAATTCTCCTATTGAATAAGAGTACAAGGACATTTTATTAAATATTTGAAAATAATGACACAATATCGTCCACAAACGTTAGACAGAGGACTCTAAAACCTCTTGCCATACGCATATGTTCGTTATATGTCAATAGTTTAAAATAGTGCGCTCTTACACTTTACCCATAACTCCTACAGTTTATATATATATATATATATATATATATATATATATATATATATATGCTACGATATATATATATATATATATATATATATATATATATATATATATATATATATATACATATATATATATATATATATATATATATATATATATATATATATATATATATATATATATATATATATATATATATATATATATATATATATATATATATATATATATATATATATATATATATATATATATACGTTGCTCCTACTTCCAGCCACATACTGGCTCCTGATAGATTGCGCCCGTCATACAGTCCTCTGTCTTTCCTACCTCCAGCCACATCCTGGCTCCTGACACATTGCGTCCATCATACAGTCCCCTGTCTCTCCTACCTCCTGCCACATCCTGGCTCCTGATACATTGCATCCATCATACAGTCCTCTGTCTTTCCTACCGCCAGCCACACCCTTGCACCTTATACATTGCGTCCACCATACTGTCCTCAGTTGCTTCTACCTGCAACCACATACTGGCTCTTTACACATTGCGTCCATCATACAGTCCTCTGTCTTTCCTACCTCCAGCCACACCCTTGCTCCTTATACATTGCGTCCACCTACTGTACTCAGTTGCTCCTACCTGCAGCCACATGCTAACCCCTGATACATTGCGTCCATCATACATTCCTCTGTCTTCCCTACCTCCAGCCAAATCCTGACTCTTTACACATTGCGTCCATCATACAGTCCTCCTTCTTTCCTACCTCCAGCCACACCCTTACTCCTTACACATTGCCTCCACCATACTATCCTCTGTTGTTCCTACCTACAGCCAAAACCATGGCTCCTGACACGTTGCGTCCATCATACAGTCCTCTGTCTTTCCAACCTCCAGCCAAACCCTTGCTCCTTATACATTGCGTCCACCATACTATCCTCTGTATCTCCTACCTCCAGCCACATCCTGACTCCTGATACATTGTGTCCGTCATACAGTCCTCTGTCTCCCCTACATCTAGCAACATCCTGGCTTTTTACACATTGCATTCATCATACAGTCGTCTGTCTTTCCTACCTCCAGCCACACCATTGCTCCTTATACATTGCGTCCACCATACTATCCTCTGTATCTCCTACCTCCAGCCACATCCGGATTCTTTACACATTGCGTCCATTATGCAGTCCTCTGTATCCCCTACCTCCAGCGACATCCTGGCTCCTGATACATTGCGTCCACAATACTGTCTTCTCTCTCCCCTACCTCCAGCCACATCCTGGCTCTTTACACATTGCGTCCATCATAGAGTTCCCTTTCTCTCCTACCTCCAACCACATCCTGGCTCCTGATATATTGCGTCCATCATACAGTCCTCTGTATTTCCTACCTCCAGCCACACCCTTGCTCCTTATACATTGCGTCCACCTACTGTCCTCAGTTGCTCCTACCTGCAGCCACATGCTAACTCCTGATACATTGCGTCCATCATACAGTCCTCTGTCTTCCCTACATCCAGCCAAATCCTGACTCTTTACACATTGCGTCCATCATACAGTCCTCCGTCTTTCCTACCTCCAGCCACACCCTTACTCCTTACACATTGCCTCCACCATTCTATCCTCTGTTATTCCTACGTATAGCCACATCCCGGCAGTTGAAACATCGCGGTCCCGACGGCTTGGAGAACTACCAAGACATCGCTGAACAGCGGTACCAGTTCGGCAGGCATGATCTATCTGAACGACTACGAAGGCAATAATGACGGTTGTGATGACGACACGAAGATCCCAGCTCATTTATATAGCATGGTAGAAATAAACCAGACAGCTGACGTAACCCTCGGAACAATACCACCGTAATCAGAAAAACAGATAAGCGGCCGGCAGCTGTTAACTAACCGACACCAGGCATCCATCACGCAAGGAAAAAGCGGGGGTTATGAGTACCGAGACAGCTCTAGAACGGCGTGTATTTAATACAGTAAATGTACAAATCAATAATTATCTGAACTAATCTATGTAATGAGCGTCTCCTCTCGTCTGTCGCTAGTACGGACGCTTCTTCACACCCTTCCTCCTCCTACATAACAGAAATAGAACTACTGTATACGGTGCTCCTACTTCCAGCCACATACTGGCTCCCGATATATTGCGTCCATCATACTGTCCTCCTTCTTTCCTACCTCCAGCCACACCCTTACTCCTTACACATTGCCTCCACCATACTATCCTCTGTTGTTCCTACCTCCAGCCACATCCTGGCTCCTGACACGTTGCGTCCATCATACAATCCCTTGTCTCTCCTACCTCCAACCACATCCTGGCTCCTGATCTATTGCGTCCAACATACTGTCCTCTGTTTCTCCTACCTCCAGCCACACTATGACTCCTGATACATTGCGTCCATCGTACAGTACTGTGTCTCCCCTACATCCAGCCACATCTTGGCTCTGTACACATTGCATCCATCATACAGTCCTCTGTCTTTCCTACCTCCAGCCAAACCCTTGCTCCTTATACATTGCATCCACCATACTCTCCTCAGTTGCTCCTACCTCCAGCCACATCCTGACTCCTGATACAGTGCATCCATCATAGAGGCTCCGTCTCCCCTACCTCCAGCCACATCCTGGCTCCTGATACATTGCGTCCACCATACTGTCCTCTGTTGCCCCTACCTCCAGCCTCATCCCTGCTCCTTACACATTGCCTCCACCATACTATCCTCTGTTGTTCCTACCTACAACCACATCCTGGCTCTTGACACATTGCGTCCATCATACAGTCCTCTGTCTTTCCTACCTCCAGCCACACCATTGCGTCCACCATACTATCCTCTGTATCTCCTACCTCCAGCCACATCCTGACTCCTGATACATTGCGTCCGTCATACAGTCCTCTGTCTCCCCTACATCTAGCCACATCTTGGCTTTTTACACATTGCGTCCATCATACAGTCCTCTTTCTTTCCTACCTCCAGCCACACACTTGCACCTTATACACTGCGTCCACCCTTCTATCTTCTGTATCTCCTACCTCCAGCCACATCCTGACTCCTGATACATTGCGTCCACCATACTATCCTCTGTATCTCCTACCTCCAGCCACATCCTGACTCCTGATACATTGCGTCCACCATACTATCCTCTGTATCTCCTACCTCCAGCCACATCCGGGCTCTGTACACATTGCGTCCATCATACAGTCCTCTGTCTTTCCTACCTCCAGCCACACACTTGCTCCTTATACATTGCGTCCACCTACTGTCCTCAGTTGCTCCTACCTCCAGCCACATGCTAACTCCTGATACATTGCGTCCATCATACAGTCCTCTGTCCCCCCTACCTCCAGCCAAATCCTGACTCTTTACACATTGCAGCCATCATACAGTCCTCCGTCTTTCCTACCTCCAGCCACACCCTTACTCCTTACACATTGCCTCCACCATACTATCCTCTGTTATTCCTACGTACAGCCACATCCTGGCTCCTAACACATTGCGGCCATCATACAGTCCCCTGTCTCTCCTACCTCCAACCACATCCTGGCTCCTGATACATTGCGTCCACCATACTGTCCTCCGTTTCTCCTACCTCCAGCCACATCCTGACTCCTGATACATAGCGTCCATCATACAGTCCTCTGTCTCCCCTACCTCCAGTTACATCTTGGCTCTGTACACATTGCGTCCATCATACAGTCCTCTGTCTTTCCTACCTCCAACCAAACCCTTGCTCCTTATACATTGCATCCAGCATACTCTCCTCAGTTGCTCCTACCTCCAGCCACATCCTGACTCCTGATACAGTGCATCCATCATACAGGTTCCGTCTCCCCTACCTCCAGCCACATCCTGGCTCCTGATACATTGCGCCCACCATACTGTCCTCTGTTGCCCCTACCTCCAGCCACATCCCTGCTCCTTACACATTGCCTCCACCGTGAAGTCCTCTGTCTCTCCTACCTCCAACCACATCCTGGCTCCTTATACATTGCGTCCATCATACAGTCCTCTGTTTCTCCTACCTCCAACCGCGTCCTTGTAGGACTTATGGGTAAATTATAGGAGGTATGGGTAAATTGTAGGAATTATGGGTAAACTGTAGGAGTTATGGGTAAACTATAGGAGGTATGGTAAATTATAGTTATATGTAAACTGTATGAATTATGCTTAAACTGTAGGAGGTATGGGTAATTGTAGGTCTTATAGGTAAACTGTTGGAGGTATGGGTAAATTGTAGTTATAGGTAAATTGTATGAATTATGGGTAAACTGTAGGAGTTATGGGTAAACTATAGGAGGTATGGTAAATTATAGTTATATGTAAACTGTATGAATTATGCTTAAACTGTAGGAGGTATGGGTAATTGTAGGTCGTATAGGTAAACTGTTGGAGGTATGGGTAAATTGTAGTTATAGGTAAATTGTATGAATTATGGGTAAACTGTAGGAGGTGTGGGTAAATTGTAGGACTTGTGGGTAAACAATAGGAGGTATGGGTAAATTGTAGGAATTATGGATAAACTGTAGGAGTTAAGGGTAAACTGCAGGAATTATGGGTAAACTTTAGGAGTTATGGATAAACTGTAGGAGTTATGGGTAACCTGTAGGAATTATGGGTAAACTGTTGGAGGTATGGGTAAATTGTAGGAATTATGGATAAACAGTAGGAGTTATGAGTAAACTGTAGGAATTATGGGTAAACTGTAGGAGTTATGAGTAAACTGTATTTGACCACCCCTACGCACGCTTGGTGTTGTAATGTCGCTAGTGACACCCCACTACATATAGACACGCTCCATAGAGTAGTAGTGAGTCGAGTGTACCCATTACCTTCTGGTTACCACACCTCACCTGGTCAGATACAGTTTACTCATAACTCCTACAGTTTACCCATAATTCCTACAGTTTACTCATAACTCCTACTGTTTATCCATAATTCCTACAATTTCCCCATACCTCCTACAGTTTACCCATAATTCCTACAGGTTACCCATAACTCCTACAGTTTATCCATAACTCCTACAGTTTACCCATAATTCCTACAGTTTATCCATAACTCCTACAGTTTACCCATAATTCCTATAATTTACACATACCTCCTACAGTTTACCTATAAGTCCTACAATTACCCATACTTCCTACAGTTTACCCATAATTCCTACAGTTTACCCATAATTCCTGCAGTTTACCCTTAACTCCTACTGTTTATCCATAATTCCTACAATTTACCCATACCTCCTACAGTTTACCCATAATTCCTACAGGTTACCCATAACTCCTACAGTTTATCCATAACTCCTACAGTTTACCCATAATTCCTACAGTTTATCCATAACTCCTACAGTTTACCCATAATTCCTATAGTTTACACATACCTCCTACAGTTTACCTATAAGTCCTACAATTACCCATACTTCCTACAGTTTATCCATAATTCCTACAATTTACCCATACCTCCTATTGTTTACCCACAAGTCCTACAATTTACCCACACCTCCTACAGTTTACCCATAATTCATACAATTTACCTATAACTACAATTTACCCATACCTCCAACAGTTTACCTATAGGACCTACAATTACCCATACCTCCTACAGTTTACCCATAATTCATACAGTTTACATATAACTACAATTTACCATACCTCCTATAGTTTACCCATAACTCCTACAGTTTACCCATAATTCCTACAATTTACCCATACCTCCTATAATTTACCCATAAGTCCTACAAGGACGCGGTTGGAGGTAGGAGAAACAGAGGACTGTATGATGGACGCAATGTATAAGGAGCCAGGATGTGGTTGGAGGTAGGAGATACAGAGGACTTCACGGTGGAGGCAATGTGTAAGGAGCAGGGATGTAGCTGGAGGTAGGGGCAACAGAGGACAGTATGGTGGACGCAATGTATCAGGAGCCAGGATGTGGCTGGAGGTAGGGGAGACGGAGCCTGTATGATGGATGCACTGTATCAGGAGTCAGGATGTGGCTGGAGGTAGGAGCAACTGAGGAGAGTATGCTGGATGCAATGTATAAGGAGCAAGGGTTTGGTTGGAGGTAGGAAAGACAGAGGACTGTATGATGGACGCAATGTGTACAGAGCCAAGATGTAACTGGAGGTAGGGGAGACAGAGGACTGTATGATGGACGCTATGTATCAGGAGTCAGGATGTGGCTGGAGGTAGGAGAGACAGGGGACTGTATGATGGCCGCAATGTGTTAGGAGCCAGGATGTGGCTGTACGTAGGAATAACAGAGGATAGTATGGTGGAGGCAATGTGTAAGGAGTAAGGGTGTGGCTGGAGGTAGGAAAGACGGAGGACTGTATGATGGCTGCAATGTGTAAAGAGTCAGGATTTGGCTGGAGGTAGGGGGGACAGAGGACTGTATGATGGACGCAATGTATCAGGAGTTAGCATGTGGCTGGAGGTAGGAGCAACTGAGGACAGTAGGTGGACGCAATGTATAAGGAGCAAGTGTGTGGCTGGAGGTAGGAAAGGCAGAGGACTGTATGATGGACGCAATGTGTACAGAGCCCGGATGTGGCTGGAGGTAGGAGATACAGAGGATAGTATGGTGGACGCAATGTATCAGGAGTCAGGATGTGGCTGGAGGTAGGAGATACAGAAGATAGAAGGGTGGACGCAGTGTATAAGGAGCAAGTGTGTGGCTGGAGGTAATAAAGAAAGAGGACTGTATGATGGACGCAATGTGTAAAAAGCCAAGATGTGGCTAGATGTAGGGGAGACAGAGGACTGTATGACGGACGCAATGTATCAGGAGTCAGGATGTGGCTGGAGGTAGGAGATACAGAGGATAGTATGGTGGACGCAATGGTGTGGCTGGAGGTAGGAAAGACAGAGGACTGTATGATGGACGCAATGTGTCAAGAGCCAGGATGTGGCTGTAGGTAGGAACAACAGAGGATAGTATGGTGGAGGCAATGTGTAAGGAGCAGGGATGTGGCTGGAGGTAGGGGCAACAGAGGACAGTATGGTGGACGCAATGTATCAGGAGCCAGGATGTGGCTGGAGGTAGGGGAGACGGAGCCTGTATGATGGATGCACTGTATCAGGAGCCAGGATGTGGCTGGAGGTAGGGGAGACGGAGCCTGTATGATGGATGCACTGTATCAGGAGTCAGGATGTGGCTGGAGGTAGGAGCAACTGAGGAGAGTATGGTGGATGCAATGTATAAGGAGCAAGGGTTTGGCTGGAGGTAGGAAAGACAGAGGACTGTATGATGGATGCAATGTGTACAGAGCCAAGATGTGGCTGGATGTAGGGGAGACAGAGGACTGTATGATGGACGCAATGTATCAGGAGTCAGGATGTGGCTGGAGGTAGGAGAAACGGAGGACAATATGGTGGACGCAATGTATCAGGAGCCAGGATGTGGTTGGAGGTAGGAGAGACAGGGGACTGTATGATGGCCGCAATGTGTCAGGAGCCAGGATGTGGCTGTACGTAGGAATAACAGAGGATAGTATGGTGGAGGCAATGTGTAAGGAGTAAGGGTGTGGCTGGAGGTAGGAAAGAAGGAGGACTGTATGATGGACGCAATATATCGGGAGCCAGTATGTGGCTGGAAGTAGGAGCACCGTATACAGTAGTTCTATTTCTGTTATGTAGGAGGAGGAAGGGTGTGAAGAAGCGTCCGTACTAGCGACAGACGAGAGGAGACGCTCATTACATAGATTAGTTCAGATAATTATTGATTTGTACATTTACTGTATTAAATACACGCCGTTCTAGAGCTGTCTCGGTACTCATAACCCCCGCTTTTTCCTTGCGTGATGGATGCCTGGTGTCGGTTAGTTGACAGCTGCCGGCCGCTTATCTGTTTTTCTGATTACGGTGGCATTGTTCCGAGGGTTACGTCAGCTGTCTTGTTTATTTCTACCATGCTATATAAATGAGCTGGGATCTTCGTGTCGTCACCACAACCGTCATTATTGCCTTCGTAGTCGTTCAGATAGATCATGCCTGCCGAACCGGTACCGCTGTTCAGCGATGTCTTGGTAGTTCTCCAAGCCGTCGGGACCGCGATGTTTCAACTGCCGGGATGTGGCTATACGTAGGAATAACAGAGGATAGAATGGTGGAGGCAATGTGTAAGGAGTAAGGGTGTGGCTGGAGGTAGGAAAGACGGAGGACTGTATGATGGACGCAATGTGTAAAGAGTCAGGATTTGGCTGGATGTAGGAAAGACAGAGGACTGTATGATGGACGCAATGTATCAGGAGTTAGCATGTGGCTGCAGGTAGGAGCAACTGAGGACAGTAGGTGGACGCAATGTATAAGGAGCAAGGGTGTGGCTGGAGGTAGGAAATACAGAGGACTGTATGATGGACGCAATATATCAGGAGCCAGGAAGTGGTTGGAGGTAGGAGAGAAAGGGTACTCTATGATGGACGCAATGTGTAAAGAGGCAGGATGTGGCTGGAGGTAGGGGAGAGAGAGGACAGTATTGTGGACGCAATGTATCAGGAGCCAGGATGTCGCTGGAGGTAGGGGATACAGAGGACTGCATAATGGACGCAATGTGTAAAGAACCCGGATGTGGCTGGAGGTAGGAGATACAGAGGATAGTATGGTGGACGCAATGTATAAGGAGCAATGGTGTGGCTGGAGGTAGGAAAGAAAGAGGACTGTATGATGAATGCAATGTGTAAAAAGCCAGGATGTGGCTAGATGTAGGGGAGACAGAGGACTGTATGACGGACACAATGTATCAGGAGTCAGGATGTGGCTGGAGGTAGGAGATACAGAGGATAGTATGGTGGACGCAATGTATAAGGAGCAAGGGTTTGGCTGGAGGTTGGAAAGACAGAGGACTGTATGATGGACGCAACGTGTCAGGAGCCATGGTTTTGGCTGTAGGTAGGAACAACAAAGGATAGTATGGTGGAGGCAATGTGTAAGGAGTAAGGGTGTGGCTGGAGGTAGGAAAGAAGGAGGACTGTATGATGGACGCAATGTGTAAAGAGTCAGGATTTGGCTGGAGGTAGGGAAGACAGAGGAATGTATGATGGACGCAATGTATCAGGAGTTAGCATGTGGCTGCAGGTAGGAGCAACTGAGGACAGTAGGTGGACGCAATGTATAAGGAGCAAGGGTGTGGCTGGAGGTAGGAAAGACAGAGGACTGTATGATGGACGCAATGTGTAAAGAGCCAGTATGTGGTTGCAGGTAGAAGCAACTGAGGACAGTATGGTGGACGCAATGTATAAGGTGGAAGGGTGTGGCTGGAGGTAGGAAAGACAGAGGACTGTATGACGGGCGCAATCTATCGGGAGCCAGTATGTGGCTGGAAGTAGAGAGCAACGTATATATATATATATATATATATATATATATATATATATATATATATATATATATATATATATATATATATACGTATATATATATATATATATATATATATATATATATATATATATATACGTATATATATATGCGTAGATATACATATATATATATATATATATATATATATATATATATATATATATATATATATATATATATATAAAACTGTAGGAGTTATGGGTAAAGTGTAAGAGCACACTATTTTAAACTATTGACATATAACGAACATATGCGTATGGCAAGAGGTTTTAGAGTCCTCTGTCTAACGTTTGTGGACGATATTGTGTCATTATTTTCAAATATTTAATAAAATGTCCTTGTACTCTTATTCAATAGGAGAATTATGGGTAAATTGTAGGAGCGCACTATTTTAACATATTGACATATAACGCAAATATGCGTATGGCAAGAGACTTTTGAGTCCTCTGTCTAACGTTTGTGGACGATATTGTGTCATTATTTTCAAATAGTTAATACAATGTCCTTGTACACTTATTCAATAGGAGAATTATGGGTAAATTGTACGAATTATGGGTAAACTGTAGGAGTTATGGGTAAAGTGTAAGAGCGCCCTATTTAAAAATATTGACATATAACGAAAGTATGGATATGGCAAGAAACTTTAGAGTCCTCTGTCTAACGTTTGTGGACGTTATTGTGTCATTATTTTCAAATAGTTAATAAAATGTCCTTGTACTCTTATTCGGTAGGAGAATTATGGGTAAATTGTAGGAATTATGGGTAAACTGTAGTTATGGATAAAGTGTAAAAGCGCATTATTTTTAAATATTTACATGTAAAAAAATATAGTACGATATCATGTTTTTTTTTCATTTCTCGTCTCCTCGTTGGGTCGCTGAACAGGGGTACCAGTTCGACAACGCTACCCGAAGACACAGTCGGGCCGATCGCCGTTACTGCGTCGACGTCGACGCACGCTGGCACCGGTGCCACTGAACAACTTGAGACGCAAGATGCGTCCTCTCGCTCGTCGTAACCTTTTGGTTGTATTCAACAATGCTGCTTGAACTTGAACCACATTTTAATGTTTAACTTCTATACTTATAATTCTATATATATATATATATATATATATATATATATATATATATATATATATATATATATATATATATATATATATATATATATATATATATATATATATATATATTTCTAATGTTTTAATATGTAACTGTACTTCTTTTTCATATATATATATATATATATATATATATATATATATATATATATATATATATATATATATATATATATATTAAATTTTGCTTCGTCTTATATTCCTCTCTTGTATTGCGTTCTTGTTACAAATGCATGTGTGCATATTTACACATAGTCAATTTTCACCCTGCTACATTTTTTTACTGAACGGTTCGATTTCCATATTCCAACGGATAAAATGCACCCATGCATGTCGACTAAATATTACATATAACATACTACCATTATATTTAACGGTTTTCATTTTATTACGTCTTATGTCCACCACATATATATATATATATATATATATATATATATATATATATATATATATATATATATATATATATATATATATATATATATATATATATATATATATATATATATATATATATATATATATATATATATATATATATCTGGCTATAACAGGCCTCAATGCGTGTGTGCATATTTTACACATAGTCAATTTTCACCCCGCTTCAATTTTTTTTACTGAACGGTTCGATTTCCATATTCCAACGGATAAAATGCACCCATGCATGTCGACTAAATATTACATATAACATACTACCATTATATTTAACGGTTTTCATTTTATTACGTCTTATATCCACTACAACAGGCCTCAGTCCTACATCAATAGCGTACTTTGCAACAGTGTTGCCGTTTTTTTCACTGATTAGCTCGACTCCGTTGCTACATTGTTCCGATTAGCATCCTTTCATCTCGCACTATGGCTCACAGCTGGATAAACGCTTCGGCTTACAGTTAACTCCTGTCGTTACGACGTCCAATTAGCATTAGCTCACCACTCGGACTGGTCACTCCGTCCCGTCTTTCTCGTTTCCTCGTTAGGTCCTTTGATCTCAGTTATTAATTACCCTCTTCATTAACAATCTTCTTTCATCTCAATTATTAATCTTCCTCTACTCACGCGCCCCGCACAGCGGGGCGGGGCGGGGCGGGGTGGGGCGGGGCGGGGCCGGGGCCCCTCTCCTCCCCCCTCACGTCACTCATGCGTCAACAGGCCGCTAGGGGGAGCTCTTAACCGATATCAGTCAGGCGTAACCTCCTCAAGTCATGCGTCATCTCCCCAATGGCGGGTGAAAACCTACCCTACACTACTTATGTCATATATGATGGAAAAATGCAACTTTTGCACGTTAACGGGTATACACTTGGTTGTATTCAAACTTGAAAAGGAGCATTATTTTGACAATCTGCTTAAAACGTGTTACTGTTTTTTGGGGAGCAGTTAGACAAATTCACAAGGTTGGTATACTGGCAAAGTATTGAGTCCCCCCGGTGGTAAACAGCAGTCTACTCTAGACATATCACAAGGCAAGGCCACACACAGGCATACGCACACGCACGCACGCACACATGCGCGCGCGCGCACACACACACACACACACACACACACACACTTATACAATCTGTAGATTATTTGTTCCATTCATTTATTGTCCTCTATGAGAATGGGTATTTTGTGATTTCCATTCTACACTGATCCTTCACTAATGTTACTTCAGTGCTTAACAATACCAGATACAAAGAGATTAAGACAAGCCTAGACATATACGTGTTTAAGATATTCACATATTTATCTATTTGTTCTCAATCAAGGAAGATACAAGAAGTAGACGACATGGAAGAAACATTACTTAAGGAACATTGTGTATTTTCCATCAGAAGATGTTCGTTTCCACAGAGAACAATACTTAAGTAAAACAAATGATCTACTGATTGTGTAAATGCTAGCAGCATGGATATGTTTAAAGAAAATTTTCTGAGAAGGGCGGGTTACACGAAGATGAATAATAACGTTGATAACTCGATAAGCTGTTGGTTTCCTTGTACACTTATACATATAGACTTATAACAAATACGGAGGAGAGCAGATAAAATTATTCAAGAAGATACCTTAGTCACGAAGGACGCCTAAAAGAATGTGGTTTAACAATCATAGAGACAAGGAGGTGGTTAAGAGGAGAACAGATTGAAATTTTACCATGTTGAATGGATATGAAGGTATTGATAGAAGTACGTTTTTCTCACTCAAGAAAGATAATAGAACTAGAGGACGTGAGGTCAAATTAGTAAAGGATCAGGGTAAATTGGATATCATGAAGTACTCGTTCTCACAGACGAAATAAATGAATGGAACAAATTATCTACGGATTGTGTAACGGCCAGCAGAATGAATATGTTGAAAAACAAGGTTCACATATATCTTATGGAGAGCGGCTTACTTACCATCTGTTGTTGTGTTTGACATGGATAGTAATTTTGGTAAATCTTGTCAATATCATCCTTGTCCATGTGGCATTTGGAGCTTGTTGCTTTAAATGGCAGTATTGTGAAATCGTCAAGAACATTGTCCAACCAAACAGTGCATGTTATGACGTGACATTCGTACCAAACCAAATACGATTTACCGTACTGGCCATATGGATTCGGACACTAAGTATCAGCTGTCTAATAACATCAGCTGACCAATGGCTAAAAAGAAGAGTTACAAGAATTCTCTATATCACACAAAACATCTTTGTATTAATAATATTGTTTAATTTTACAACCCATCCAACACTGCGATTAGCGCCACTGTGAAAAAGGTTTTCGAGAAACGTGGCCAACGGACATTTGGCAAAACAGCTATGTTAACAAACACAAAAGGAACACAAAAATATATTTGCAGAGGTATTCGAAAACTTATGATATACAAAAATAATAATTTTTTTTAATTTTTTGGAATGCCGAAATATGGCTAGTACGATATATCTGAGACTATGCGCGTATGATGCAGTTCGAAACTGTGACAAATACATGTGATGTAGATACGACAAGACCGTGGCAGAAATCATATATACGTGTTGTAGCTACAACAAGAACGTGGTAGGAATCATATATACGTGTTGTAGCTACAAGACCGTGGTAGGAATCATATATACGTGTTGTAGCTACAACAAGACCGTGGTAGGAATCATATATACGTGTTGTAGCTACAACAAGACCGTGGTAGGAATCATATATACGTGTTGTAGCTACAACAAGACCGTGGTAGGAATCATATATACGTGTTGTACATGGCGAACAGGAACAGGTACAGGAAATATTTATTGTCCCAGAGATATATAAAAGCAGAATATTCAATACAGAAACCATACAATATATTACATTCAAGTCGACAAGAAAAACGAAGTGATAAGAATATAATCTACGGTCTGAAGATAAAAATAATGTTACATAAGGGACGGGAGACTCCTACTAAGACTAAATTTAATTGCTGTCATAGAAGCCACCCTGTCCATTAATTTGAACGATTATTTAACTTATATAAAAAAGAAAATCCCTAGTAATATTAGGGCCTCATTACTACAAAAGAAATGTATATGTCCGTGTATTACACGGACTAAATATACATACAATCGGTTTTGCATCGAGTGATTTATAACCAAGGAGGTACAGGGACTTAGTCAATCATGTTGGATTGCACATTGGTCAATATATTTATTCATATAATAAAGCTTAATATAAATGGCGAAGCCATGTAAACTGTGAGTGATGATCTCTTCAATCAAGTGCATTAATTATGATATGTGGCAAACTATACCTGAGACTTCGCTTCGTAAATTCATGGTGTACCCTAATTGTACGTATTACAAACATTCTGCGATTGTTGGAAGTTAGCGTTTTTCGTAGCGAATATTTGATTTACTATAAAACCCACAAAGAACCCTTGATATACGGTGTATTTAAAAACAAATAATTCGTTACGTTTCATTCGTGGGGTTGTAGATTAATCCCTGAAGGTTTGGGGCCAGAGGGGCAAGCCGTCTACAAGGAACACGTTAACGCACAAACATACGCTAGCTCGATTATATAATAACGTTGAATTTTGAACTAGATTGGGCAGTCATTAACGTAAATTATAAATAACAAAATATTAAGCATTTCTGATTGATCTTCCTCAATGTACTGTTTTCTATTTGTTAAATAATTTTTAATTGATCTATAGCTACTCCTTTTACGCATTAAACATCTAACTTATCTATTAATATTTCTGATTGATCTTCCTCAATGTACTGTTTTCTATTTGTTAAATAATTTTTAATTGATCTATAGCTACTCCTTTTACGCATTAAACATCTAACTATCTATTAATATTTCTGATTGATCTTCCTCAATGTACTGTTTTCTATTTGTTAAATAATTTTTAATTAATCTATAGCTACTCCTTTTACGCATTAAACATCTAACTATCTATTAATATTTCTGATTGATCTTCCTCAATGTACTGTTTTCTATTTGTTAAATAATTTTTAATTAATCTATAGCTACTCCTTTTACGCATTAAACATCTAACTATCTATTAATATTTCTGATTGATCTTCCTCAATGTACTGTTTTATATTTGTTAAATAATTTTTAAATGATCTATAGCTACTCCTTTTACGCATTAAACATCTAACTATCTATTAATATTTCTGATTGATCTTCCTCCATGTACTGTTTTCTATTTGTTAAATAATTTTTAATTGATCTATAGCTACTCCTTTTACGCATTAAACATCTAACTATCTATTAATATTTCTGATTGATCTTCCTCAATGTACTGTTTTCTATTTGTTAAATAATTTTTAATTAATCTATAGCTACTCCTTTTACGCATTAAACATCTAACTATCTATTAATATTTCTGATTGATCTTCCTCAATGTACTGTTTTCTATTTGTTAAATAATTTTTAATTGATCTATAGCTACTCCTTTTACGCATTAAACATCTAACTATCTATTAATACTGAGTTGTCCAGGGTGTCTTTTGACAGGTCCCAG
Source organism: Lamellibrachia satsuma (assembly GCA_033239005.1). Classification (NCBI taxonomy): domain Eukaryota; kingdom Metazoa; phylum Annelida; class Polychaeta; order Sabellida; family Siboglinidae; genus Lamellibrachia; species Lamellibrachia satsuma. The sequence continues at coordinate 17,683,382 of BSQZ01000003.1, read as the reverse complement.
TAAATATAATTTAATAAGTATTTTCTTATTGTCCATACGTGTCAATATCAGTAATAACAAATTGACGCTGATAGAGCAGTAAGACAGTTCTGGGTCTGACATGATTTCAACATATTCATTAATTGGTGCTGGTAGAATAATAGGGCAGTTTTGGGTCTGACATGGTTTCAACAATTTAATTAATTGGTGCGGGTAGAACATGTCACGTGATGTGTGCGCTTATGCTGCCACAAGGTAACGCTGTCCCTCGACTATTGACATTATTTTCAGTTTGAAGTTATATTATATTCTAGGTTTATATATATATATATATATATATATATATATATATATATATATATATATATATATATATATATATATATATATATATGTGTATGTGTATATGTATATGTATATGTATATGTGTATATGTGTATATGTGTATATGTATATATATATATATGTATATATATATATATATATATATATATATATATATATATATATATATATATATATATATATATATATATATATATATATATATATATATATATGCTTTGTGAAGGTATGTAGACCTGTCACAACGCCAGATCTACAACGTGGACGTTTACGATTTTCTCGATTTTAGTGATTTTATGAGACATTGCCATCGGTACTATTGTGCGTTGTTCATTGAGCCACGACCGTTGTCATGGCAATAACATACACAAGTTTACAACTGCGTCAAGTGTGCCAGCATATTGCGAAACCACTGATGCGGGTAAGGAAGACTGCCTACGACACTCTAAAGCAATTGTATATTTGTCTAGCAACGCCGTGGAGTGGCTGTTATTTACAAGTTCGGCATAAAAGTGGAAAATGTGTCAAATAGCAATAAATTCACGCATTTTTAGCATGCTGATTACTACGTTACGTTCAGATTGGGAGTAGTATACCGCCCGCCACCATCTAAAAGAAATGATTTCATTAACTTTGTTCTTTGTGGTCAGCTTACTTAAACGCTGTGATGCTGGACCCGCATTACATCGCTATTACAGGCGATTTGAATTTCCATCTTGACATTGTATCAGATCCTGACGCACGGCGTTTTTCAGAAACGCTGATCGCGGCATGACTCAACTAGTTACAGATGCCACACACAATAAAGGTCACCTCCTGGATGTAGCTATCGTTCGAAACCACGGTGTAATAGTAACTACACGACCGAGTGTGTATGACCCTTGTTTATGTGACACACATGGAAACCGTACGGTGATCACAGGACCATAAAATTCTGTGTAAATGCCACAAAGTCGGCTCGAGTGCGCAAAGAAATAGTTTTTCGGCGGCTGCGTTTTATACGCCTTCCCGATTTCAAGCTTGATATTACCTCCTTGCTAGGGAATATGAATAGTGACGCACACGCCCAGTGACGCACAAGCCCCTCTGCGTAAGACGACTGTTACATTGCGACCTGACTGTCCGTGGTACACTGAAGAGCTTCGAGAAACAGCCCCGACGGCGAGCTGAGCGCCCGTGGCTGCGAACTCGTCTTGAGGTACGTCGGCCGGTGTATGGCACAAAATGCGTCGTCTTCAACCGCATGCTGGTTAACACAACGAAAAACTACTACACGGCTAAGATCGCCAATTGCAAAAATAACAAAATAAAACAACAACTATTTAACATCACAAGAAACCTCATGGGTATCAATAACATAACGACAATGCCAGCGTATATGTGTCCGGTGGACATGGCGCAACGTATGTGATCACCTTATTCAAGAAGTATAGAACATCAGGAAAGACATTGTCGACTGCGGTAAGGTTCGCGTTCGTACACTACGATGGCTGTTATGAGCAACGACGCGGTATTCGGTGGTGTCCCACTAGTCTGCTTTGAGACAGTCACAGAATCGGACGTCGAACGACTAGTTGCATCCGCTCCGGCTAAATCGTGCGAATTAGATCCAATACCAACGTGGCTTCTAAAGCAATGCTCACATGAGTTAGTGCCACTGATCATCGCTACGATAAACGCGTCTCTCACTACATCAAATCTACCAGCTGATTTCGTGCATGCAATCCTTAATCCACTTTTGAAAAAACCAACGCTGGATAAAGACATCTTACGGAATAACCGCCCTATGTCGAACTTGCCATTTGTGTCGAAATTGGTTGAGAAAGTGGTTGCAAAACAAATTAGCACATACATTGATAACAATGTTTTGCGCGAGCCTTTTCATTCAGCATACTGTCGCGGCCACTCTACAGAAACAGCGCTTCTCAGTGTCAAAAATGACATCGCCGAGGCAGTGGACAGAAAATGTACAACAGTCCTCGTGATGTTTGATTTGTCCTGCGCATTTGACACAGTCGATCACGAGTTGTTGATGACTCGACTTGAGCAATCACTCGCCATCACCGACAAGGCGCTTGCGTGGCTGCAATAGTACATCAGCGAACGGTATCAGAAAGTGGCAGTGGGAAGCGCCGAGTCGGTTGATTCAATCTTGATGTGTGGCGTCCCACAAGGGTCGGTGTTGAGCCCAACATTGTGTTGCATGTACACCAAACCTATTGGAGATATTGTCGCTAGACACGGTATGTAGTATCATTGTTATGTTGACGACACTCAAATATACCTCACATTTGAACGAGATGAATCCATTGTGGCGGCAATGAAGAAAGTGGAACTGTGTATAGTTCAAGTGGCTGCGTGGTTGACCAAACAGAGAAATCTGAGGTGGTCGTCTTCTTCCCGGCGTGAAAGTCTGCCTGCTGACGTATACGTTACAGCAGCCGGTCATCGAATTCAACCTTCATCGTGTGTGCGCAATTTATATGTATATGTATATGTATATGTGTATATATATATATATATATATATATATATATATATATATATATATATATATATATATATATATATATATATATATATATATATACATATACATATACATATACATACATACATATATATATATATATATATATATATATATATATATATATATATATATATATATAACACGAAGTTATTAATTCAATAATATATTGAATACAAATTTACAAAGGGCAAAACAGTTCCAGACAGTTTGCCTAAAGCAATTCAGTGTCATTCATAGATTTTCTTTCTCGTACAAGACCACAGTTGTCTTTACAAGAACCTTTCCATTGAAAGCACTAACGTTGTAGGAATCATATACCCGTGTTGAAGATACGACAAGACCATGGTAGCAATCACATACCCATTGTGGTAGATACCCGTGTTATAGATATGGAAAGACCGTAGTAGGAATCACATACCCGTGTTGTAGATACGGCAAGACCGTGGTAGGAATCACACACCCGTGTTGTAGATACGACAAGACCGTGCAGGGAATCATTTACCCGTTGTGTAGATACAACAAGACCGTGATAGGAATCATATACCCGTGTTGTAGATACTGCAAGACCGTGTTAGGAATCATATACCCGTGTTGTAGATACGACAAGACCGTTGTACGAATCACATATCCTTGTAGATTTGGCAAGACCGTGGTAGGAATCACATACGCGTGTTGTAGATACGACAAGACCGTGGTAGGAATAACATATCCGTGTTGTAGATACGACAAGACCGTGCAGGGAATCATATACCCTTTTGTAGATACGACAAGACCGTGATAGGAATCATCTACCCGTGTTGTAGATACTGCAATACCGTGTTAGGAATCACATACCCGTGTTGTAGATACGACAAGACCGTTGTAGGAATCACATATCCTTGTTGTAGATTTGGCAAGACCGTGGTAGGAATCAAATACCCGTGCTTTAGATACGGCAAGACCGTGGTAGGAATCATATACCCATCTTGTAGATGCGACAGGACCGTGTTAGGAATCATGTACCCGTGTTGTAGATGCGGCAAGACCGTGGTAGGTATCATATACCCGTTTTGTAGAAACGACAGGACCGTGGTAGGAGTCATATACCCGTGTTGTAGATACGGCAAGACCGTGGCAGGAATCACACACCCGTGTTGTAGATACGGCAAAACGGTGGTATGAATCAAATACCTTCGTTGTAGTTATGGCACGACCGCGGTAGGAATCATATACCTGTGTTGTAGAAACTGCAAGACCGTGGTAGGAATCGCATACCCATGTTGTAGATACGGCAAGACCGTGGTTGGCTTCAGCGCGGGAAAGTCTGAAGACAACGTGACGTTAGCCCTAGCAGCCCGCTACAGTGGTCAGTTCGACTCGGATCAGGTGTCCCTGGTCGAAGTGACAGGACATCGTCCACCTTATTTGACCCCCCACGTTAGTGACTTCCTTCTGGATGTTCTCAAAACAGACAGTCGCAAGTACACATACGGCTATATGGTGGCGGCGCAGTTCGAACACAACAAGAAAACTGACGAGATTCACGCTATCGCCTTGTACAACTACGAGGCCTACCACACGCCGGCGATCAGTCTCAGTCTCGTCGATAACGCACTGCTAAAGTACTCCGTCGGTACCGAATACTCGATCGAGACGCAGAACGCCTATCGTCGTCCCGTCTACTCCAAGAAGGTGGCGGATAAGGTTCGAGTGAAGCAGGAGATCCGTCACAAGAACCCCGTCACGTTGACGTATCTCATCCCTGGTCTGCCGCTTGTCACTACCTTGTACGCAATCTACCTGATCAACGAGCGAGCGACTGGGTCGAGTCATCTGCAGGTTACCTCTGTTCTTTCTCGTTGTTTCTGTTATTGTGAGGGAGGTTAATTCGCAAATTCATTGGAGCGAAAGGCACGCTTACATTGCTGGCATGTCCAGTGATGAGTGGCTCACACTCCTTTCACTATTGGACCTGCAAACGTGCACGCACACTTCAGTAACCCACTTTTCTTCGTTGACTGCAACGGACAACCGACCACTGTGATTAGGCTAATTCGTGCTTTGCTGCATCACCCCTGCTTTGCACTTCTCCATTGCACAGGCTTTGCACTTCTCCATCGCCCTGGCTTTCCTCTTCTCCATCGCCCTGGCTTTCCACTTTTCCATCGGCCCGGCTTTCCGCTTCTCCATCGCCCCGCCTTTCCGCTTCTCCATCGCCCCGCCTTTCCGCTTCTCCATCGCCCTGGCTTTCCACTTCTCCGTCCACTGGTGACCCTTCTCTGCCTTTCTTACACCCCTCTTTACGTAGCATCTCCTCCCATCTTAGTTGCGCTCTTTCCCTTTTGCTGCGTCCTCGCCTCTCTTTAATTTGGCAGGCGACCTTCCTCCATCCGCACCACGTGACCTATCCACATCATCCGGCTTCTTACCCATCAAATGCACTTTTACCAGCCTTCTCTTGCGCTGTCGACAACAACAGCCGCCATATTTATTCTCCTGCAACAATAATACTAATAATACTAATACTAAACTTAACGTGGGCAAGCGCGCTATTTCTGTAGCTGTGTCCAAAATCTTGAACGAACTCCCATTCAATTAAAATGATTTGAATATATTATGGCTACGTTCCACAATCAAAACCGAGAACCAGCGCTTACTTAGGCCCGTCGACAACAGCTCTGCACTGTGTCGTATTCTGTACTATCATTGTTATTTAATTTTAGGTGTAGTCCATTTTCTTCATGTTTGTTTCATTGTGCTCGGCGGACCCTCGCTCTGATGATGACTTTTGTGCGTCCTGGTTTATGATAGAATACTCGACGATTCTGGTTGGATGCTCGTCTGACCTCTGGTTTAAGAGTAATTAGACACCACGGGAATTTATTACTATTTTATTATCATTATTTGTTCTAGTAAGAAAATTATTATTATTACTGCAGGTGATCAGTCGGCTTCACCCGATGACGTTCTGGACGGCGACGTTCCTCAGCGACTACCTCATGATGCTTCTCCCCGTGGCCGGGATCTACCTCGCCTTCGTCATAGGGGATACCCAGTGCTTCATCGACGGCGCCAACCTGCCCTACAGTCTCCTTCTCTTCCTCATGTTCGGCTTCGCCAGCCTACCGATGACCTATCTCGTGTCGTTGTTCATGTCCCGGGCCGGGGTCGGCATTAGCTTGTTTATCGTGTACAACCTCGCGTTTGGTAAGGATGTTTATTCATTTGCTGTCTGCGGTGATAGACGCTGTCCAGCACGGTGTGAGTCCGATACAACCGATATCGCACTGTTTCGAGCGCAGAAAAATAAATTAAAACGTTGTTCTAGAGAATTCCTAGTAAATTATCGATTTACTGTATTAAATGTGTTGAAAGGTTAGTTATGAACCCATACAATATATACCTTATCGAACGAGACTGGGTTTATGCAGTTGTTGCTTCAAAATGTTGTATTGTGCTTGATAAACCAATCTGAAACATCTCATGTATACAACCCTACATCGTTCAAGTATACATTACCAAGTCAGGACGTATGTCAAGTCATAACAAGTATTGTGATGTGATGTCCCGTCAAGTTAAGTGTTGCTACTTCTGTCAACTCTTCCAGTATCAGCTTTGTTGTATCCCTGATCGGAGCAGTCTTACGAGGTCTAAAATTGGATTTTGCGTTTTAAGGCCTTGAAAACTGTCTCTCTCTCTCTCTCTCTCTCTCTCTCTCTCTCTCTCTCTCTCTCTCTCTCTCTCTCTCTCTCTCTCTCTCTCTCTCTCTCTCTCTCTCTCTCTCTCTCTCTCTCTCTCTCTCTCTCTCTCTCTCTCTCTCTCTCTCTCTCTCTCTCTCTCTCTCTTTCTCTCTCTCTCTCTAAGGAGACCAGGCTTGAAGTAGGCTGACAGTACTGTATAGAAATTGATGATGTAAGAAGAGCGATCATCAGTGCACAAACATGTAGGTTCACTTGAGAAATGTGTCCTGTGATTGTCCTGTCAGGTTCTGTGTTGGACTACATCATCAGTGTGCAAACATGTAGGTTCACTGGAGAAATGTGTCCTGTGATTGTCCTGTCAGGTCCTGTGTTGGACTACATCATCAGTGTGCAAACATGTAAGTTCACTGGAGAAATGTGTCCTGTGATTGTCCTGTCAGGTCCTGTGTTGGACTACATCATCAGTGTGCAAACATGTAGGTTCACTGGAGAAATGTGTCCTGTGATTGTCATGTCAGGTCCTATGTTCAAATACATCATCAGTGCACAAACATGTAGGTTCACTGGAGAAATGTGTCCTGTGATTGTCCTGTCAGGTCCTGTGTTGGACTACATCATCAGTGTGCAAACATGTAGGTTCACTGGAGAAATGTGTCATGTGATTGTCATGTCAGGTCCTATGTTCAAATACATCATCAGTGCACAAACATGTAGGTTCACTGGAGAAATGTGTCCTGTGATTGTCCTGTCAGGTCCTGTGTTGGACTACATCATCTACATTATCAACGTGCAAACATGTAGGTTCACTGGGGAAATGTGTCCTGTGATTGTCCTTCCAGGTCCTATGATGAACTACACAGACCTGCCTACCATTGTCCAGAATGTTTACGGAAATTCACCTCAAAGTGCGGCATTACGGCGAGGGATAAAAATATTAGGGAATTTCAATTTGTCACGACGATCACTAATAATTTCTGTTTTACCCGAATTAAGCTTCCACTGTATCCATCAGGTGGCAGCATATATACTGCAGGGTGTTGTGACATTCATAATTAATTTTCATGTGGCTGTTCGTAATTTTACCAATGGGAAACGCGAATTCATGGTAACGTTTACCATTAATTCGCATTTCCGCGCTCAAAGGGACAGACGCGAACGCGACACGAACGGAAAGAGAGAGAGAGAGAGAGAGAGAGAGAGAGAGAGAGAGAGAGAGAGAGAGAGAGAGAGAGAGAGAGAGAGAGAGAGAGAGAGAGAGAGATAAGGAGAGGGAGGAAGGGAGGGGGAAGTAGGGGGAAGGATGGGGAGGGAGGGAGAGGGGAGAGAGAGATAATTAGCGGAGACTGAATCGGTACCATGAGCCAAAAAAATACGTGTTTAAGACATTGCCCCTACTACAATCAAGCTCAAAAGAAGGTGGTCAGCTTTGCGTACTGCCAGATTTGCGAAATCGACTTTTCGATATCGCATGGTGGCCGTGACGATTGCCGGTTCTGACTACTCTAGTGTTTTGTAGTGACTGTCCAACTAACCTTTGGACTTGTTGGGCCAACTCTAAAATTTCTTGTCATGGCTTGTTATTGTCTTTGCACAGTTTAGTTTTGAGGCGTAATCCAAAATGCCAGTTTGTGCTTGATTTTTTTAATGTATTTCCAACGATTAAAAATAATACTGTCACAAGTTAAAGAAAGAAAAAAGTTTACAGACGCATCTGATCTATTGAAGGATGCACACTGACTATGTTGCATTACATAACACATCAAAACCGATCAGCAACTATTTGCGAGACGGAATGGGAAAGACGAAAAGACGACGAAAGTGACTAAAGCAGAAACTATAATGTCAAAGATGCTGGCTGAAAGTAACATTCCGATGAATGCGGCAGACACATTACGTCGTCCTATGATGTTTCCATATTTTGAGATAACACAAAAGTTGCAGTGTGGCCGAAGCAAGGCCCCTGCCGCAGTTAGATAACTTTCTCACGCCGCCGGACAGGATCTTCTAAAAACATGCGCGTGATGCCCTTCACTGTATCTACAGATGAAAGCAACGATGATGCCACTGGCAACAAACTGTTCGCGATCGTTGTGAGAACTGCTGTGCAGTCTGATGTTCTTGCAATTCCTGTTTGAAAAGGGTCTGCAACTGGCTAGACTATCTTTCATCTGCTGGACAATTAATTTAATATTCAAAAGCACAACATCATTGAGGTTCTTTCAGTTGCTTAAAGCTCGACTTTAAAATATAGTACAACGCAACAATTCTAGACAGTGTAATTTGGCTATACATGTATTTGCATTAAACACAGTTGCACTTCTGCACATTTCCACCAATGCTGGTTATGTGTATATGCATTACTGTTCTGTTAACTGAACGCTTCAGAACACCTCGTGGTTTATTAATTATAAATCTGTTTTGGGGAAACCATCGCCATGGAGCGACCCAGTATTAAAGTATTACTGACAGTGGTGCCGTTTTCCTGACAATATTTGAAACGGTTTTGAACTACTACTGACAGCAGAACTACATTCCTTAACATTAGTACGAGGGCATAGCAAGATTATTGACTGGACATATTTGGTTTAGGCAGGTCTGAACTATATCACCAGTGGACAAACATGTAGGTTCTGTCACTAGTGAAACGTATTCTGCGATTGTCCTGCAAGGTCCTGTGGTGAACTACATCATCAACGTAGGTGCCTTCATTAAAGAAACGTGTCATGTGATTGTCCTGATAGATGCTATGGTGAACTGCATCAGCAGTTGACAAAAACGTAGGTTCCTCCACTAGTGAAGTGTGTCGCGGGTTCGTAATTTCCTGTCCATTGGTGAACTTCAAAACCCGCGAACAAACACGTAGGTTCCTTTAGCAGTGAAACGTGTCATGTGACTATCCTGGCATGTCCAACTGTGAACTACACCATTAGGTAAAATTGCTTTACCAATGAAACGTGTCCTCTGATTGTCGTGCTAGGTCCTATGGTGAATTACATCATCACTGGATTACTGCACGACCCGGACGCGGAGAAGGCGAACGAAGTCCTCCTGTTGTGCTGTCTCGCTCTAATGCCGAGCTTCGGCTTCGCCCGAGGGATACTGGTCTACTCGTACAATTACTGGGCACGCCGCGACTGCGACAACGAGGCGCAACGGGAAGAGTGTGCCATAGGGGCCGTAACGCCCTGTTGTCCAGGTGAACTAAGTTGCAATAGTGGGGCCATAAACCGCTTGTTGTCCAGGTGAACTTAGTTACACATTTGGGGCCACCAACTCGTGTTGTCCAGGTGAACTTAGTTGCAGTAGTGGGGTAATCAATACGTGTTGTCCAGGTGATGATAGGTCACAGTATTTAGGCATCTACTGAGGTCATCAATCCAGCGGTGAGGCCATCAAACAATGCTGTTTTCATCAACCATGGCTGTCAAGGAGACCTTATTAAAAATAATGGGGACCATGAAACCCATGATATATAATATATGTGTTATATAATACTGGGTTGCATATAACCCACACACACGTCTTAACTCGCAATTTTTTATCGTATGTAAGATCAAATGAAATGCAACATTTAATGTGACTTGATATTTGTTCTGAAAGACACGCCACACCTACAAGTCACGCACAACTACCCTGGGTTAATGAGGTTTAACCGCACAGGTTCCATTTTGCTAAATATACCGTATTTGACATATTAAGCGTACATGCCCTAATTACCGTACACTCCCTTTTTAATCAGCTGGATCCATAATTTTTGTAATTTTATACTAGTGTCACCTTTATGTTGGTGTTTGATTAGGCACTAGAGGCGCCACTGGTTATTTCGGGTAGGCTTTATTGTTTGTACGGTTGCAGATACTTGTCATATGACAGATTACTGCCAGCCATACGTATCTAACCCGCTGTCCTTCGCCCCGGGAGGCATCGGGCTGATTCTGCTGGGTCTCGCCATCCACGGAGTCGTCACAATGACCTTGTTGGTTGTCATTGACTGCGGCTTCTTCCACAGTGTATGGTATAAACTGACGTGTATAGCCGGCCTCGACCCGTACCGCTTCGTCGCCACGGAGGATGCCGACGTGGAGGAAGAACGGCAACGTGTACGGCTACGTGTCAAGGTAGCGCATGAACCCAACTCACTTGTGTTGCTACTGAAATTATGTTTACTTGGTACTATTATGATTCACTATTATTCATTAGTATGTCATAATATTATTACTATTATGTTTATTATTTATATATTACTATTTATTATCATTATTATGTTCATTATTTATTTATTGGTATTTATTGTTATATTGCTATTAATTATTATTAATATTATTTATTAAGTATAATAATAATAATAATAATAATAATAATAGTAGTAGTAGTAGTAGTAGTATCACCACCACTAATAACAACATTAACAACACCCTACCAACTGCTCCAACACCATCTATGGTAACAAAAGCAATATTGCCAACCCCACCATCAACAACAGCACCACCACGAACAACAGCACCACCACGAACAACAGCACCACCACGAAAAACAGCAACACAACCAATAACGCAAACAACAACAACAGCTACAAAAAATAATCAACAACAGCAACGAGCCTACC
>BSQZ01000003.1:17642239-17662239 GCA_033239005.1 Lamellibrachia satsuma | reverse complement strand
AACGGAATGTTTACCATTAAGGCGTTTCACGCTTTATCCCAATTTGGCACTGGCGGATACAGTTAGGCATGTTTGTCTTAATATGAATTTGATTCGTTAATATTACCATTTCACATGACATGAGGGTCTCCATTTTGCGTATGTATTTAACTCATAATATAGCGTCTGAAATATCAGACGTTGAAAACTGTAACAGAAAAGTGCCTGACTTATGGATATGTGTTAGACGTCCAAATGTCTGCATGATGATAACATGTAGTTATTTATTGCTTTCTTTGTTTAAAGAGTTATTTATAGTAATTGTCTAGATGATAAATATATAGGCATTGTGAAAAAAAGATGTCTGGTCAAATAAAATTATGCTGCGAATACTGTGCGTTGTTGTTACGATTATCATACACGTTACTATAATGTATTGCTGTTTCGAATAATTAACATTTACAATGGGCTCCGATTAACACAATAATTTCAGGCCATGTCAAACAGGTGAATTTTATTTTGTTCATACTGAATATGTTAGACGTCCAAATGTCTGCATGATGATAATATGCATGCATAGTAGCTACAAAATATGTCGTAAATTGGTATTCGCGAAAGTGAACTTTTCTTAGACTAAAATCGTAATTTGGTTACGTAATTCTCGCGAGAGCTTGTCCGCGATGCAACATCTGCACGCAGTGATGCTTCAGTTTATGTCATGTTCGTGCGGTGTATCGTTTTCGCATAACACAAACACTGATATAGAGTTAAATAAACTTGGAGTTTCCAGGAAACCCTTTAAGTTTTGTTACAGTGTATCGTTTTTCGTGTAAGTAAGCGGCGACGTGATTCTGTTACGCGGCACATTTTACCAGTTTGAATAAGAACATTTTGAGTCTAATAAACGGTTTCTGTTAAGCAGAGTCCACGCTATTGCTGTTTCGATTACCGGACTAATTAAAATTATTGTTTCAATTGGCCAATAAGTATGTAATATGATATTGATGTAGTACGTTTATGTGTGGTGGTCTTATGGGATTAGAGAACGAGAGCAGCGGAAGAAGAAGGAGAACAAATGCATGACGGGTAATGACCAGTGCCAGCCTCACTTCAGGGACAAACAGGAAACCAACAACAGCTCGTGTGGCTAAGTGTTTTGTGGGCATTGTTTCTACAATATGGCAGCTATTATCATGATTACAAAGCAAGTAAAGAAAACCTTCCTTCACAGTATTAGCCAGATCTAGCGTGAGTATATCGTGAGTATACAGTGGGTCACATACAAACAATACATAGCAGACAGCAGCGTATCTAGCATCTCGTAAATGGGAGGCCAAAGGGGCCAGCTCAGTCACCCATTAATTCACATTGATACCATATAACGACGCAACGGTAACATACGGAAAAAATAAACAAACATTAAATAATTTAATCTATAATAAATAACCCAGAATCCAAATAATTATTAGGTGTTGCAGTGCAGCCATCACTCAGCTAACAAACGCTCAGTGGGCCAATGAAGTTCAAATGTGCTTTTTTCATTGTTTTTTTTCATTGAGCCAATGAGAATTTGCACTCCAGGCCATGTCAAAAAACAATGAAAACATCATTGACCCTTTACTGGCCCCGGTTAACAAACTGATTGGTCCATTGATTGATAGATATCATTGGCCCAATAATTTTCCTTCATGGCAAGCCAATAACAGTTAAGCCAATGGCAGCCATCACTGCGCCAATTATGTTTATAGAGCCATCATTTGCCAAGTCAATTATTTAACAAGAAGATTTAACAAGATTTGCCATCCAAGCCAAAGGCCCAGATGGCAAGTGGACAAGGAAGCCATTGGCTTATCGAGAGTCCAACAATGTTCATCTACTTATAACCCGCCCTCCTGAGATATGTGTCAACCTTGTTTTTAAACATATTCACGCTGCTAGCAGTTACACAATCTGTAGACAATTTGTTCCATTCATTTATTGTCCTCTGTGAGAACGAGTGCTTCCTGATGTCCAATCTACATTGATCCTTTACTAATTTTACCTCATGTCCTCTATTTCTGCTATCCTTCTCGGGTGAGAAAAACATATTTCTATCAATATTTTCATACCCATTAAATATCTTTAAAAAACTTCAATCTGATCTCCTCTTAACCTCCTTGTCTCTAGAGTTGTTAAACCACATTCTTTCAGGCGTTCTTCATATCTAAGGTCACTCAGTTCTGGAATCATTTTAGTTGCTCTCCTTTGTATGCGTTCAAGCGTATCTATATCCTTCTTACGATATGGTCTCCATGCTTGTATACAGTATTCTAAATGAGGTCTAACTATTGCTTTATAAAGAGGTATAATTAATTTTTTCTCTTTTATGTTATGTTTCTTCTAATCAATCCAAGAATTTGATTACCCTTTGAAGCTGCAATACCACACTGCTCTGAAACTTTCATATCAGCACATATTGTAACTCTTAAGTCCTTTTCTTTTACAGTAGTACCCAGAACAGTATCTACCATTTTATAGTTATAAAATGGGAACTTGGATGTAAACTAAGTTTACATCCAAGTTCCCATGTCCTGTATGTAGGCATTTACATTTCCCAAAATTGAACAACATCTGCCATTTCTCAGACCATTTCACTAATCTGTCTAGATCGTTTTGTAACTGTTCTTTATCACCATCATTATTATGTGAGCTGGGCAGGACGCATGCGCGCCATTGACGTGAACGTCCACCGAAACGCAGTTCTTTCGAATAGTATACGTACGTACGACGTGTCGCCAGTCACGATGTGACATACACATGTTCGTCTTCTGTAGATGAAACTGCATTAAATGTATGCTGGAGAACACTTGCAATTATCGAGCAGCAGCATTTCTCCAGTTTGTGAGTAGCGCATTCCCACACTGGAGAAAATCAACAACCTAAAACTAGCATGTGCATCCAATGTGCTTAATAACTGCGCACCTTATTCAGCTGCTTCATATTTACAAGCAGTCATAATTGTGTGCTACAACAATCAAATTTATTTACGTTCATGGAGAAATAAGAGGGTTCATTATTCTGGTGTGACGTTACAACGTCTTGCCAAGCACGCGCGGGGCATAGTTGGTACTTTCAAAGACTTTATAATGGTTATCTTATAATATATTTGGTCACAAGAGTACATTTTATTGGCTGTTTTGCACCTTTTTAAAGTGTGCACCGATACAATTGTGGGACCATACAGATTGCGTGAAAGACGAAGATCGAGACGCGTAGTATTAATTATGAAGATGACCCCCATTCCTTAACGTTTATTCAACTATGCTTGAGGATTAGCTTTCACTGATTGCTCTCGACGACAAAAAAAATACAGCGTATGAGGACAAACAAGAAAATACAGCGTATGAGAACAAACAAGAAAATACAGCGTATGAGGACAGACAAGAATATACAGCGTATGAGGACAAACAAGAAAATACAGCGTATGAGGAAAACAAGAAAATACAGCGTATGATGACAAACAAGAAAATACAGCGTCAGAGGACAAACAAGAACATACAGCGTACGAAAACAAACAACAACATACAGAGTATGAGGACAAACAAGAACATACAGCGTATGAGGACAAACAAGAACATACAGCGTATGAGGACAAACAAGAACATACAGCGTATGAGGACAAACAAGAACATACAGCGTATGAGGACAAACAAGAACATACCGCGTATGAGAACAAACAAGAACATACAGCGTATGAGGACAAACAAGAACATACAGCGTATGAGGACAAACAAGAACATACAGCGTATGAGAACAAACAAGAACATACAGCGTATGAGGACAAACAAGAACATACAGCGTATGAGAACAAACAAGAACATACAGCGTATGAGGACAAACAAGAAAATACAGCGTATGAGGTCAAACAAGAACATACAGCGTATGAGGACAAACAAGAACATACAGCGTATGAGAACAAACAAGAACATACAGCGTATGAGGACAAACAAGAACATACAGCGTATGAGGTCAAACAAGAACATACAGCGTATGAGGACAAACAAGAACATACAGCGTACATTGACAAGCAATTATTGCAACAATGACATACCAGATAATAATACAAGCGTAAAATACATACCGAAAACGTTCTTTTGAGCAAACAAAGAATACCATCTAAATAATTTCCACCATATTAGATGCCGACAGTTCTACAAATGTGATAATGTGAATAGTCAAATCTGATTCTTCATATGTTGAACTTTCCCAAACATTGCTTAACTGTTTAACCGCTTTGGCATCACAGTCCGAATTTTTTTTTTATGAAATTAATCCGATGCATGGTGTCCCTTTTCTTACTGAGCACAGTCAGAAGAATCAGCCTGTTTGGCTGATTGTTTAACAAGATTTTAACAAGATTTAACAAGATTGCCATCTCGAACAACAAGTTCCAGATGGCAAGTGGACAAGGAAGCCATTGGCTTATCGAGAGTCCAACAATGTTATCTATGTGTAGCCCGCCCTTATCAGATATTTGTCAATTTTATTTTTAAACATATTCACTCTACTGGCATTAACACAATCATTTGGCAGTGTGTTCCATTCAATTATCACCCTCTGTGAGAAAGATTACTTTCTCAAGCCCAACCTACACTGCTACTTAACTAATGCTGCTTTGTGTCCTCTGGTTCTACTGTTTTCTTTAAGTTTGAAGAACATATTCCTATCAACATCCTCATAACCATTCCCTATTTTAAACACTTGTATTTGGTCTCCTCTTAGTCTCCTGGTCTCTAGTGTTGTCAAACCACATTGTAATAAGCGACTTTCGTAACTAAGGTCTCTCAATTCTGGAGTCATTTTAGTTGCTCTTCGTTGTATTCTTTCTAGCTTGTCTATGTCCTTTTTACGATACGGCCTCCATGCCTGAATACAATATTCCAAATGTGGTCTAACTATTGTTTTGTACAGGGGTACAATTAATTGTTTCTCCTTATACGTGATAGTTCTCCTAATTATCCCTAGAACTTGATTTCCTTTCGAAGCAGCATTGATTTCCTTTCGAAGCAGCACCAGATTGTGGATCTGTGATCATCCTTGATCAGTATCAACTTGGAAAAAGGCATGTATCCGCTACAGTTACTAATCATCATAGTCATATATAGGCGAAGCAATATGTCCACATTGGGGGAGCATCCCTGAGATCTCTCTTGATCAACATCTGATACATCGTCGATGAGACTTCGCGGAGCCCGACTCAATAGAAGCGAAGAGATGCTCCAAGCGATTAGTCAGTTGGATTATGATCGATTTTTTTGGGGCCCCTTTTTGGGGGCCCTTTTTTTGGGGGGGGGCTGGTACGATGCACCACTTTCACCATGGTTAATTCTGCAATGCCCATAAGTGTGGAAATGATACACCTTAGGGGTGCAGTTTTGTTCCCTCCAGTGTTTGCACCCTAACATCATCTTAATTGAACCCTAATTTATGAGTGTGTACTCGTTTGTACAAATGTGGACAAACAAGAAATTATTTTCGTCTGAAGCCATTCAAAATTAGGCAAAAATGGCTCCGTCTCGTATTACTATAACAAGGCTACATACCCGACCTAACGAACAAAGTAATTTTATTCGATGATTTTAACAACAGTACGCATTGTTATTAAACTACTGCACATATTACCTGAATTTACACATTACATATACGAACATCAAAGAACCTGATTGGCGATGGGCTAAATCAATTGAGGATACAGTTATAACCAACCTTTTTTCGGAATATAATCATGACCCTAAACAGAAGTACTTCCCGTTCACGCGCGGATGTATTATGGGATTATAATAACGTAAAGCATTTTTTTCTGGAATACAAATTAATTGTTATTTAATACCACGTCACGACCGGTTTAGTTAGGTCACGGAATCAACAGACGATATATCAATTGGTCAACTTGCCGTGCACGAGTTACATATCAGGAAATCAGCCGCTTACACCGTCCGAGCAAAAATATAGATAACATTTATGGATATACATTGAACAATTTAGGGAGCATATTGTGTAAAACTAATGCGACTTCTAACGGAAGTACTTCCTATTCATGTGCTGGTGCATTGTGGGGTAATCATTACGCTTTTCAATTAGGTCAACCACATTTTACAAGTATTGTCAAACAAAATGGCCGCCGGCTGCTGGGTGTTCGCCATTGCCATTCTGTGTACGTATTACTTGTACTGTTTGCGATACAAACTTATGTCTTTGTGATACTATATTACAATCAGAACCGTTTTCAACATAATATTCAAACCACATTTCTGAGGCTAGACTCTTTACGTCGAGTTCATAAAGGCGAGCAAGAGTCGGACAAGCGATACCAGTTTACCATGTAAGCTGCTGTTTCTCAATACATGTTTGAAGACACACACTAGCCATTGACTTCGTGTGAATATCACGTTGTAGGTGGCACCCCTGATGTCATTCTTATGGTAAGGAACGCCGCTGTACTGGAGGGAAAAAGAATTCCTTTGCATTGCAACACGGCTGATGAAGAGTATTTTTTAAACATTGTGTGGCTTAAATACAAACATTTAATTTCCGACGGAAGTGTGGACACCGTTGACGGCGGGGTTATCATCGGATACAGTTCAAGTGTGACAAACAAAGCGTTATGCGACCGCTGCCGGTTTCTGACGCTGACGTGGACGAACACGTTGTACGTTGAGAATGCTAACGTTAGTGACGCTGGTGTCTATAGCTGTATCAAAACCGCCACAAGCACCACGACATACGGTCATGTGACGATTTTGCGTGAGTATTACTCTAGTATTATTTCGATCTTGTGCCATCATGGCGCACATGAATCACAACCGTTCAGTGGCGTATTTAGCGGAGGGGCCATTGGGCTATGCCTCCTCTTTGACATGTGTTTGTTAATTATTTCGTATCTTTCCGTTGCGCGGCTACGTGGTAGCTACTGCTACCCTGGTTCCGGATCTGTCACCGAAACCGCGGGTCCCAGTAGGCGCCACGGATCTCGGTTCCACACCCTTCCAAACTCGGCACCATCACAGCAGTAGTTATCAATAATACAGTGATAAATTCTTGGTATTCTATGTTCAACTGTGTCTAATGTGCATTGTGCACCTGCGAATTTAACAACTCTCTGTTGGTGCATTTAACAATTTGAGCAGTCTTCGTCTCCCCCCTCATTCGAGAGTAGATACCTCCCAGTCTCCCATAGAGGTATCGTGGCAGACCTGTACCGTGAATACATAGTCATTAAGAACGGAAAACCAAACAGACACGCGGAAACTAGAACACTGACAGCACTATTGATAGTATGCGAAATTAATGAGTAATTAAGCTTGTCCCCTGCGAGATCATAGACAGGTCACTGCAACCGTTACTGGTTCCGTCTACGGTATTAATCTATTTTTCATTTGTTTAATTTTTAACTCAATAAGGGCATCGGAATGGATGCGAGTCTTCAGTGACTAATTTATTTATTCGTCTATTGCATTTACGCTGCACAATTGTGTGTTGAATGTGCATCTTGCAGTACGTGACGCTGAGCATGTTCGAGTGCGTGCGTGCGTGCGTGCGTGCGAGCGTGCGTGCGTAGTGTTTGTGTGTATGTATGTTGTTCACTTGCCAGCTGCGTGTTTTGTCTTGTACGACAATCTTGTTAGATCTTGTTAAATATACAAATATCTGACGATGTTGTGCTTGGTTACATGAATGTATGCCTGCAGGACACCCCGAATGCCAGCAACCGCCGGCCACCCCCGTCATAGCGAACACAAGGATGGAGTACTCATGTAGCGTGTGTGTTACCGGCAGAGGTGTCCCCAGCATACAGTGGAATGTGACCGCGCTGCCACACACGTCAGCTCAACGGGACACCGTGCTCAGCGGTCCGTTCGTGTGCTCTTCAGCAACGTTACGAGTCGACGCGTCTCCAGAGCGAAATGGCTTCACCTTTGAGTGCCGCTTGACGTTCGTTGTGCCTCTCATCAATGTCTCGAATTATGCGAGAAATGTGCCTGGTTATCATTACACGTTCACGACGACGCTGCTGTCTGTTCTATGTAAGTGACAGCGGTCGCGTATTGGTTAGAAAATGCTTGTTCGTATCCTCTTTCTGTCGTTTCGAAACTTTGGTAATTTCGTTCACTCCACTTAGCTTCAGTTCACTTAGTTAACGCATAGTTAAAGGAAGTGGGTTTGGTTACAGTTATTATGCTATGACAGTACGCGGCAATGCAGTGCGCACATGCACAAACACATGCGCGCACACACGTAGACACACTCCCATGCACGCATTACATGAATTCATGCATACACACGCGTCTGCTAGGTCTGCACATAAATTCATGCACGAACGTGTCCAATGTGCACATGTATGGCTCACCCAGAAAATACACGAGCTGAATACGAGTGACCTGAGCTGACCACTGGGGCGCGGTGGCGTAGTCTTTAATAGATAGAACTCTAAATCGAGGGAATCCGGGTTCGAATCCTCTTGCTTCCGTTTCAAAGCTTGGGAAATTTCGTTCACTCCACGTTGCGTCAGTTCACTCCGCTGTAAAAATGAGTACATGGCTAGACAATGCTGGATATGTGAACGAACAGTCTTCGCAAAATAATTGCAGCGTGGCTGAATGCTTCCAATAGAAGTCTTGTTAGCGGTGGTAGGAACAGGTCTGCCAGGGATGGTTAGTGAAGCGCTTTGAACAGACCCAATAATTAGATACCACGCTATATATGAACGTACCTTTACCGTTATAACTTCAGACGCGCCCACGTTCCTGAAAGTAACTCCGTTGAGACGAACTTACGACGTCGGTGACACTGTGACTGCAAACACGGACGGTAACCCGATCGCAACCATCAGCTGGTTCGACTCGGGAACACTGAGCGCCATCGAAACGGGCCGTACGATGCCAGTAACGCCCGACTTCGCCGGTCGCTGCTACGTGATTGCCGTGAAGGCAGTCAACCCCCTGGGCGGACTTTCAGCCACCCTGCGTTTCCGAGTACCCGGTACGGGGCCTTTTCACAATTGTCGACATATTCAGACAAAGCGTAAAAAGGGGAGGAAGTTCAAAGCCCGCGTACTATTTGTTATAATGTCGGTCGCGTACGAAATCTTACCACCATTACGCCACGTATCACCGCGAGGTTAAAGTCATAGAACTACATTTGTTTTAAATTGCGTAACAGTTGATGGCGCGGCGTATTAATACAGTCCGACATCTTAGATATTCACAACTTCGAGGAAAATAATCATCAATATGATATCATTTAGTTGTTAAAGAAAAAACCGCAAAGCTTTAACGTAATTTTTGAAGGTAAATGTTTGCGAACTTATTCTGGTGGTTGTTATTGTATGTTCTATGCATGCGTTATGTCACAACATTGTTATATTGATATATTTGTCAATCTTGAATATTATCGACATTTTAAAGTATTGATTCGGGAGAGGGGGAGGAGGTTCTGTTAATTAGTACGTTTTGTACAAATAGGGATATGTCGACAATAGTGAATTGTATTGTTCAAATACATCACTTAACCACATATATTCAGTATGACAGTGATTGCCATTTTTTTCATGAGGTATTATAGTGTCCTGTGAATAAAACGCTAGGCACGACATGGTATATGAATAAATGCATGGCTATGCCATATGATACCGGATCACCATCGTTTCCCCCCCCCAAATCAGTTTAATGCTACGTACGAATGCGCTCGGACTTCTCGTGAATACGCGTTCACTGCAGGTAAATAGAGTTCACGACCTCTCTCTCTCTCTCTCTCTCTCTCTCTCTCTCTCTCTCTCTCTCTCTCTCTCTCTCTCCTGTGAACTGTCGTGAACTGATAAACACGAGCGCATTCGAACTCAGCATTGGACTTGTGAAATGGCATGAAACAGGCTGGATGACCTTGTTACACCTGTGTTGCCATGAACCAGAATGGATGACCTTGTTGCACCTGTAATGCCATGAAATAGGCTGGATGACCTGGTTACACCTGTAATGCCATGAAACAGGTTGGATGAACTTGTTACACCTGTAATGCCATGAAACAGGCTGGATGACCTTTTTACACCTGTAATGTCATGGAATAGGCTGGATGATATGGTTACACCTGTAATGTCATGGCATAGCCTGGATGACCTGGTTACACCTGTAATGCCATGAAACAGGTTGGATGAATTTGTTACACCTGTAATGTCATGAAACAGACTGGATGACCTTGTTACACATGTAATGCCATGAAATAGGCTGGATGACCTGGTTACACCTGTAATGCTATGAAACAGGATGGATGACCTTGTTACACCTGTAATGTCATGGCATAGGCTGGATGACTTGGTTACACCTGTAATGCCATGAAACAGGTTGGATGACCTTGTTACACATGTAGTTTGCCTTTCCACTCCTTATTACGCTATGTAGTAATATGTAAATGTTGCCAGTTGTTAACTACTCCTACGTAGGGTAATGGTATAAAATGTCGCATACTTATTCCATTAGGCTATTATTGCGCTCACGTGAATCAACGAATTGATCTAGTTGATTCTCATTTTAAATGATTAATGATTAATAGACTGATATTAGCACTGCAGTGGACTTCATTGAAGGTACGATTAATCTTAGGCGCTGGGTTTCGGTGAGGATTTAACTTCACTAATCCCGTACATAAATAAAGGCGTCGTTTCATACAATCAATGACACCTTCTCCAACTGCTGCTAAACACGGCGTTCCACCAAACAGCTGTGAACTTCAGTGCAACAACGTCAGCTGGTGGTGGATATAACGGCTCATCAAGGAACGTCACTTCCGGTACGCCACTTCCGGCCACCGCAGTGCCGCCACGCACCGGCGACAACGCGGCGAAGCGACGCATAGTGCGAAAAATACTGACTTTCGTTGTCCTGCCTCTCATTCTACTGGTCCTTGTCACCTCTGTGTGTCACGTGATTCGCAAGTCACGTACGTATTGTCACATGTAAACCAGAATACGGCCGCGTGTGTCCGTCAATATGTAGAATAACGTCGTGTTGTAATTGTATTTAACATTTAAAACACGTTTTATATAAATCACTCACCCGCTCGCTCGCTCATTCACTCATTCACTAGTAAACATAAACGTGTGTGAGTGCGTGCGTGTGTGCAGGCTCTAATTTTTTTATATAAAGCCACACACACGCACGAATAAACGCACAAACACACGAACGCACACACACTTATTTTGCGTTTTTAACGGGCCCATGTTCCACAAAAAAATTACACATGCGTATGCGCATGCGCATGCGCAAGCTCAATATCAACGCAATTAATCTCCGACGACGTCACACACCGGCAGTATTATATAGGCCTCCCTGTATGGAAAGACAATAAGTTCTGCGTTTGGATAGTCAGTGGTTGATGGGACAGCGCCTGCTGTGACTGAGCAGACCAGTTCTGGAGTGACAGTCCTTTTGACATATTAGGCGGATGGCAGAACGGGTGCTCTGTTTTCATGATCCCTTCGTTGTTGTCGCCTCTCCATCCAGGTTGTGTTTCGCTTCTCCTCGCTGGCATTCACTCCCTCCATCACTCTCACGCGCCATATCCCGCGTTCTACGGTAGTTGTCTCCCACGACGTTGTATTGACGTTGCAGGCCTTCATATCACGTCTGCACACATCCTTGAAACGAAGCAACGGACGACCTGTTGTTATAGAGCCTATTTTAAGCTCACGTGGCCGAGCCATCGCAAGCGACTCTCGCTGAAGAGAGCATACACGCTGGGGAAGTTTGCCATCTTGAGCACTACTGTGTTGGGGATGTGATCCAAACATTTGATGCCAAAGATGCGCCCGAGGCAATGTAGGTGAAATGTGTTGAGGCGATGCTCCTGCTTGGCATACTTCGTCCATGTCTCACTGCCGTACAGTAGGATGCTGAGGACACAGGCATTGTACACTTGAACCCTAGTGTTCAGTGTGAGTACGCCGTTTGCAGATGCGTTTGTTGATCTCGACATCAGTGGACAGATTGCTGTTGATGGTTGAACCCAAGTAGGCGAAGTCTTGGACAACTTCTAAGGTGTGCTTGTTGGTGGATGGAGCGTTGCGGACATCCATGATGTTCGTCTTCTTGATGCTGATGATCAGGTCAATTTCTTTGCAGGCATGAGCAAACCTTCTATCAGTCTCTGAAGGTTCTCTGCGGAGTGTGACGTAAGTGCATCATCATCAGCAAAGAGAAGTTCACGAATGAAGACTTTGCAGATCTTACTCTTTGCTTTCAGGCGGGCTAGATTGAAGAGCTTGCCGTCCGATCTGGTGTAAATGTAAATATAGTCTTCAGAGGTTCTGAAGGCGTGATACAATACGGGGAAGAAGACGATTCCAAACAGGGTGGGCGCGAGGAGACAGGCCTGTTTGACTCCGCTTTTGATGGGGAAAGCGTTTGAGACTGCTCCGTCATATCGCACTGTGCTTTTCATGTTGCTGTGAAATGCTGTGATCACGCTCAGCAGCTTTGGCGGACAGCCGATCTTTTCCAGTAGTTGGAACAGGCCACGCCTACTAACAAGGTCGAAGGCCTTGGTCAGATCGATGAAGGCAATGTTACAGTCGCCGCGGTCACCCTTGTTCTTGTACAGGGTGATGATGATGGCACCCCGCATGTCTTGAGGCACTGTACCATCCTCCCAGCACTGGCAGAGAAGTTCATGGAGTTTGGTGAGCAACACAGGCTTGGCACATTTTATGATTTCTGGGGAGATGCCGTCATTTCCCGCGGCTTTCCCGTTTGCCAGGCGATCTATGGCGTCACTGAGTTCTTTACATTTACACTATACACTCATTACTCGGTTTAGTAACCTAATCAAGTATTGTAAAATTCAACCAGATACTACAATAAGTGTAATTCGATATCGCAAACGAGCAGTATTATTTTCTTGAAATGTCATGAGAAATTCGTAAATAGACTATTTTATGACGCACATGCAAAATCCGACATTCCTGGACCTCAGCGTCGTCATATTTCTTCAACATAGTTTTTTCTAAAAAGATTGACAGTTCACATCTTTGTCCGCCATGACGAAACGTCCATCGTGACTTTCTTTTCGACGTCTGTCACTTCCATGTCCCGCTTCGCGACCTCAATCTTATCATTTCTTTTAAAAGTTGGAACTACATTTACAAAACATCGGTTACCTGCAGCCTTTTATATAGCATTGTCGGCTCTCCTACGTATAGCATGCCCGACCCACCGGGGTCGTATTCTTCTCAGTTTATTTAATAAGCATCTCTTTGTAATATACATCTCCTTTCACATGTCTTCTCTCTATCACACATATCCTGTGTTCACGTAACTCTTGCAATACAAACTGTTTGATAGTAATTACCGCTTCGTGATCTTAGTTGGCAGATTTAGACATGCTATGGGCGTTTCTATTATGAAAAATGATGTAGTCATGTCGTTAGTGTGGGAACAGTATCTCACCACTTGTACTTCTCTGAATTTTTAGGTGGAAGAAAACGAAACACAACATCAGCAGCAGCTGCTGCAGTTTTAGGAACAGCAGCAGCT
Organism: Lamellibrachia satsuma; assembly: GCA_033239005.1. NCBI lineage: Eukaryota > Metazoa > Annelida > Polychaeta > Sabellida > Siboglinidae > Lamellibrachia > Lamellibrachia satsuma. The sequence goes on along the minus strand of BSQZ01000003.1, from coordinate 17,648,698 downwards.
GCAGCAACAATCGCAATGAATGAGAGAACAACTCTTATAGTGAGAAGATCGGGTAATCCGCCACCCATGTCTCCAACGAAGGAGACTCCCAAATGGCCGTTGGTGACAAAGGACACTGTAGACATGGAAAGAAAGACTAACAACTCAAACGCGACACACCAAGCTGTTATCGACAGAACGCGACACAAGGAACCGACGCAGCGTGTTGAAGTTCCGGAGAAACGCAGACGAAACACTAACGATGCGTTATTAACGAAACGGGAAAGAAGTGCAGCTGTGCCAGGCACAGACAGGAAGAATAGTGTTCCCAAACAGCGACGAGAAAGTTATTGTCCTGAATTGCGACGCGTAGCCAAGAATGGGGAAGTCAAGATGACTAACAAGAAGAAACAGAAGAAGACGCCGCCGCCGACGACGACGAAGCAGGGACACAAACACAGCGCGGTCAAGTGACTGCATTAGTCAAGCACATCTTCAGACGAAAGCAGAATGAAGCAAACACGCCATGCTTATGATAGAATCACGCGCAGTACGCACCCACGTCTACACGATGTGGTTATCGCCAGCACCTCTTTCGCTTAATTAATATGTTTAAGACGTAATATAATTTCTAACCGTTTAATTAGAGGTCGTTTGGTGTGGACGTTAACTGTGTGGAAACAGAAAAGATCGGTGTACAAATTAATACATTGGAGAAAATTGCACCCTCCGTTCGACTTAGTTATCAATTATGTGATTCCTACTACATTTGGCGAACTGTAGCTTAATGGTTTTATTTTTAAATAGTGTAGGTGTGGGTACTGAAACTACGGCTTCGTGGTGTGACCAACGCAACGTTGCTGCTGCCCAGCCGCTGCAATTAGCTCGGACATATGCTGCGCTTGGAAGAGTTGCGCACCGTTGGGAAAGTGTTCGTGTTCTATATCGTCTTCGTTCGTCCCGCAACCTACAACGTTCTTGATGGGACTCTCACATATATTGATGTCCGCTACGAAGTCCCCAACTCATACACGACTTGTATAGTATTCTTCTTCTTCTTCTTTATGCTAGACAGCCACCAGCCATTAAGCAGAGTCCGCTTGGAGATTTTGCTGCACAAAATATTTAGATCCATGCAGCACAAGCACAGTGTCTCAGCTTCAAGTTCATGATTTTGTTTATTATTTTAGATGAGAGTATGGCAATAATTTCCATGTGTAAGTGTGTATGGCTATCGTAGACACCAGCACGATTATTCTATACCAAAATGCCACTGAAGAAAGTTGTCTTCATATGGAGTCTTTTATATGATGTTGCAACAGTGCATGCAGTTTTATACAAGGTGCTCATCGTTCGATTCATTGGCGTCGGAACAGCCGATTTTAATCCATATGAATCACAAACTAGCTGAGGTCTGTACACACCAGTTGCCGTTGAATACCTTTACCTGTAACACAGAATACATTTGAATAGTTATATCAGATGATAAAATTTACAAATAAGAAAAGTACATTGTAAAACAGAAAATCTTGCACGAACACGAACACAAACCGGATCTTCTAAAATCTAAGATGCTAAAATAAAACAACGATAATTAAGAAAACATTCAAGTTGGCATAAATGGTAACTGCAAATTAAAATTAACGAAAAAAAAGTGGCGAATATAATAATAATAAAAAATAAAAATAATACATAATCAATTATTAAAGTGAAAAGTATATAAGTATTTGCAGCTTGGTTATTAATAGTGAGCACTGGAAGGCGACCGAACATAGGTATATACAAATACACAACAATTATTTATTATTCATAATAAAGTATTAATTTTCAATGCATGCCTTAGAAACACTACACAACTCACACCAGGTATTACAATTTACAATTTATATAATCAGTAAAAAAGGTATGTAGTAAAACGCCACCAAAAAACCAAGTAAAACGTAATTTTTGACATAACAAGTAGTAAATACTGATGCACAAACTACACAAATACGTATATAACAAATGTCGTAAACAAAAGGTGCCAGCAATTAATTGTTGAAATGTGGATTGCTCGGATTACGATTCTTTGAATCGATTTCATATTTGAGTATTGCAAATGACACGTACCATGACGCTGTCAAATCATCTTGCAAAAATTAACTTCGTAATTGTTAACATAAAAATGCTGACGCATGGACAAACCTAATACATTTGTAATAACTGTTATCAACAGAACATGCAATTATTTCACTGCAGAAATACGGATGTCAACGGATTACGATGCTTCGAACGGTCTTTAGAAACTCGTTCAAGCGAAGCCACATACCGTAGATTCTGAAAGCCAAAAACATAACAAATTAGTGCGCACAAGGTCAGGTTCATAGAGATAGATAAAGTCTACAGCTATCTCTATGCCTATGGTCAGGTTGCCCACGTTTTCCCGAGAAACGGCAGCTGTGCACTACAATAATATACACATCATTTTGAATCTAAGTAATTATTGTACTGTTCTTTTTTTATTCATTTAACTTTCTTCTTTAGATTATTACAAAAACTTCCTTACTATAGGAATGAAAAAAATCCGCGCCCATAATGTAAAGAAGACATTCATTGATCGACATGAAGGTAAATAAGCTCAGCCACATCATCTGCATACTAAGTATTTTGGCTTTTTCCTCGACCATGTGACGCGAGAGTCACGCCAACAAACTAAATATGGGACAAGGGAAACGATGCTATTTTGGTCGACGAATATAATGTGACGCAATGGCATTGAGTGAATGGCAATGCCAATGCCAAGGCAATGGCAAAGATTTGACTTGACAATTTAATGAATGAGCCGGCACTCAAACTTCTAGCTGCAACGAACCAATCTTTAAGCCCTCACAATATGGTTCTCTAGTACTGTGTAACCACCGCCACAAACAATTACTATTAAGCTAATTGCCATTACGGTAATACTATTTTTATTAATGGATTTCAGAGATGAAATCGGTGATAAATTATTTTTTAAAGGAAATATTGAATGCTCCCTTCCCATCATTCCTCGCAAAGCGCTGTGTTGAAAGCCGAGCAAAACGTTGATCAGCGTTATCGTTTTCGAGTGAACAAGCAAGGTCAGTACAAAATGACTGGTGTTGTCATGTTGTAATTGCATCGTTTGGTTGGTATATAAATGGTCTAGTCAAACGCAGAACCTGTGTATGTGATGATATTCTAGTTATGATTTACATTGATAGCAAGTACCGGAACTGAAACTGGCTGTGACTGTGTATGTTTTTTAGGTCTCGCATCTTTACTCAAGACTAGAGTAGAGTAGAGTAGGTACCAGTTGTCAGGCGCAATGCAAACTAAATACGCATGGCAAATTTACAACTAAAATGCGAGGAATGTGTATGTATCGATGTATCGATGATGAGGTACCCTACCATACAAGGCAATAATGATTAGAGGCCGTAGCAGTTTCCGGAAACGGCGTGGCCCGTGCCGTGGCCGTGCCCGTGACATCTTGTTGAAAAGGGCCACTGACAGCGACAGCGTCTGTGACAGTGGCATTGAAGTTAGAGTTTTTGATAATCAATTTCCGTCAATCAAAATTCTTGCTTGTCAACGACGAGCTCAGCCCGCCAATCTAACGGCTGATGGGTCTCGAATCTAGTTTAGTTCATGACTTCATATTTTGGTTAGTTATTCATTCCCCATTTCTCAAACTGTCAGACGCCTCCATGCCATGGCCATGGGCATGGGCATGGGCATGACAATTCAATGTCAGCACTGCTACTGTCTGGTAGTGTCAGAAACAATGCACATGCGTGACATGTGTCACGTGTTCCACAATCATTCAGTGCAGTGTGTGTTGCAGTGATGGGCCTGATATGGCGACAGTTCTGGGCACTCACATGGAAGAACTACATAATTAATCGAAGGAAGCCCATCACTACGTGCCTTTTAGTATTCATGCCGACGTTGTTTCCCTTAATAATCGTATTTTATCTGAAGAGTGGATTAATGATCACTGCTAAAGACGTTGAATCGTGGCTACCTGAAAAGCTAGACTTGTGTTTCAAGCATGGCAATCGAATGAGCTTACACTGTACCAGCAGGATGAGGCGACTTACTGTGTACTATTCGCCTGATGTCCAAGTCACACGAGATATTATGGCGTATATAAACAAAGGCCTACAACATAAATTAGGTAAGACTGCCATCAGCAACACACTATATCCTGATTGCAAATATCGTCATTAATGTTAATTACCTTGTTAACAGCCATTAATCCTTTGACCTATTAAAATCGCCTTCAAGAAAATACATACATTTTTTGCTTTATGATTTATAGTCACTTTGCCTTATATATTTGATACTTAATAATACTATACTGCATTGATTTAAACAAATTAATAACATAGCGAATTCTTCATACCAAAAACGAACAATATATTATATATTGATATGTGTCTGTTTTGTGCAAGTTTAAGTACTTGCTGTAAGTAACCATTAAAATACTATATGCTAATTGTAATTATTTACAAACATTCAAAGCAGTTCTAAAATCAACCGATAGTCTACATGACGTTTAACTGTACGCAATTAAAGTTAACCACTGTGGTAACTAAACTATTGTTCATTTAAGAAAACGCCATTTCGGTTTAACAGTATAACATGTTTATTTAGTGTTGACAGGTTTTCCAAACGAAGATAAGCTGATAACAGAATACCAGAATGTCTGCACAGACTTGGTATGTGACGTCATCGGAGGTGTTGTTTTCACGAACTTAAAATCGGATGGTTTCACGCTACCACCAAAAATCAAGTATAAAATAAGAATGCAGTCAGATGGCGAAATATCACGTACCTATTGTTGGATACCATTTATGAAATATCCTGATCCTAGGCCATATGAAAGGGGAGGTACGTTTCAGGAAGTATTGCTTAACATCCTACTAATGTGTCTTTGCTGCTGCAAAAGTTTATACTTGTGCTGCTACGTCGAAACAATGTTCAAGTAATTCATCACTAATTGGTAATCGTCCAGGTCAAATACCTTATCTGAACTATATATGTTGAAGTTGAAAAGAATCTTTACAAAAGTCTGCCTTTTCATGAAGAAACAAAACAAAATATAAAAACAGTTACCTGCAACATCCTTTGTGCCAGAGCAGTAGCGAGGAAAAGTGTCGCGACCCAAGAAGAAGTGCATGCAGTCACACCCATGTTTGCTGGAGCTGACTAAAAGAATAATAATCAACATTAAATTAAACACTAATGCTTCAGCCAGAACACGCTCATATGGTATGACATGCGGATATGGGAGTGACATTGAATATAATCATGTTTCCTTGCTATGACAACATTAAATATAATTCAGTTTTCAGAAAGTGAAGGTTGAACTACATAATTGGCATGTACCGTAACATTTTTCATGTGGCCTTTAGAAAAATTACCGTTCACTCTTGTAATCTGGGAATGTTTGCAGATTATTTTGACCACGGATTCTTGTTCCTGCAACATCGCATCGATATGGGCATCATTGACCAGCAGAAACCCTCGGTAAACACGAGCAGGTTCAAAGTGAACATGCATCGCTTTCCACATCCACCGTATGAAGTAGTTTACGATCCAGGTAATTTCGACATGATGTTTCTTATTAGGTGTGTTATCAGTACTAAGAAAATGCCCATCTTCCGGAAGGGATAACTTAGTAGGTCGTGTTTACCAGATTACCATGATACACAACATTATCAGATAAATATCCATCGACGCCTTCCTTTTTTGTTGGAATTCAATTTAAATATACCCCAAACTGGCAAAGCAATCAGTATCACCAGTCTGACATCGACAGATAGACGAGTTCAACAACTTTTTAAATAACGAACGTAACTATTGCCAAGACGCCCCCTGCCCCCATGTAACGCTCCGTAACACCTATATGGACACCCCACCCATCTGAGCGTGGCATTCTTTATGGATGACCCACTAATACTAAATAATCGAAACAATCCACTCTGCTCGTTAGATTGGACAACTTTCGAACGTGTGAATAAACTTGTGTTATGTATAATTTGTGTTATGTATAACTTGTGTTATGTATAACTTGTGCCATTTGTAACTTATTCCATGTGTAACATTGTCATGTGCAACTTGTATCATGTATAACTTGTGTTATGTATAACTTATGTTATGTATGACTTGTGTTCTGTGTAACTTGTGTTATGTATACCTTGTGTTATGTATAACTTGTGTTCTGTGTAACTTGTGTTATGTATACCTTGTGTTATGTATAACTTGTGTTCTGTGTAACGTGTGTTATGTATACCTTATGTTATGTATAACTTGTGTTCTGTGTAACTTGTGTTATGTATACCTTGCGTTATGTATAACTTGTGTTCTGTGTAACTTGTGTTATGTATACCTTGTGTTATGTATAACTTGTGTTCTGTGTAACTTGTGTTATGTATACCTTGTGTTATGTATAACTTGTGTTCTGTGTAACTTGTG
>BSQZ01000003.1:17632239-17637239 GCA_033239005.1 Lamellibrachia satsuma | reverse complement strand
ATATGTGTGTGTGTGTGTGTGTGTGTGTGTGCGTGCGTGCGTGCGTGCGTGCGTGCGTGCGTGCGTGCGTGCGTGCGTGCGTGCGTGTGTGTTGCTTTGTGACAGGTTCTGAAATCACTCGATCATTGTATTTCATATTAGCAATCACTTGGATGGCGGTCATATAGACAATTTGATGACGTTACTTGACGAATTGGTTTGACAGTCAGCACGTAATCTGACAATTCGATGACGGCGAGTTACTCTGCTAGTTAACATGTTGTCTGTTTCAGATATTTCTCAAACTGGTCGGAGTGAAAACGTGGGTTCAGCGGCTCACGTGGCTCATAGATTATGCTATTGCATTAATCGTAACTGTCTCTGTCACCACGGCCATATCGTGTGTCCCCGTGACACTCAAATACGCCGAGGAATATGATTTGCATACGATCGCGTCGCGGCCTATTCTCGATAATGCCGACCCTTCACTAATATTTTCCCTTATGTACGCATATGTGTTTTCTTCGCTTTCCTTCGGTATTCTCGTGAGTTGCTTCTTCAGAAATGGTAAGCTGCCTACTTCTCTCAGAAGTGTGTTTGTAAATGTAACACTTCCTTATAGCCGCAGCCACCGTACACTGATAATCATGTACATATCTCATATAAGATTTGCTTCGTTTGCTGCGATCACTGTCTCGGCGGCCCAGAATAAAGTGAACAGAAGAAAGAAATGTCATTATATGACGTCATCCAGTGTCATGTGTCTAACTGTAGACACAATGTGACATACATAAGTGTCACGTGACAGACCCCTGTCATAGTGTGACATCATCCAGTACTTGTATCACGATTAGTATATGTATTACTTAATATGACATAATTGCTATGTTACTACTGAACTATGTATTACTAGGTATGGTGGAAATATTATATTTGTACTGTTATTTTGTGTTGCTAGGTATGGTGGACTTGCTATATTTGTACTGTTATGTTGTATTGCTAGGTATGGTGGACATATTATATTTCTACTAGTATTTTTGTATTGCTAGGTATGGTGGACATGCCATATTTATACTGGTATTTTGTATTGCTAGGTATGATATATTATTACTGACAGTACTGAATGTGGAATACGTATTACGTTACTACCTACAGCTGTGTGGTGTACTTGTTGCATTATAACTGATATTTGAATTATTGGGAACTACGGTTGTCGCCTTGTCACTGCAGCGGCCACAGCGACTTGCGTGGCAACGGTGGTTTGCGTTGGTTTGGTCGCGCATACCATAATTGCACAAGACGAATATCCAAGTGGTTTCTTTATGGAGTTGACTTCCTACATGAACTTCCAATTTGCCTGGGTGTATGCAGTGCGCCTAATATACGTTTTTCAAGACACAGGCGAGTGTGTTTCTCAATTTCGCAAAAAAAAACATATTGCTTACGTAACAGGCTGAACAGTTAGCTGTTGTTTATTCCATAATGTAATAAAAGTGACAAAATGTAATAAAAGTGACAGATGAGTAGTGGGTATGACCACCAATGCATACGTGTACATAACGTGTGACGTTGATGTTTTGTAGTTCATGAAATATAAAGATTAGATACTGTTGTGGAAAATGCTTCACGCATTATGCCTCTTGATACACCACTGCAAGCTTCAGTAATGGTGCAATAATTATGATTAAAATTTTTTTTGTAATATAATATATCAGTATATTTTTTTAATTAGTAAAATTAGTGTGGCTCAAAAGACAATGACCAAATTTGGTCTCATGTGCCATAGACTTTGTTAAGGTTGACTCTTAATTTTGTTTTGTACTGTTCAATGTTTTATTTAAAGCTTTGTTTAGTAACCGTTGTCGGGATGATGAGATTTCCTAGGAAATACATTACTTGTTATTTATATATATATTGGAGCTGCGTGTAAGACGTTGTTGTTCGTCGTATTTCAGGTGCCACTCTTGAATGGAGCGCCATTCATCACCACGTTACTGTCCAAGAGAAATTTACAATGCTGCATTTAATCATCATGTTCTTTGTCAATAGTTTTCTCTACTTTATAATTGCGATATACATCGATGCAGTTTTCCCTGGCAAGTGCGGTATTCCACAGCCATGGTACTATCCTTTTTGTGTAAGTTCACGTCACACTCCCCGACAGTGGCGCCACTCTGGATGTCACCAATGCGACAAATTGATTATCAATTCAAAATGTACAGTTGCGGAGTGGCATAAATGACTGGTTGGCTGAATTGTTGTTTACGACATGTTATGTCACTGCTACTGCGCACTTGAGTAGACGCAACATAGCGTCACACAAAAACGAAAGTCATTTTGTTCCTATGCATATTTTCAATGCATCAACCACAAGTGTATGCAATTGAAATTGAGTTATTTGTTGACCAAAATTAAGAGTTTACCAAATGAAGTAATGATGTGCAGAATTTTAAAATGAAGAAATGTAAGTCGTGCCAGTAGTGAAATGGGGGCGGCGCCACTGGTGTGGCTTTATATAAGTGTCATATATAATCAGTGGTATGCGTAATACATTTGTAATTCATAACGTTCATACTGCAGAACGTCGTTAGTCGTTGAGTAATGATGAAGGTGTTGCGTAAAGTCACACCTTCCAGTAAACGTTGCATTAACCAGATAACTACTACATCGACGGCATATAAACATACTACGTATAATTTGTATTCAAGCCAGATAAACATATTTAAATTTACTGTCGAAACAATAAGCATAATATTGCTTATTGCTTTCGAAAGATAATCCGTTGATTTTGAGCCATTTTATTATACGTAGAATAGTTTGACGTGGGGGGTGGGGTGATTTTCACATCTGCCAGTCGCCAGCAATATCCAAGTGGTTTCTTCTAGTGCATACACGTTTAAAACCACACTGTATCAACTAATACATCAATTACCTGCCAAAGAAATATATCATCACATTGAATCAGTGGTTTCCCAGAGTTTTGTTGCCAATTAATCCTGACAGTTGATTGGGCGCGAGGAAAGGCTGCAGCAAAGTCCATGTTACAATGGATAGCATGATGAATCGTATACATGCTTTTTATTATTGAATTAAATAAGGAATTACAACGTCTAATAAAAATGTGAATATATAAGAAAACGATGTGATGATTTAAGTAACTAGATTGTGCATAGTCGCAGAAGAAGCCTACTATAGATTTATGCACATCAAATTTTTTCTATGTATATTCTCGTGAATATGCAAAGTTGGTGTAACAGCTGCGCCTTGGTAATTTGCACAGGTTTTAGATTTGTACTTATCGTGCATGACCTTGTGCTTCCGAAGAATACAACATAATTGTAAGGCGTCATTTGTTTTTAATTTCAGCCTTGCAATAACTAGTAAGTATGATAATAATAAAAATGTATCTATAAGCATAACACAAATGACACATTTAGAACATCCTGCTCCCTCCACCTACCGATACCCACATTTTAGAGGTCCTCCCTGAAATGTATCGTGTCATTTTAAAGGTCCCTCGTCAAATTTACTGTATCATTGTAAAGGTCCTTCATTACATTTATCGTATCATTTTAAAGGCCCTTCCTCAAAGTTATCATTTATCTTATCATTTTAAATTTCCTTCCTCAAAAGTATTGTATCGTTTTAAAGGCCCTTCCTCAATTTTATCATTTATTGTACCATTTTAAATGTCCTTCCTGAAAATTATCGTATCGTTTTAAAATACCCTTTTTTAATTTTATCAGTTGTCGTATTATTTTAAAAGTCCTTCCTCAAATTTATCATTTTAATGGTCCTTCATCAAATTTATCATCATATTAAAATCCTTCCTCAAAATTATTTGTTTTCTATCTTCTCTTCTTAGAAACATTTAAACAAATCCACTCTCTCTAGTATCCACAACGATCCGCTCGTTTCTACAACAGTAAAAAATGGTCCTGCTCTATATACTTTGCCACCAGGTTATTAACACTTTCGAAGTTACCCGATCTTCCGACGGTTTTACCGAAAGTACTCAATCTTTTGCGACTAGCCACACTTCTTAAATTGTAGGATATCCACTCGATGTCCACATTCGTATGCTTAACATTGAATTCTGAGAACGAGGCAGCCGTGCACTGGATGGATATATCACAATAATAAGATTACCTGATTGGTCTTTTTACATTTTACCATGGTATATCAATTCAGATAACGTACAGCTGCCGGCGCAGCAGTATATATTTATAAATGTATGAAGTGAAAAAGTATGCTTAAGTGTTAATTTGCCGTTATAATTATAACAGGAATAACATACTTTTTATTGATGTCACTCGAGTGTCACCGGCCTTGCAACATCATTCGTGCCTCCAACACTCGTGATGTTATTTGGCTGGCAACACTCTTGTGACATCAACAAAAAGTGTATTATTCTCTAATTAATCATATTGGTATTCTTGAATCCAGCTTTGCAAAAGTAGCGATATCAGAAGAGACGAGTACCATGACGTTGAAAGAGAGACGGGGGAAGAAGGAATATTTTCCGAGATTCCTGAAGAAGATTTACATGTTGGCATTCGGATAATAAACTTACGAAAGGTTGGGACATTTGCATTGACTGAAATAACGCCAGTATAATGTTCCTTGTATTCATGTGCACGCAAACATACAAACGCCACATGAAAAGATAAGTTTTGCTGCACTTGTCATAAGGGTAGTTGGGATCTCCAATAAAATAATGTATTGAGAGTAAACGAAACGAGTGTAGTGACGCTCACATTTGAGAAAGCGCGCTTGCATGCGTGCGTGAAAACGTTGTTGTTGACTGGTTAACTTTTTGCACCAGGTTTTTGGATATGAGGAGACCAGTGCAGCTGTTCTAGACGGAGTGAATTTGACCGTGTACGAAGGTCAAATAACCGTCCTGCTGGGTAGAAATGGCACCGGCAAGTCTGTCCTGACGGAGATCCTTACAGGCATGAACGGCATAACACAACGTCATGACATTTCGATATATATATATATATATATATATATATATA
>BSQZ01000003.1:17587239-17624739 GCA_033239005.1 Lamellibrachia satsuma | reverse complement strand
TGGGAAGCAGTTCAACTCGCCGCTGGTCAAGACAATTAACGTCGGTGCGTTGCCTAAACATAAGACAAACCCAGTCGTACAAAACTTTCTACTGGAGGTGATGAAGCCAAATAGCTACAAGTACACGTACGGCTATATGGTGGCGGCGCAGTTCGACCACGACACTAAAAGTAAAGAGGTTCACGCGGTCGCGATGTACAACTATGAGGTCTACCACACACCAGCGATCAGTCTGAGCCTTGTAGACAACGCACTACTGAAGCACTTCGTAGGTGCAGAGTATTCGATCGAGACACAGAACAATAACCTAGTGCCTGTCTATTCGACAGCCATCGCGGAAAAGAAGCGTATGCGAAACGAGATCAAGGCCAAGTATACCGTCATTTATTACAATGTCGAGACCTACCTGGCCTTCCTGGTGCCATCGTTTCTTCTCGTTACGAACTTCTTTTTGATTTATTTGGTCGACGAACGAGAGAGAGGCTCGAAGCACCTGCAGCTGATGAGCGGTGTGCACCCGACGACGTTCTGGTTGGCCATATTTGTTGTCGACTTGCTTGTCTTGGGGCTGTCGACTGGCGGCACCATTCTCGCATTCTCCATCACGGATTCTCAAAGTATGGTCTGTCGCAGTTGTATCTTCTATATCTTGGTTATCTTCCTACTCTTCGGGTGTGCCATTCTACCAATTACGTACATCGCAACGTTGTGCGTGTCTAAGGGAGGAATTGGTGTCTGCGTGCTTCCCATATTTACCTTGACTACAGGTAGGGAATGACTTGGAGGAGAGAAACCCATACATTAATCGCATTGTCAAACACAAGACATAGTGCACAGATCCGATTGTGAAATAACCGTAGTCACTGAAACTATTCAACATTGTATGTGTCTTATTTTAACACGTGAACTGGGGTCGTATTTTCTGTTATTAGGTTCGCTGTTGAATTTTGTGAAGACCGGATTGAATTTGAATTTGGACGACTTTTTTATGCGTCTTTGCCTATTTTTGTCTCCGGGATTTGCTTTCACCCAAGCAATCGAACTGTTCTCATACAACTATTGGGTACAGAAGAAATGTGCCGATCCAGTACAGGTAGCGAAATGTGCAGCTCAAGAGATCGATCCATGTTGCCCTGGTAAGGTGAACTTTGTGTCACTGGAATAGCCATCAATATACACATGTGTAATAGCGTGTCACCCCCATAGTTCTAGCGTACACATTGGTCAGAGTGGTGAGACGGGATTAATGTATGAGATCATAGTGTGCATGGGATGTAGTATGCCACACAAACCTTTATTCATGCGTTACTTATGCAGTGTTCTGCCCAGGTTTTCAAAAGTTCAGGGTGCCATTAAAAAGGCATGTAGAGCGGGGTGAGCAATGGTTAAAAGGGCACTTGCGACGCGCGACTAACTAGTTAACATGATACATCAGGCATTGCTCCGAGAACCAGGCTTTGGCTGCTGCTGGCACACACTCCTCAAACATAGCGTCACTGCAGTTAATCTTGATGAGCAGGAGAGCCTGCAATGTTTCCGTATTCAGTCGATTGCGATGTTTCGTCTTCATCGGCGCCAACTGACTGTCTTTGTGAAGACTCACAGAAAGCATTAGTGATATCGGTAGGAAATATGTACAAAAACAAACGTGACATACTAAATTACTCATTAGTAGCCACTACTTAATCTGTATTTAAAAACAACAGTTGCCATTCCAATCATCACTACTCTCGTCCAGTAGGCCTACTTACTAGTAGTACTACCATTATAGAGGTGGTACGTGCCATTATTTTCCACAATACAATTGAAGGCTAACTTTTGCCTAAAATGATTTACAATTGTATCATCACAGTACGCACACACCACCACTGCATATTTTTACGTCGACGAATGTCAAATATGCCAAAATTCTGTCGACGTGAAAACATGAGGTGGGCGATAATAGATGACAAATATATGTTAAAATACAGGTGAGCCCATATTCTAGACAAGTGACTATTAGTACCACTAACAACTTACGAAATCCGCCGATCATAACATATATCACAATAGTGTAAATAGCCCGGCCCACCAGAGTCGGCTGCACTTATTTGTTCAGTTATGTTGTCATCATTACATAAACCCAATTCCTTAAGTCAAGAGCAAGGCTAAGCCTTAGCAAAGCGACCGTTTGAATCTGTGTGAATTTCTACGCATTCAGATTAATTTTACCAAACTTTCCTCTGCACGGCAGCTAAAGGAGCGAATATCGAAGTTATGGATTGTTGCTGCTTTGCTGCGAAGTTATATTTCTTTTTCTTTCGCTCCATTCGAGACATCGCGGAAATCGGATTTGTTTCGAAAGTTTCTGAGCCGCGTGTAAACTAGTACCGCACGTGACTGTTTTTGAACCAGTCAGCTTGTAATCTGCATGCTGATTGGTTAGAAGCTTACAGTGAGGAGCAAGCGGCTGTTGAGCCTGAGGCTGCCGTGCGAACAAAAATAAACCGCAATGCCAAAATATTTGGGCGTCACAAAATAAATGGCAGGGCGTCACGAAAAAATATGAAAAACCTATAGCAGGGCGTCATGTAAAATAGGCAGTGCTTTCTTTTTGGTATCGAAAAACACAGGGCGTCACCAAAAAAAGGCAGGACGCAACGTCCTGCAAATTCGACCTAGGAAGAACACTGACTTATGTGTGCATTTCGCATGTGGAGTAACTATTAAATGGGACAGTTTGTGCATTTCAACGACATTGTGATTGAAAAAGCACACACGCACACACACGCACACACGCACACGCACGCACGCGCACACACACGCACACACACAGGCACGCACATACACAGGCATGCACACACACACACATACACGCGCGAGCGAGCGCACAACAAACACAAATACACATACACGGATAAGCGCACACGCACACGCACACATGCAAACGCACGCACGCAAGCACACACACACACACAATTACAGGTACACACATAAACGCACCCGCACACGCAGACGCACGTACACACACACACACACACACACACATTATTATCGTTATCATCATCATTCATAATGTTCGTCAATCAAGAGTGGACGATTGCAGAGACGTGTCATATGTCCGATGAGTGTCTCCGATTCACGGCACATATATTCAGTAAGAAAGGCATTGGTGAGAACCTGCTTGGCCTCGCCGTTCACGGAGCTGTCGCCATGACTTTCCTCGTCCTCTTTGATAATGGCGTCTTCCACACACTGTGGCATCAGCTGATGTGTAGAGGACTAAGAGCAGACGTTCGTCGATGCCAGTTGGACGTTGCTGATGATATCGAAGAGAACTTGGATTACAAACTTGTGGGACCGCCTCCCCATGACCCGTTGGGCGTAACTGGTGGAACCATTAGGATTTTGGAGGAGCAACCTACTGGACCGTCTTGTCGAGACGAGTTGGACGTCACTGATGATTGCACCGTCACTGGTGACAGCGACGAGATCTTGGAGCGTCAACTTTTCGCATCGTCTTCCATGGTATGCAGTTTACATCATTGTGAACATAAATTTGAAGCTAAACAAAAATTTTAATATGGCAGATGGTATTTGATGTTGTTAACTATAAATTTGTTACGCCCAAAACGTGGGGACATAGAGGGAGAATATACGATGTGAATACTAAACTAAATCTGACGATCAAATAAAATTACAAAAGAGTAAGAATTAATGCTGACATGAAAGCTTCAGTGTAATGTGTGATTGTTGCCGCCGCGATCTAAATAAAATAGCGATTACCTAATGTTTACATTACCGACACGACAACTAACAGCAGGAAAACGTTCTACACTTAAACTACGATTCGGGTTCTTTGTATTATAATAGCTCTTCAGTTGTTTGTCTTGTTTTTCTTCTTGTCCATGTGTAGACTATGGAGGGACAAGGACAGAATGCAGTCGTGTTGTTCCGATTGTCGAAGAGGTACAGCTGTCCTTGCATACCCTATCGGAGACGGTATGCCGTCAAAGATCTCACGTTCTGCGTCAAGGGTGGCGAGTGTTTCGGTCTGCTCGGCGTCAACGGCGCCGGAAAGAGAACCACTTTCGAAATATTGGCGGGGAAGCGTGGCGTTAGCTCCGGGTCAGCCTCCATGACAGGACACGATGTGACGACCTATGGTATGGAGGTAAGCTAGATAAGTTTTAAATGATCCCTGCTTTTTTAAATGGTCCTTTACCTGGTTTTAGAAGACCCCGTTATTTTATGAAATGATCCCTTACTTTATTGAGACGATCAGCTGATTCATTTGTAATGACAAGTTACATTTTTTAGTATGATCCCTGAACTTTTTGGAGAACTTGATTTTTTAGGTAAAGGTAATTGTCATCATCTTCGTCATCATCATCATCGAAATAACCATCATCATCATCATTATCACTAAGAACGCTTAATTGTCTTCATATTCTTCTTCATCATCTTCATAACCATTTATCACTCTCATCATCACCGTCATTATCATCATCATCGTCATAAACATCATTATGATCGTCACTAAGATGACCCCTTCATTGTCATCATCATCAAAATTGTTTATCGCCATCATCATCACCTTTTATGTCATCGTTATTAACAACATCATCATCATCATAAAGATTATCATCATAATTTTTATTGCATTACTGGTCGATTTATTACATTACCGAGCGATTATTACATTACCTGTCTATTTATTACATTAGTGGTCGATTATTACATTAGCGATCGATTAATACATTACAGTCGCTCAATGAGTGAGTCGCAGTTGATGACTTCGGTAAGATTCATACAAACGCTACTGTTAGACACATACTTTCGACGGAGAAGGATCGTGCACTCAGTCACCGAACGCTTCGTGAAACCAGCAGTTGTTCGTGGTTTTTGTGTTGCGATGATTTCATCGCCATTGAAATTGCACTACCAAAACTTGACTGGGTGGTCCAAGGAGTCACGAGCTCTTGCCTTTTCGTCCGTGCAACGCCGTGCAACTCGGCTGGGCCGTTACATAAAGTAGTTTGTTACTCTCCACAATGTTCCCTTGTATCTCCTTCAGTTCCGCTTGAATGGGGCTAATATTTTATAATTGTGTCAGGGGCCCCACGGTGATGGTGCGTCCATTAAAAAAAATTATCCCGGGGTGGGGACATTACGAAGTAATATATGTAAACTTATAACAATAGTACGTGCAATTGTTAGCAATGCTATGTGTGTTTCTGGCATTGGTACGTGATCTACATCAAACGTGATACGGCAGTTGTGTATAATTATTGTAGCGTGAAGTTGTCATGGCGCTACCGAAACATGCCTGGGTAGTGTAAGGAGTCATAAGCTCTTGCAATGGCCGCCTTTTTGTCCCAATGCAACGCCGGCCAACTCGGCTAGTTATTATTTTTTATAAAATAATACTGTTCATCTTATACATCTTTAGGTAAACCTACGCATTATTGGTGCCAGGTTCAATTACAAAGGCACATTACAAATACATATGCAAGGATGCATTATACGTATAATCAGAAGGGTACATAACAAATACAATTACACTGGTACATTACAAATACGATTACAAGGGTACTTTACAAATACAATTACAAAGGAATTACAACTACGGTGTCAACAACACCGTACACTGGTCTGATTTGCATTGTTTAAAATGTCTTGTTTCGCATTCTATTAATTTCATTCAATGATGTTTTCGTAAAGCAAGTTTATGTTCTTCTTTTCAAACACGTATTCTGTCCCATCGACAATGTAGTATGGCGTTTACCATTTGACACGGTAATTCGGTGATTACCAATAGTGAAACTGTTTGTATTATTTCCGAATATTTCGGCCGAATAACTAGGCCGTCGTCGGCCGTGCAATTTCAATAAACCCAAGTTCTTTCCAAATATGTAATCAAGGATGTTTAATATCTGGAATAAGGTACATATACAGGAACGACAGCGGGTATGTTTCATGTTTGTCTTAGACAATGAAACATATAGGCTACTGCGGACAGCCAAACGCAGCATTAGATTACATGACGTGTCGTGAGACAATCTGGTTGTACGCCCGGCTACGCGGCTTCGCTCCCGAGAACATTGAGGGTGAAGTCGACCGTCTTGTGGGGTACTTCATGATGGAGAAAGACATAACGAAGAGAGCTGGACAATTAAGGTATGCTTCTCAATAACGAAATAACTGGTGTAGATTAGTGAGACCGTTATCATGTTCTGGTTCTAGTTGTTGCCAGTACTCGGCAGCGTTCTATTAACTGACTAGTTTATGGTTACTACAATTGCATTGCAGGTCTTATTCAACTAGACAACCTGTTTCAGAACATTATCGCCAGGCCGACCTTTATATGCTGACATTGAGGATGGTCACAAGGATGCATATTATCCCCAATGGTTATTTTACGTGCCCAATTAAATGAGACGGCACCGACACTAACGCGCCACGAGAGATACACAGTCTCCAATGTTGAGAGCCAGGTTTTTAAACCAAACATACCCATGCCCGTTCCGGGTCTTGAACTCAGAACTCTGTCACGCAAAGCGGATGTGTTGACCACTGCAGCACCGGATCAGATCATCTATTCCACAACATCCTTTTGTTCTTAACGCTAAGATTAACTTCGCTTTCTCTGTAGATGCGCCCAAAATCTGGAAAGAACCCCGTCACTTTAATATCGTCTGAAACTATGGCTACCTTCCGCAAGCAAAATAAAGACATTTATTCGAAATTGCATTTCCAACGCAAATCGTATGCCGTCCATCACTCTGCTAATGACTTTTGCGCGTCCCTGGTCATGATAAAATGCTTAGCGATTCTGGGTTGCTTCACCTCTTAGCACGGGTTCCTGAGGATCCTGGCGCTTTGGCAGCTCATTGTTATTTTATTTTATTGCGTTTGCGTCCATCTGCAGTGAAGGCAGCACGCAGAAGCTGAACATGGCGATGACGCTGACCGGGAACCCGACCGTGTTGGTGCTCGAGGAACCCACAGCAAGCGTTGATCCCGTGGCCCGGCGCAATGCGTGGGTTTGTCTGAACGACTGTCGCAAACGAGGACAGACTGTCGTCTTGTCGACTCATTGGTGAGGAGTCTATAATAGTAAATGCTTACTAATATATATTTAATCAAAACACACGTCAACATGTTTATGAATCCGTTTCTTTGTTATAGTTAATCATAATAATAAGGTCTTTCTTTCCAAGATTATTTTCATATATGCAACTTTCGTAAGTCGTGATTGCTGATAAGTTGCACATGTGTAACTCATTGAGCGAAGGATTTCGAGAATGGAATCGTAGAACTAACACGACTGCTGCTATGTTCCCAGCATGACCGAGGCTGAAACTCTGTGCACACGTGTGGGAATCCTGCAAAGGGGCCGACTCAAGTTTATTGGCAGCACGCTCTGTCTCAAAAGTCTACTGGCGCGCTCACATTTTCTGAACATTCAAGTCGATAAAATGCTACCGACGAAAGAGGAAGAACTCATCCGGTTCGTTGAAAGCACCTTTCCCGAGTGCATTCTCTCCGATAGGAACGATAGGCATATGTCGTTTAAAATGATGCAAGTCAACTGGTCGAAGTTGTTCAGTTTCATCAAGGATTTAAAATCGTCCTATCCCATTGTGGGGTACTCAGTGGGGGATGCGAATCTCGATGAATTATTAACGCGTACAACGAGATAACGTGACGACTATGCGTCGAGTAATGGTTGATCTGTGAGCAAGTGATCGGACACATCAAGTGGTTAACATGACAGTTCGCCGACGTAAAATAAACTTCGCTTGATAATGATTTACTTAATTATCAATCAACTAAACTGGCTGAAATGTTTGATGATTCTGCGTGGAATGGAAGTTGTACACATGTTTTTGTGCGTATGTGTGTGAGTTTGTGCGTGCGAGTGAATAATGTTCACGGTTCTGACGAATGTTCACTATCTGTGTACTGAAAAAATGCTTGCATTCGTCAAGCATGAGAGTGTAATGGTATGGGCACACTGCACCAATCCTTCGAGTTGACATCGTATAGCAATTGGGACGTACACTCTGTTGAATAATACAAAACAATACAAAACGCAAACCTATGCTTAAATGTCACACGCACATTAGCCTTCATCTAGACCCTGTCCATCCTCCGCAGAATATAGCCGTCCAATAGTCCCTCATCGGGGCGTCATGAGCCAGAAATAACGTTTAGGCACCTGTTTTTTTTAATACGCACACGCAATACAATATAAAACACTTCTACTGTGCTAAATTCCTCGGGAGACCCAAACTCAGCAGCACACAAAAAATGGAAGTTTCTAATCGATTATCCATTCCAGTTGAAAACAGTTAGATTGATAGGGTAACCTGGGGCAGCGCTGCCACCTAAGGAAACCTTTCAAGGTAGGGTAACCTGGGGCAGCGCGGCCACCCAAGGAAAACATTCAAATTGTACACAATTAACCTACGTTAGCATGTATTTAATGTGTTCACATTATGGAGACATATGTTTGTTACCCATTGGGAAACTATTTTCAATAAATAAACAACATAGTTGAGTTGCATTTGAAAAAAAATAACAGTACCAAAAAATCCATCTTGCCTAATCCTTGGGGCAAGACGGTCCTTAGCCTCCTCCTCTATATATATATATATATATATATATATATATATATATATATATATATATATATATATATATATATATATATATATATATATATATATATATATATATATATATATATATATATATATATATATATT
This sequence comes from Lamellibrachia satsuma, assembly GCA_033239005.1. Lineage (NCBI taxonomy): Eukaryota > Metazoa > Annelida > Polychaeta > Sabellida > Siboglinidae > Lamellibrachia > Lamellibrachia satsuma. The sequence continues at coordinate 17,615,986 of BSQZ01000003.1, read as the reverse complement.
ATATATTCATATATATATATATATATATATATATATATACATATTCATATATATATATATATATATATATATATATATATATATATATATATATATGCTATGATAGTAATATATCAGGCCGTTATAGTTGTTACATTTAAATTGGAGTAAACATATTATACATACCTTGCAATACTTAATATACATAATATCACATTGGTTTAGTAAAATTCCAACATAGTTATAGCATATACCCTTGCAGAGCGTAAATTATGTAATGTTCATATTTGATTAAATGTATGAAGCATAATTGGTCAGGTATAATACATTTGATACATTGTGACCACGTGCGTGTGGGATAAGACATAGGGATCGTCTTCAGCAACATATCAGATAGAAGTTAACTTGATTTTGCACCAGATTTGTGTACGTTCAGTGTTGTATGTTTTGTGTACGTGACGGGGGCCGTCTTAGCTCCAGGGGCCATGTTGCCCCAGGTTACCTCACGCTGAGGAGCTACGGAGGATAAGCTGTCTGGGGTGTCTTTCAGGAGTGAGCAGTGAATGTAAATATGCTTGTTGCTCGGATGAAAGTTCTTGATAAGAAATTGTAAAGATCTTACAAATAATGCGATATCGGACAGGGACCCAATGCAATGGTTTGATATGTGGCACCTACGGAGTGAATCGAGGAAACCGGGTAACTACCTTACCAAACAAGATGCAATAACATGGTGAAAAAGGAAATGGCAATAGCTACATCTACTGTTCACAAGAGCAGTTGAAACAGTGTTGGCGAAAGGAAAAAAGCATACCGGCGAACATGACGAAGGTCACGAATGTGATAAAAAAAAGCATCAAGGACACGTTTTTGGAAATATTTAATACCTAAAATAACACATTATTATCACAGATAACTCTTAAGGTCAGCGCTGAGACAGCCGGTGTGACATTCTGACTCAGCATAGGTGTGGGTGAAAAAAAGGAATCGAGTTTACCACGTTGCTTTTGTGTACCAATAATAAGAAACAATTTGTATCCGGGGATGGCCAAAGAAAAGTAAAGCTGAGAATACAAAGTCCAAGGACAGAACGAGGAACACCACATGAGGTGGGTTCATTCATTTAATCATATCCTCTTGTGAGGTAGTTAGCAGAATTGATTGGGCCGCGTCATGGAAGCTTCTGCAGTGGCCCATGACAGATGGAGTCCACAGCAGGTTACACAGTTACCCCCTGTGTGGGATATTTTACTTCCCTTGGCATAGACACCAGATAGAAGGGACCAACGGCTTTTAGCGGCTATTCCGAAAGAAACAGGCAAAGTGGAGTGACCGTAATTGCCTAAGTTTCGAAAAGGCAGCAGGCGGTTTTGAACCCCGATCCCCTCGACCGACGCCCTACTTCGCGACCGCTGCGCCACATCATCATCATCAACTTTATTCTCAAAAACCTTATTAGGTTACACGAGAATCACAATGTTGCATACTGTTACAATGTGAGATGGCTATAAGTGTATGTAATCCAGGCTTCAATAATACTTATAAATTACATTGGTAAATGGTTTTACCAAAATACAAAACACAAAAGTATCACAGGAAGATCTACTTACAACTTAAAGCTATTTAAAATCTCCTGTACGAATTTACATAATTTAATTAGCTTTGCATGGCTTGTCAAATTAAACAACTGGTCCATTTTTAAAGTGTTTGGTCTCACAAAATAATATCTAGAAATAAATTTAATTCTAGCTTCTTGAAAAAAAGTACATTTAAACAAATAATGAAACTCATCTCCAATATCATTACAATCACACAGAGTACAAAATCTCTCTTGCCTATCGATTCCACTATACCTGCCTTGCTGAATAGGCAACCGATTATTACAAGTACGAAATTTACACAGAGGTCTAGATAGATTTGGTGGTAACACCAGCAAATATTTCTCCATTTTAAAATCATGTTTAATTATTCTGTAGGTTATACACCCATCGCTATTGCAAATATTACTACCCCACTGCTGATGATACTGGTCAGTAAGTTTCACTTTTACAACTGCTTTAAACCATTTAAGATTCACTATTTCTTGATTCAGCCACAAGTTAGATAGGCCAGTGTTATTTAAAATGTATTTAACATGAGTAATCCAAGGGGATTCAAAGATATTTTTAACATGTAATTGATATAATAATTTATACATAATGCAAGACAGTTTAGATTCCTTTCCCATCAATAGTTTCCCCCAAAAATTCAACAATCTACTGCTTATTTTAATATTTAGTGAAATTGCCCAAGTTCTCCATAAACCATGGAAGTATGTGTTCTATTGTTTACCCCAAGTAAAATTTTACAAAATTTCCTATGTAGCTTTTCAATTAACATAATATTTTCACATCCCCATACTTCGCATCCATATAACAATATTGGGCATATAAGGGAATCAAATAGTTCTAACTGGATATCAACAGGGAGTTTTAGCTTCCTAGCTTTAGAAATTAAACATAACATTGCTCGGTTTGCCTGTTCATATAAATGTCTGATTGCTTTAGAGAATCTACCATTATAGTTAAAATTAATTCCTAGATAGTTATACTTATCTACAATGGCAAGCTTATTTGGTCCAAATTTAAATTCTGGCAATTTTCTAATCTTCCCCCTTGAGAATACTAACACCTTAGTTTTGGCAGTATTAACATGCAATTTCCAAGTTTTGCAATAGTTAAATAGGGCGTCAAGTGCAGATTGTAACTGAGTAGGTGACTCTGCTAATACAATTGCATCATCAGCATACAGCAACACAAAAAGCTTTAGATACACAACAATGTCCTCTTTTTCAAAACAATTTTCCATTAGACTAGAAATGTAGGTTAAACCCCCATATGCATTTGACAGATGTGTTTCAAGATCATTCAAAAATAATGCAAACATTAGTGGTGACAAATTTTCGCCTTGTCGAACTCCAATATTGCATGGGAAGAAAGGTGACAAATGTTTTGTAAATGTATTCATAATACATGATTTGGCTTCCTTATATAAGTTAAATATCACAGTGAAAATGTTTCCATCAATATTATTTGATAATAATTTCAACCATAGGAATGTTCTGTTTACAGTGTCAAAAGCCTTTCTGTAGTCTACAAAGGCACAGTATAAGCGCTTCCTTTTATTTAAGTATAAATCGATTAAATTTTTCAAGACAAATACATGATCCATTGTGGAATAATCATGCCGAAATCCAGTTTGTTCCTCCCCCATTATTCCCAATTCATCAATATATTCAGTTAACCTATTATTCAAAACAGAGGTGAATAATTTGCAAAAGCAACTGAGCAGTGTGATCCCTCTGTAGTTATCTGGGTTAGTTACAGGACCGTTATTTTTATAAATTGGCAAAATAATACCCATGGCCCAATCTTTAGGAATATGGCCAGATTTTAGTATGACATTAAACAATTTAACATATACAGAGATCATACAATCCTCAGAATGTTTTAGGAACTCATTTAGGATTAGGTCCAACCCACACGCTTTGTTGTTTTTTAACTTATGTATACCATTTCTTACTTCCTCAGCTGTAAACATACTATCTAAAAAAATATTATTATTATTGTTTGCAAAATTTTCATAATCATAGTCATTCTGATCCTCCTCCTCACTAAAACTTAACTTCTTAAAGTGTTCAAAAAAAGTGTTAGTATTAACTGTATTGATTTCTTTACCTTTGTCACCTTTCGACTCATTAATAATTTTCCAGTAGTCCTTTGGATTCTTACTCTTCATATTTCTTAATTTATTTGCAAAATCCTTAAAATACAATTTGTGCTGCTTGTTAATTTCCTTTTTATAGTTCCTACTTGCAATATGTTTGGCGTTTCTATTAACATCAGTTTTATCTTTACAGTACACTGCCTTGGCTTGAAAGTAATGTTTTCTCCTTTCTTTACAGGCTTGATTAAACCATGGTTTACCGTTAGCTTTTTTGTCAATGCTTTTACCCTTCATTGTAGGTCTATAGTTATCCTTCATACAACCAACCATTTTAGCAGCACTTTTTAATATATCATTAATGCGATTTACTATATCATTTACTGAAGTCTCATCAATATCATTACACATTAAATTGTCAAGATCTTTCTCTATATCTACAATATCCTTCAAATTAATACTACTTTTAAAGCTCGATTCACAATCCTTAACCCATTTTGGTTTGTTAAATTGGGCAGTATCATCATTCTCAGTCATCTCATCCTCCCTTATTGTTGGAACAATTGGGTGTTGCATGGTACATTTAAAGCCCATTTTAACAGGGTTGTGAGCATCAGATAACAATTCATCAAATTCCAAAACCTCAAATTCCATTATATTATTAAATGATTGTGGAGAAACAAGAATATAATCAACAGTGCTTACATTTTTGCATGTAGTTGCACCTCTGTCCCTATCGACACCAATCCTGCCATTAACAATATGGACATTTAGACTTTTACACAATGTGATTAACCTGTGTCCATAATTATTTGTCTTTTTATCTATTGAATTTCTATCCAGTGGTATGCCTACATTATCTGAATTATTTTTTCCCATTAACTGTTGCATTATATCTTCATCAAAGTCATTCAACATCATATTTCGATCGTTAAACTCAATAAAATCACATAAATTACCAGTTCGGGCATTAAAGTCACCAACTAAATACAATGGGCTGTTTAAGTCATTCCTCAGGTTTACAGTGTCATTTTCTATATCATCAAACAGGCTAGCTGATGAATAAATAGAATTCTCTGGCGGAATATAAACTATTCCCCATAATGCTTCATACCCAAGCAAATTAACATTTGATTTGAACCATAGTACACAATTTGTATCTCCATGTACAATTTCAATAGTGTTAGACAGAGAGTTCTTAATCAGTAATGCTACTCCTCCGGATTTAGATTTAAACTTTGTTCTATTCATTGTATGGCAATCAAAGCCATCTATATCAATTATGTCAAGATCATCCAGTTTTGTTTCTGTTAGAAATATTAAATCATATTCTGAAATAAAGAAATCAAAGTCAGGCGATCTCAGCCTGGTCATTAAGCCACAAACATTAAGTAGAACACATTTGATATTAGTTACAGCAGGTTGCAAAGCAGAGTTCTGTTCTGTAATTAAATTCTTAGTTCCTCCGTCTTCACAAGAGGATCTTCCTTCCCCGTCCTATTCTACACCGAGAACGTAGGACCCAAGTCCCAGTGCCTTGAGATCTGGTTGATCAATTCCAACTTTAAACAGATCATCAGGCGGCTGGATTGTGATCTTGTTGCCTTTGATGCTGCAGATGATGCGCCCGTCGCGTGTGTATGCATAGTCAACCGCGTCTGCGTGCTTGGCTATCATCAGAAATTTGTATCTTAGCGGCGTTAGGTCTTCCGTGATGAACACCTTTGCATCAGTGTTGGCGCTTACAGTCTTAAGTTTCTTTTTGTTCATCATCAGTTGTTTTATCAATTGCCTGGACACAAACTTCACCAGCACGGGTCTTGCTCGACCTCCCGACTTTCCCACTCTGTGGGCCACAGATATATCATTTGATTGTATAATGACGTCGATACTCTTTGCGATCGATTTGATTTTTCTTATCAGATCGACCTCGGATTCTTCGGCTGTATCACCTTCAACTCCGAAGACTCTGATTGATTCTCTCCTGGAATACTGTTCCATTTCATCGTGTTGGAATCGTAGCAGTAATACCTGTTTCTGTGCATTTTCAAATCGTTTCTCCATCATTGATACTGATTTTTCCATTGCTCTGCTAACCGCCTCGGTCACTGCCGCCGTGACAGCACCCACTATCACTGGCATCAGCTGCTGTATCAGAGCCTGTACATCAATATTTTTCTGGGTGCTCACGCCTAAGCCGCTGCTGCCGCTAGTCACATGTGTCAGGCTTTTAGAGACAATCTTCTTAACAGTTGCCTGCAGTTGGTCACTGTCGGAATCTGAATCAGAATCCGGTTCTGTATTTTTCTTATCACCAGGTTTAGTAGCACTGCGCAAAACTTGCTCTTGTCCTTTCTTGCCACGCTTGCCCATCAATGCGGTTGTCTGCGTCACTCGAATGTAAACAATGACAGCAATGGACAATGGTCTTAATCGTAATGTAGGTCAAGCTGCGCAGCCGTGGGTCAGTTCGACCAGCCAAGACAAGTTGACCCTCGATTTATGCCACCAATTTCTAACGGTCAGTCCATTCAATGTCAGTATCCTGTTGTGAACACTTCATTTGTGGTATACATACACTTTGGCGTCAGTTCCACTTTTAGAAACAGGAGTATCCGTTGGAACAACTCAGAGCAACTATTCAAACATGTGCCACCTCACCAGCGCCATCTACCAGTCACACGATGATGTGGTTGCGCAGCTGAACTGCATGTAGTTAACTCCAATGTCGTGCTCTTGTAATATATCAGTTAAGCATTATGTAAACCAGCTCAGGGTTGTACCATATATGCATTAATAAGTGCTCAATGAGCATGTTGTGATAAAGATTGTAATTCCAACTTTCATATACATATCACATTAATAAGTGCTCAATGAGCATGTTGTGATAAAGATTGTAATTCAAACTTTCATATACATATCACATCAATAAGTGCTCAATGAGCATGTTGTGATAAAGATTGTAATTCCAACAATCATATACATATCACATCAATAAGTGCTCAATGAATATGTTGTGATAAAGATTGTAATTCTAACTTTCATATACATATCACAGCAATAAGTGCTCAATGACCATGTTGTGATAAAGATTGTAATTCCAACTTTCATATAAATATCACATTAATAAGTGCTCAATGAGCATGTTGTGATAAAGATTGTAATTCCAACTTTCATATACATATCACATCAATAAGTGCTCAATGAGCATGTTGTGATAAAGATTGTAATTCCAACTTTCATATACATATCACATCAATAAGTGCTCAATGAGCATGTTGTGATAAAGATTGTAATTCCAACAATCATATACAAAGCTTTTGACAAAGTGCCACATCAAAGATTGCTACTTAAATTAAAAGCCCATGGTATCGGGGATAGCATAACTGACTGGATAGAACAATGGCTGACTGACAGAAGACAACGAGTTGTAGTAGATGGCGAAGTTTCAAATTGGAAATCGGTTTTGAGTGGGGTACCTCAAGGATCAGTATTAGGACCTATATTATTCTTAATTTATATCAATGACTTGGACGAGAGTATAACAAGTAACGTACTGAAATTTGCGGACGACACAAAACTGTTTAGAAATGTTAATACTGATGGTGATAAACAACATTTACAAAACGATCTAGACAGATTAGTGAAATGGTCTGAGAAATGGCAGATGCTGTTCAATTTTGGGAAATGTAAATGCCTACATACAGGACATGGGAACTTGAATGTAAACTATAAAATGGGAGCTACTGTTCTTGGTACTACTGTAAAAGAAAAGACTTAGGAGTTACAATAAGCGCTGATATGAAAGTTTCAGAGCAGTGTGGTATTGCAGCTTCAAAGGGTAATCAAATTCTTGGATTGATTAGAAGAAACATAACATACAAGGGAAAAAGTTAATTATACCTCTTTATAAAGCAATAGTTAGACCTCATTTAGAATACTGTATACAAGCATGGAGACCATATCGTAAGAAGGATATAGATACGCTTGAACGCATACAAAGGAGAGCAACTAAAATGATTCCAGAACTTAGAGACCTTAGTTATGAAGAACGCCTGAAAGAATGTGGTTTAACAACTCTAGAGACAAGGAGGTTAAGAGGAGATCAGATTGAAGTTTTTAAGATATTGAATGGGTATGAAAATATTGATAGAAATATGTTTTTCTCACTCAAGAAGGATAGCAGAACTAGAGGACATGAGGTAAAATTAGTAAAGGATCAATGTAGATTGGACATCAGGAAGCACTCGTTCTCACAGAGGACAGTAAATGAATGGAACAAACTGTCTACAGATTGTGTAACTGCTAGCAGCGTGAATATGTTTAAAAACAAGGTTGACACATATATCAGGAGGGCGGGTTATAAGTAGGTGAACATTGTTGGACTCTCGATAAGCCAATGGCTTCCTTGTCCACTTGCCATCTGGGCCTTTGGCTTGGATGGCAAATCTTGTTAAATCTTGTTAAATATCACATCAATAAGTGCTCAATGAATATGTTGTGATAAAGATTGTAATTCTAACTTTCATATACATGTCACAGCAATAAGTGCTCAATGAGCATGTTGTGATAAAGATTGTAATTCCAACTTTCATATACATATCACATTAATAAGTGCTCAATGAGCATGTTGTGATAAAGATTGTAATTCCAACTTTCATATACATATCACATTAATAAGTGCTCAATGAGCATGTTGTGATAAAGATTGTAATTCCAACTTTCATATACATATCACATAAATGCGTTCAAGAAGAGTATATGTTAAAATAGGATTTACGGTAAAGTATGATTTAACAAGATTGTCACCATGAACTACAAGTTTCAGATGACAAGTGGAAAAAGAAGCCATTGGTTTATCAGATACCTATCAATTATATGTTATACATATTCACACTAATAGCATTAACACAGTCGTTTGGGCAGTTGGTTCATTAATCACCCTCTATGAGAACGAGTATTTGCTCATGTCCAACCTACAATGTTCCTTAACTAATGCTACTTTGTGTCCTCTGATTCTACTGCTTTTTTAGTTTGAAAAACATGTCCCTATACATATCCTCATAACCACTCACCATTTTAAGCACTTCTATTTGGTCTCCTCTTAGTCTCCTCTACTGTAGTTGCTCTTCGTTGTATTCATTCTTGTTTGTATATATCCTTGCGATATGACCTCCGTGCTTGTGTACATTATTCCAGATGCGGTCTAACTATTGTTATGTACAGGGGTACAATTATCTGTTTCACCTAATATGTGATTGTTCACCTACGTAGCCCCCACTCAAAAGAGATTTCCAGTTTGAAATATCACAATCTACTATTGCTCTCTGTCTTCTGTGTGTAAGCCACTTTTCTGTCCAGTTGTTTACATCATTACCTATGTAATACATTTTTAGTGTAAGTGTACAATCTTTGATGTGGCATCTTATCGAAAGCTTTCTGAACATCAAAGTAGATAACATCCACTGGTGACCCATCGTCGACCCACATTGTACTTTCTTCCAAAAACACAGACATGACATGAACTAGACAGGAACTTGCTTTTAAGAACCCATGTTGAGATGTATTTATTAATTTATGTTTTACAAGGAATTCCACCACGTGGTCTCTAATTAATGCTTCTAGTAATTAGTATGATACCGATGTTAAACTCACTGATCTGTAATTTCCATATTTATTCCTCGGTCCATTCTTAAAGGGGGGGGGGGTGAAGCACTCGAACAACCATAGCCCAAACATAATAACATACCATTTACAGTATATATCACCCTTATATGATGGGCGCAACGCCACGGTAATTTTGTAATATCCTTTTTAACTTTGCCATTATCTCCGCTGGGCGGCGCCATATTGCTCTGCGGGGGGCTCAGCGACAGAGTGGTTTGAGTACGAGCTCCTGGCACGGCGTTCACACAGTAAAAACTTCTCGGAAAAAAAACGGCCGAAACGCATGGAAAATAGATTAAAAAGAAAACTGGTGTGCACTGGATGGCTCCTGGATATATCAACTAGTACTACAAATGCAAGGAAAAAACTTTTGATCGACTTCCGAGGATGAATTTGCAGCGGAAAAGGTGGTTGCAAATGCGGAAATTGTCGTGTCCGCCAGCCGCAGGCTCTGCGAGTGACCACTTTTCCGATGCAGATTACAAGACAAAAGACTATGTGATGAGCATGGAGAGACGGTGAGCATCAAGATGTCATTCTTGGTCAAAGACACCGTTCCATCTTAGATCTTTTTTTCCGTATATGACCATGCATCTACAGACTATTCTGCGACAAGGAAACGTCAGATATCAGAGGGCAGAGCGATGCGTAGGAAGCGACGAGCCGAAACCAGGTTAGTAAATTGGATTACCGTTACCATAGTGACTTATCACTACGATTACAATATAGTTCCACCCCAGTAAGCACAGTTGTGCTTCAACGTCAGCATATATATGACCCACAGTAAATCGAAATGTATGAATACAATAAAGTGCGAGTAAGTGTTAATATTTTGATATAATTACGAGTGTTTTCCAATCCGCCGATTTATTTTCGACGTGATCAGTCAATACGTGGCCGTACTCAAAACAATAACAATAACTCAGTAAGTGCTACAGGATATACTGCAGCCTTATAACATGGACCATGGCGTATGTACTAGGCAAAATTATTCAAGAAAATAATTTGATATTATTTATTGACAGTCATAATAAGTTTCATACTCCTGTGTTCTAAATGCCTAGAGAGCAAGCGGTAAGCGTAAGGCTAAGCCTGGGGGGTTTAACAAGATTTAACAAGATTGCCATCTCGAACAACAAGTTCCAGATGGCAAGTGGACAAGGAAGCCATTGGCTTATCGAGAGTCCAACAATTTTCTCATCTATGTGCAGCCCGCCCTTATCAGATATCTGTCAATTCTATTTTTAAACATATTCACACTACTAGCATTAACACAATCGTTTGGCAGTTTGTTCCATTCATTTATCACCCTCTGTGAGAATGAGTACTTTCTCAAGTCCAACCTACACTGCTCCTTAACTAATGCTGATTTGTGTCCTCTGGTTCTACTGCCTTCTTTAAGTTTGAAGAACATATTCCTATCAACATCCTCATAACCGTTCACTATTTTAAACACTTCTATTTGGTCTCCTCTTAGTCTCCTGGTCTCTAGTGTTGTCAAACCACATTGTAATAAGCGACTTTCGTAACTAAGGTATCTTAATTCTGGAATCATCTTAGTTGCTCTTCGTTGTATTCTTTCTAGCTTATCTATGTCTTTTTTACGATATGGCCTCCATGCTTGAATACAATATTCCAAATGTGGTCTAACTATTGCTTTGTACAGGGGTACAATTAGATGTTTCTCCTTATACGTGATAGTTCTCCTAATTAGCCCTAGAATTTGATTTCCTTTCGAAGCAGCAATCCCACATTGCTCTGAAACTTTCATGTCGGCATTAAATGTTACTCCTAAATCCTTTTCTTGTGTGATTCTACCTAGTACAGCATCCCCCATTTTATATTCCTCGTCCATATTTCCATATCCTATGTGTATACATTTACACTTCCCAAAATTGAATAACATTTGCCATTTTTCTGACCATTTAGCTAATTTTTCTAGATCATCCTGTAAACTTTGTTTATCTGTATCATTAGTAACCTTTCTGAATACTTTTGTGTCATCTGCAAATTTGAGTACTTTGGTAGATATGTCATCCTCCAAATCATTTATATATATATTAAAAACAGTATAGGGCCTAACACTGATCCCTGTGGTACCCCACTCAAAACAGATTTCCAATTTGAAATCTTACCATCTACTATTACTCTCTGTCTTCTGTGTGTAAGCCACTTTTCTATCCAGTTGATTACACCATTGCCTATACCATGGGCTTTTAGTTTAAGTAACAATCTTTTATGTGGCACTTTATCGAAAGCTTTCTGAAAATCTAAGTAGACAACATCCACTGGTGACCCGTCATCTACCCACTTTGTAATTTCTTCTAAAAAACATAAGAGATTGGTTAGACATGACCTTGCTTTTAGGAATCCATGTTGAGATGTATTTATTAATTTATGTTTTATGAGGAATTCCACCATGTGGTCTCTAATTAATGTTTCGAGTAATTTACATCCAACTGATGTTAAACTCACTGGTCTGTAATTTTCTGGCTTCTTCCTCGATCCCTTCTTAAACAGCGGCGTAATGTTTGCTTCTTTCCATTCTGAAGGAACTATTTCTTCTTCTAGTGACAAGTTAAATAAGTTTGCAAGTGGTGTACTAATTTGATCAACAATTTCCTTTAGCAGTTTTGGTGGTATCCCATCAACTCCAGGTGATTTATTATCTTTCATCTTAATTTTCTTTGCTATCATTTCAAGAGTTACAAATAACTGCCCTAAATGTTCTGATGTATTGCCCTCAAATTTAGTCAATGGAACTGGAAGTGAGCTGATATCTTCTGTGGTAAAAACTGAGCTGAAATACTCATTCAGGACCTCTGCCATTTGGAACCCATCTGAAATTATGTTTTCACTGTTGTTTTCCAGTGGTCCGACCTTATCTCGAACTTTCTGTTTACTCCTTACATAAGCATAGAAACTCTTGCTGTCATTTTTGATATTGCCTGCCAATTTTTGTTGAAAGGTTCTTTTAGATTTTCTAATTTCAGTTGTAGCTAGGTTAAGTGCCTCTTTGTAGTTGGTGTAGTCTTCTACATTTCCAATGTGTTTATAGACCTTCCACAGCATCTGTTTGTGAGCAATTTTTCTAATAGCTTCTTTTGACAGGTGTTTTTTCCTGGATCCTTTCCCTTGTTTTCTTAATGGAATAAATTTCTCAATAATGCCCTCAATCTCATATTTTAAACAAGTCCAGCATTCTGTTGCTGTCTTGTTCTTCAGCAAGTTATTCCAATCTATATTTGCTAGATATGTTCTCATCACTTTATATTTGCCTTTGTTGAAGTTCCTCCTCCATTGTTTTTTATATGTATTCCCTGTTTTTACTTTTATATTAAAATGGATTTGGTTATGGTCACTTGAACCCAAAGGTTCGTGTACTTTAACATTTTCAACTAATTCATTTTGAGAAGACAAAATTAAATCTAACACATTCCCACCTCTGGTTGGTTCCAAGACATGTTGAGTAAGGAAACACTCCTCTGTTAGAAGTAGAAATTGATGGTCGTCACCTCCAGCACTCTCTAATGATTCCCATTGTATATGGCCATGGTTAAAATCACCCATTATAACACATTCTCCCTTGCTCACCTCCCTTATCGCCTTTTGTAATTTTACATCTTCCTCTTGTCCTATGTTAGGACTACGATAAACTACTCCTATTGTTAATGTTGAGTTCCTGGTAACTATGTTACACCAAATTGCTTCCACAATATCTGCTTCACTTTGCAGTGTAATTTCATATGCTTGGATAGATTCTTTAATATACAAAATTACTCCACCTCCCCTTCTTTCTCGTCTATCCTTCCTAAACATTACATAGCCTGTCAGTGCTAACTCAGCATCTACTATATCTTCATTTGCCCATGATTCTGTGATACCTATTACATGAGGATCAATATCTGCTACCATAATGTCTAACTCACTTTTTTTATTTACTATGCTCCTGGCATTTAAGCATACACATTTAAGTTCATTGTCTGAAATTATTGGTGAACATTTCTTTGGATGTGTATTTGTAGTAGTACTCCTTTGAGTTTTCTCTGTCAGTTCCCCCTGCGCATCTAGTTTAAATAATGTATGGTACCTGTGCCCTCGTCGACAACTGTGACAAACTCACACGCAAGAACTGCAGCGCCCTTCCCTGTCAGATGAAGTCCATCTCTCATGAAAAAATCACCTCTTCCCACAAAGTTTAACCACATATCTACGAAGCCTACTCCCTCCTCCATACATACCTTCTGTGCCTGTGTGTTGATCGCCATCCTTCTACAGTTCCTATATTCCTCACCCCTGCCTCCCATTATTGGTAATATCCCCGACAATACGATCTGCCCAACTCGTGCCTCTTTAAGTGTCTTGATCAACCTCCTGTACTTACCAATAATGGCTGACGTTCCCTCCTTCTCTGCATTGTTCGTTCCCACATGCACGAGAACAGCACCTCCCGTGCCACCACCCATGACCTGTCCTGCCTTCTCTGCTATATCCTCTACTTTTGCCCCTGGTAGGCATACTGTTATGTCATCTCCTCTATTTACAATTTTATCCACTTTCCTAATGATGGAATCCCCCATAAATACCCGGGCTTTCCTCGCTTTCCCCTGTGATACTACATCGGCAAAGCTCCTTTCCTGTTGCACACTACTAGTATGCACCCTTTCTCTCCTATCATCAACCTTTACCGTCTTACCACCTGGCAATCCCTCTCCACTCACCCGCTTACCTCTCTTTTGTTGCATTCTTTGCCTTCTGTCATCTTTCTTCTTCTTACCAGCTTTCTCCCTCACATTGCCACTGCTCTCCTTGTTCTCCTCGGTCTCACCACTTCTGCTCTCCTCGGTCTCACCACCTCTGCTCTCCTCGGTCTCACCACCTCTGCTCTCCTCGGTCTCACCTCCTCTGCTCTACTCGGTCTCACCTCCTCTGCTCTCCTCGGTCTCACCATCTCTGCTCTCCTCGGTCTCACCACCTCTGCTCTCATCACTTTCACCACCTCTGTTCACTTCTGTCTCACCCTGCCCTGTCATCATCAAAATCATACGCCTTAGCTCAATCGCCTGCTCCTGCAGATATTTCACTCTAGTACAACCCCTACACACGAAATGGAAATCATCCGCCTGCACCTCCGCCCACGAATTTACACACCCGGACTTTGCAAAGTCTATCCAGCTGTCGCAGCTAGAACATATCAAATTACGTTTTGCCTTTACTTGGCGTTTGCACGGCGCCATGTTAGAAATTAAATTTGTATTTGTTTATAATCCGTTTATAATCAATTTATACTAGGTAGTCTTCACAAATACTGTTTTTGTGTTGTAATACACACTTTATTGTATGTTACTTATGTCTTAATTAAATTTATAGCTACTGCCTTGCAACTTACTTTCTATGTAACAGCTGACTAACAAAACGTAATATCGCTCGCGCTAACGAAATTTTAGTGACCTTATTTAAATAACACTGAATTACTACCTACGGCTAACTTTTAATATAATATTCAGGTTTTCAATATTTAATATGTACTAAATTATCTACAATAATATTATGTCTCGTATTATGTACCCAATCAACCGAAAACAACAACCCTTAATTATCGCTCGCGCTACCGAGTCCTCGGAGACCTACGATATAAACTACCCTAAATTACTTCTATAGCTAAATTTTAACAGCAACTATTGACTAAACAATGACTCTTGTAAGTTTATGTTTAATATACACGCAATAATAATACTTATCCGATCAATATTCCACGCTTTAGACAAATATAAAATCCACCAAATTCAATCCCGTGTTCTCCTCAAGATTTCCCAAGATACTTCATGAGATGAATGGGAGAAACACGACCAAAAGACAGTATAGACTATAGTGCAACAGAAGCCTACTGTTGCTGTTTACATGTCAAATTCTTTATGGAAATATTTAAATATACAAATACTTTAATTGTGATTAAGTGCAAATGCAATTACAAAAACTTTTAAAAAGTATTTAAATATTTAAGTAAAATGCATTTCACCCATGCAATGTCTAGCTGGAAAGGAAACTAACTAAGGCATCGTCATCTACCCAGTTGATCAATGTCAGATTACATGTCTGCTTTCTATAATGACACTTTACAATTTCTGTCTGAATTCTTGTGACTTGACAATAAGGCAAAATTATATAAAATTAATTTGCTTTATTGCTCAGATTAATCCCCACATGTAATAACCGAATATCCCGAAGTTCATAAAGAGATGTATTAATTACATTTTATTCTAAGTCGACTGATAACACTGTAATGAATATCGTGGGGGGAGGGGGCAACTGTCGGCAACCCACAATAGTATTAGTACAAGCTATACATATGAAGGAAGTATATCAGGCATGGGGTCAATTTTGTTTTGTCAATTCCAAAAAATCAGTTCTAATTCCGCCTTGCAAAAATTCAATTCCAACTGTTAAAATCCTAGGCTAAAGAAAAATTCAAATCCAATTCGTTTTAACACAGTTTTATTTGTCACGTTCGCACACACACACACACACACACACACACACACACACACACACACACACACACACACACACACACACACACACACACACACACACACACACACACACACACACACACACACACACACACACACACACACACACACACACACACATCAGGTTTGCCATTAACAACATTTAAAATTGAGGATATTAGAAAGAAACCATCTCAACAAGGTTTCTTTTGAATTGCACAAGCCAGAGTTGTCAGAATTCACTTAAAACTTCACCATGGGAATTACTACTAGCATCTGAGGAGGTCCGAAGCTATGTTTTGAGTGTCATTCCTACACCAAGAAGGGGGACCAACAAGATTACTCTTCGATGGGAGTGAAGCCAGCGTTGATCCTGATCATGCAAGGGTGCTGTGGTCACTGATCTGATCTCCAGATCCAGAATGTGATCAACAAGACTGCCAGCAACCATGATGGTGACACGGCACAGATAGAAGCTGCCAAGGTCCGTGAGGACCTGAAAACTAAGGCAGCTAATACCAGGGGCACTCCAAACCACTGTTTGTGGAAGCATCACCCCAAGAACCCATCTTCCACCACTGATCTGACTATCAATGATACCTGGAAGACAACTGGTGACAAGATCATCTCATACACACTCCAGGGGATAGGCCATTGCATTAGGCTAAAGTGACTTCGACTTGTCATTGAATGTTATGTTATTGTAGTAATAATGATAAAACTGCAAACTGATTTTCACTTGTCAACTATCATAGAAAAAAGGGGCAGATGTCCGGGGGGGGGAGCAAATATACTAGGAGGCAGATTTATATCGCTATCAGTTGTGGTATCATTGATATTTCATCAAATTTACTGGAAAGTTTGAGTCTTCAACATCCTAATCTCCAACATGTATTCTCCATGGGGACATTTTTAATTACTACAAAGGGCAAACCCTACAGCCACATGTAACAGCATTGTACAGGTGACCAGTGACATGTTTAGTATGGGAAACTTGTGGGCTGAACATTAGGCTTGGATAAACAAGGGGCTGCAATCAAGTGGGGCAGGCTTCCTCTCTCACACAAAGGGAATGAGCAGGCAGGTGCCCTTAATTAGCAATCTCTGTAAATAAACCTTGTACACTGAGAAAGAAAATGAGGCCTGAATGGTCTGATTTTGGTTTTACTGTCTGTTACAGTAACTTATTATTTCTTTTTGATGCAAATACTTGATTATATTGTTCTTGGTCACAATGTTTCAATACCAGAGTAGACAGTGTCTATGCTGTAATGTTGACAACTTCCTGGCTGTTACCAGATTCAGGGTGACATGCTAATAGCAGACAAATATGATTTTAAAAGTAATATAAGTAAATATAAGGGTAAATATTAACAGTATCAAGTCAATAATTCCAACAAAATCAATTACAATTCCCAAAAAATAAATTTTGGAAACAAAAAAATTCCAGTTAAAAAAAAATTGAAGTCAATTCCATTTCCGGAACTAAAATTGAGGGTCAGTTCCAATTCTGGAATGGAATTGACCACATGCCTGAAGTATATTCATGACAATATCTTGTCTCTGTGTACTACAGCAACAGTCATATATATATATATATATATATACGTGTGGGCAGGTATGTGTGTGTGCGTGCAGCATTTATAAGGTAAAGATGTCACAAGCATAGATCTGCATTTGGTCCAATAACAATATTCATGCATTATGTTATCTAAATCGAGTGTCAGATATAAAATAAGGAACCCCATAGAAAGTGTACCTATGGGTCCATATTTTGTTATGGAATTTGGACCCCTTATAGAATTTTGACCTCCCTGAAAACAGTGCAATGTTGATTAGATAATATAATGCACTTTGGAGCTAGGATGCTACAAGTTTGGTTACATGCGTTTGGTTATGTTACCAGTGGTATTCGTGAAACTGACCAAACAGATTCATTAAAAACATTAAGAGATCAGTAAAAGATCCATTGGTTGAATTAACATGGCTCCATAGGGAAAATGCTTTTCCAAGTGGTTGATTACTTTATACATTCTATATGACACTGGCACTCTTATATTCTAAAAATAATATATACAAGAGAAAGTTTCTCACATTGTGATTCATTTTTATTATGCAAAAGATGAATTTTGTAAAACGTTCAAGTCACTGTATGTGCAATCTTTTCAGATGAAGGATTCACCATTGGTTCGTACAAGTACAGGTACTAGTTTTGAAGCATCCAGCGCTACGGGTGATGCCGTCAATCTTTACATTACGGATGTCACCTTTAGTGCCATCACTGTTACTATTGCTGTGGCACCGCATACAACTAATGCTGAAATGCAAATCGATCCGGTAACGATATTTCAAGTGAGACACTTTACAAATGCTGCTGTAGTCACGGATGGCATTATTGCACCAATGAACGTTGATTATGACTACTCCTATGTGAAGCTTCCATCAGATTCAGTGAGAATAAAGACATTGGTGCAGATGATGCACACTATGTGATAACAGCGACATAACCGAGGGTGACTCAAGCAGCTCCGACACCTATGAGAAAGAGAAGAAGTTTGTCATTCGTGAGAAAAACTTATGTCACTTTTCTGCACCAGTGAGAATAAGTAGTGTATTGGTATATATTTAGTGCCAGTAGTGTATTGGAACAGATGACTGGTGTGCAAGTACTATCAAGTAGTCTATTGATACATATGATTGGTGTACACTTACTATCAGTACAAGTAGTGTATTTGGTAGAGAATGAGACGCTTGGTTTACATTTGCTGTCGGTAGGAACAAGTAGTAGATGCAGTCAGAACAAGTAGTATATTGGATACACATGACTGGTGTACATTTACTGTCAGAAGAAGTAGTGAAATGGTGCAGATTCCAGAATGAGATCATTGGTGTACATTTACTGTTGGTAGGAACAAGTAGTGTATTGGTATGCATGATTGGTGTACGTTTACTGTCAGTCAGAACAAGTAATATTGTTACACATGATTGGTGTACATTTACTGTCAAATCAAAACAAGTAGTCTATTGCCATTGGTACAGATGATGATGGTGAAACAGTTAAAATGCCTTGGCTTTATAAAGATTAATTATTTCCTAAATTAAACTACCAGTATATTTGATATGTTGTGGCATAATAATGATGTGTGTAACTGTGATATCCATGTTCCAGGTTGTATTTCCCGGTGGTAGAAGTCACTGTTTTTAGTCAATGTTTAATCTTGGTTTCATTCGTTCTAGTTAGCCTTATTTCTTTGGTAATTGTGTTTCTATGTGAATAAACTGTTGATATATTTTATGTTGGTCTCAATATAAACGAAATTGTGTGTAGTGACATGCAAGATGCTGCAGGTAACATTTTGTTGACAGAAGTGGGATATGGATAAGAAGGCATTCACATCATTCAGTTATTAATATTTTAGTGGGAATTTTTGTAGTTTTCCAAGTTGTTTTTCGACCTGCTGCATACTGTGGGTGCCTCACAATTTGTCTGTATCAGACTATCAGTACACTCACCTGTGTCAGGTCAATCTCCATAGCTAAACTTTCCATCAATTCAATTCGGTTCAGAACAGACATCACAGATCCTTCCCACATCGCAGGATGGGATTACTTATATTGCCTTTCCTGAGCCTGAAATATAATTTGTCAGGGTTAGTTGATAGCACTAATTCCATAATTACCATAATAGTTGCAAAACTGAGAACATTACATATACTGTCAGTAGTTAATTATTGTTATTTAAATGATTACATTGCACCAAACAACAAGGTGTTGTGGTGTGCTACAGAGAGGGGTGATTACAAGTACGAATATTAATGTAATCATGATTACAGTAATTATTGCAATCACAATTACTAATGTAGTCATGATTACAATCATTATTACAATCACGATTATGGTAACATTTAAGAATATATATATATATATTCACATAATGAATTAAATAAACCCTCATGTTATTATTGTCATCAATGTTATTCAACACAAAATCAAACACAATATTAAAATACAGTCACGGTACACTTCATTAGATTAGATGCAAAATAAAGAGAAAAGCCTGCTTGCATTGCCATCGTAGTTCGGACCTCGCCCTCGGGCTAGGTAAAAGAAATATGCAGAAAAAATATGATTCTTAAAATGGCAATGATTCGATCACATTTGAATTACTGACCTGCTAGCTATAGGGCAAATCAATGAGTCGGCACGCAAATCATGCAATGACAGCAGACCAACATCTAGCACCGCTCTGTTTGTGCATATCACTACAAAATCATCGTCTTCGCCTTCGTACGGTGATGCAAGCACCAACGCGGTCGGGCACACGGTGCTGCATAGCCATAGCCTAGCCCTAGGCAAGGTAGCTTCCTCGGCGCAGCATAATGACTCAACGTAAACGTGCGCAGACATCGGGACGCAATTTCCACAGGTTCACCACATCACATTACCTAGTCAGGAATCGTTGACAGTCAAAGCGCTGTTGTAATTTTTCCTGAATCCTACGTCAACAAAGCCAAAGCAGGCGAAACCGACCTGGAGTCTGGAGCGTGACTCGCACACTGGGTGACACTTTACGACTGTCAACGGTTGTTTCCGTGTGGCCTGTCGAACTAGACTCTTCGTCTGTGGTTTCCATTTCTCCAAATATAGACAACTATTACGGTAGTTCAGTAAACCACTAATCGCTAGTAGCAGATCTGGTAAAACTGTCACAAGCGATGCATCCATCTTGTCAACAAGTAAAAAATAGTTCCGGGATTCCGTTATCGCATATTCTCGTTGGTTAGCGTCTCGTGTGTTCGAGAAGTGTGGCGTTTTCCACGATTTTTTGCGTGTTTTTTGTAATTTCTTTAACTTTTTTATTTGGAACGAACAAAAACGCTATTTTGTTGACGTGTGTAAACACTTGTATATATAACAGAGACCCATATCTTTTTTTCGCTCCAGAATATCTATTTACGAAATAAATCGCAAAAAATCGAAAATTTACATTGATTAGATATACGCGACTCAAACCACTCGTTTCGACAACAAGATGGCGATAAGCAGTGATGTATTTTGTCGATTTTTGTCTCGAACAAGTCAGTTTTTCAGTTTATCTCATAAATTAGCAGGTATCTGTCACCATTAATGCATAGTTAGATAATATATATTTAAATATACGGCATAACACAAAATTACTTCAGTTCCCCTTTAAAGAGCTGTGTAATGTTTGCTTCTTTCCATTCTGACAGAGCTATTACTTTTTCTGGTTACAAGTTAAACACTTTTGTAAGTGGTGTACTAATTTGCTCTACAATTTCCTTAACACGGTTTCTGGTATACCATCAACGCCAGGTGATTTATTTTTTTCACCTTCTTTATTTTCTTTGCTATCATTTCAGAAGGTACAAATAACCGCCTGAATGATTTATATCGACCTCAAATTTAGTAGCTGGAAATGGAAGTGAGCTGATATCTTTTGTGGTAAAAACTGAACTGAAATACTCATTCAGGACATCTGCCATTATCTCTAACGTTCTGTTGACTTCTTTCATAACCATAAAAACGTTTGTTCTCATTTTTATATTTCCTGCCAATTTTCAAAGTTTCTTTTGGATTTTCTAATATTACTTGTAGCTAGTTTAAGTGCCTGTTTGCAGTTTGTGTAGTCTTCTCCATTTCCAGTGTGCATCTATACTCAACAGCATCTGCTTTTGAGCAATTTTTTGGAAAACCCTCTTTTGACAGATGTTTCTTGTTGGACCTTTCCCTTGTTTTCTTAAGGGAGCAAATCTCAATAATTCCCTCAATCTCATCTTTTCATCAGCATTTTTTTCTGTCTTGTTCTTCAGCAGTTATTCCAATTTATATTCACTAGATATGTTATCATCTGTTTATATTTTCCTTCTGTTTTTTATATGTATTCCATGTTTTTACTTGTATATTAAAATGGATCTGGTTATGATCATTGGATCTCAAAACGTTAACATTGTCAACTAATTGATTTTGAGAAGACATAATTAAATTCAACGCATTCCCACCTCTGGTTGGTTCCAATACATGTTGAGTAAGGAAACAATCCTGTGTTAGAAATAGAAACTGATGATCCTCACCCACTCTAGTAATTTCCGTTGTATATGTCCATAGTTAAAATCACCCATTATAACACATTTGTATTACTCACCTCCATTATAGCCTATTTGTAGTTGTGTCTTCCTCTTGTCCTATGTTTGAACTACGATAAACTACTCCTGTTGTTAATATTACGTTCTTCGTAACCACGTTACACCAATTTCTTCCTCACAATCTGTTTAACTTTTCAGTGTTATTTCATATGCCTATATAGATTCTTTAATATATAACATTACAATCACATCCCCTTCTCTCTCTCTCTATCTCTCTCTCTCTCTCTCTCTTTCTCGCCTATCCTTCGTATACATTGCATAGCCTGTCAATTTCCCCATTACTCTGTGTTACAAATTAAGTGAGGGTCAATATCTACTACCATGTGTGTTTTCTCTGTCAGTTTCCCCTGCACATCTTGTTTTAATGATACCTATGCCTTCGTCGACAATCTTGACAAACTCACACCCATGAACTGCAGCAACCTTCCCAGTTAGATGAAGGCCATCTCTCATAAAAAAGATAATGTGTATGAAGCCTACTCCCTCCTCCATGTATACCGTCTTTACTTGTTTGTTGATCACCATCCTCCTACAGTTCCCATACGACTGACCCCTGCCTCCCATTACTGGTAATACCCGACAACACAATCTGCCAATCCGTGCCTCTAAGTGTATTGACCAACCTCCTGAACTTACCAACAATGGCCGATGCTCCCTCTTTCTCGGCATTGTTCTTTCCCACATCCAAGATAACAGCACCTCCCGTGCCACGACCCATGACCTGTCGTACTTTTTCTACTACATCCTCTATGTTTGTCCCTGGTAGGCATACCGTGACGTCATGTCCTCTCTTTATCTTCCTTTTGTTGCACTCTTCCTTCATTCCTATTTATTCTGCTTCCCAGCTGTCTCGCTCACATTTTTCTACTATATCCTCTATGTTTGTCCCTGGTAGGCATACCGTGACGTCATGTCTCTCTTTATCTTCCTTTTGTTGCACTCTTCCTTCATTCCTATTTATTCTGCTTCCCAGCTGTCTCGCTCACATTGCCTCTGCTCTCCTCGTTCTCACCACCTCTGCTTTCTCACCCTGCCCTGTCATTAGCAAACTCATCTGCTTAACTCATCTACCTGATCCTGTAGACATTTTAACACTGGCTACGCTCGAAATAAAAATCATCTACCTGAACTTTTGTCCACGAATTTACACACCCGTATTTTCCGGTTTTGCGGTATGATAGCCTTTGGTGTGCGCTTTTGCAGCTGGCACGTATAACGCTGTCCAGGTAATATTGACATTATTGCAAACTATGCGCTGTATTGAACATTAATTACCTAAAAACAACTTGTGAAGAAGTATCTTCGGGTATATTGCATTAATCCAAGATCCATCAAGAACAAGGCTTTGTCTCTGAGCGACTACATTGTTGCACAGGACTATGACGCTGTTGGTCTCATAGAGACATGGTTGGGGACTTCCGTAGACAAGAAATGCATTTGTGAGTTGGTCCCTTCTGGGTATACCATGAAACATGTACCCCGTCGCGGCAGCAGAATTGGAGGTGGTGTGGCATTGCTTTATCAATCTGCCATATCATTACGCCTCCATGGCTCCAGTACCGCTGGCAACTACACAAACTATGAACACATGGATTGTGATCTGCAACAAAAACTGTGCGTCTAGTCGTGGTTTATCAACCCCCACCATCAAAGTATAATGGCCTGACCATTCCCAAATTCTTTGATCAGTGGTCTACATTTTTCGCCGGTTACGCTACCCTTGACAAGGAGATTCTGATAGTTGGAGACCTTAACTTTCACGTTGATGTTGTAAGCTATCGTGATGCTCAGCGATTTATGGATACAATCAAAGCGTGCGGCCTACAACAACATGTACATGAACCGACCCATGTGCTCGGCCATACGTTGGACGTTGTGATCAGCAGAGACACCAGTCACATCGTATCCAACATCACCGTCACTGACCCCGGACTTTGTGACCACCTTGGGAAACTTACACGTGACCACTTCGCTGTCGGTATATGTTGCCTGTATATTCTTAGTGATGTTAAATGCCCCACATGTGTCATAGCTGCCATACAGGTTGTTATATAATAATCAGAATTTATGTTTACTGAATAAACTAAACGAGAATCTTAGACACCAAAACAACTTTTAATTACTATTAACATACAAAGTCTTAATATTCAGACGAAATAAATGTAACCAATTTGATATTATCCTCCCACATGTTTGTCCTATCACAATTTACATGATTGTTGAAAACAGAGAACCATTTAAACCACATTTTAAACAATTTAAACCATCTTCATTTCTCGTTCATAAAATTGTCCCATTTCAGTCAGCCTACCGTAGATCTCAGTCGACCGAGACGGCGCTCCTCAAGGTGCAAAGCGATATTCTCGAGGCTGTGTCACAGTGTTGGTCTTGCTCGATCTGTCAGCTGCGTTCGACACTCTCGCTCATGGAATTCTGTTGCATCGTTTTGAGAACTTATTCGGAATCCCCGGAGCTACTCTCGGTTGGATAGCATCGTATCTCCACGACCGTTGCCAGGTAGTGGCCATACATGGCGAGTACTCCGATCCGGTTCTCCTGGAACGCTACGATGCGTGGATTCAGTGACACTGACTCCAAGGGCTAGAACAGTTACTTACAGCGATAGAAAACGTCAGTGTTCAGCAGCTAAGTTGTGGAATGCGCTACCGGCTCACATTCGTGATGCAAAAACACTGAACACTTTCAATAAGCTGCTAAAAACACATTTGTTTCTGGCTCATTTTGGTGCTTAACTCTTTCTAGTCAGTTTTTCTTTTTTTATTACATTTAAAAAAGTATATGCATATTCATCTTATTACATCCAGTCTTCTATAATATTTAATTTTTCCATCATGTTATCGTTTTTATGTTTTTTTTACTTTCTATGATTATTTTATTTATTGTGTACAGCGCTTTTGAGCAGGCTTTTGTGTATGAAAAGAGCGCTTTATAAGTTCGGTATAATAATAATAATAACATACGCAGCTAGAGCATGTCAAATTACGCTTCGAATTTATTTTGCGTATACACGCCTCCATGTTAGAAATTCTATTTTTATTTGTTTATAATCAGTTATGTTTACAATTTATATTGGGTAGCTTTCACAAAGACTGTTTTGTGTTCTAATGTACACTTTATGCTACATTATTTAGGTCTTAGTTAAATTTACAACCATGTAGGCCTACTTGCAACTTATTGTCTATTTACACAGCTGGCGACGACAAACCGTAATATCGCTCGCGGTAACGAAACCTCAGTAACCTTCTTTGAGCTAAACTGAATTACTACCTACGGCTAATTTTGAACAAAAAATATTGCTAAGACAAAGTCTCCAGGTGGTCTGTCTTTGATATGCATTAAATTATTTATAATAATATTATGCACTTATCGCTCACTCACGCTACCAAATATTCGTAGATCTACTATATAAACTACCTTAAATTACTGCATATGGCAATATTTTTAACTGCAATTATTGCCTAAACGAGGTCTCTTGCATGACTATGCTTATTATACCTAACAACACTACTTATCTAATCAGTATTCCACGCTTTAGCCATTATCCAATCCACCAAATGCAATTCCGTGTTCTCCTCTCGATTTTCCCGCCAGGTTTTCAATTGGACAGTTGTACAGGTTCTGTGGATACTTGAACAATGTTGGTGGAATTGTGACTTTACTGATACCAGCTTTACGTGTAGCAAGTTTGTAGAGAATTCCAAAAGAAAACACGTTCAGCTATTCGACACCACTGATTTCCCATACTACGGCAGTAGCAGCCATTTCCCAATGTGACCTCTGCGAATTAATTCTGGTCTAGAGTTCTGGTCTACAGTTAATATTGCTGCGTCTCAGTATATGTTCCCTGTATATTCTTAGTGATGTTAAATGCCCCACGTGTGTTATGGCTGCCATACAGGTTGTTATATAATAATCAGAATTTATGTTTACTTAATAAACTAAACGAGAATCTTAGACAAAAACACAACTTTTAATTACTATTAACATACAAAGTCTTAATATTCAGACGAAACAAATGTAATCAATTTGATATTATCCTACCACATGTTTGTCCTATCAGAGTTTACATGATTTTTGAAAACAGATAACCATTTAAACCACATTTTAAACAATTTAAAACATCTTCATTTCTCGTTCATAAAATTGTCCCATTTCACAAGCATTCGACGCACTCATCAAGTCACAGCTTATGCTCTGTCCTGCAAAAAAGCATATACCCAGTACAGTAGCAGCATGTAACAGGAGGACGGGAATCTGACGAACTTTGTAGACTGGAATGCCGTCAGAGTTGGAACATATCGCTGCATTGGATCACACCAATTACGCTTGGAGGATTCCTAACCATCTACGTGACATGGACATTCTCCAGTAGCTCAAACGAGGCGAAGCAACAGTGAAGAATACGATGCGAGTGTTCTCTGCCGTGGCCACAGACCAGACCCAAGAGCAGAACAAAGCCACAGTGAAAGCTGATAGATGGGCTCTGGATCTGTCAAACCAAAACGGCGACATTCGTAGTCAAAATGTTGACAAGGCATAAGTCAAAACAGCGACAACAATTGGTAAAAATAGCGACATCTATTGGTCAAAACGGCGATAAAAATTTGAAAAAAATGGCGACAAACAAAATAGGCGAATGTTTTTTAGAATAATATATAATTATAATAAAATAAAACACATGTTATTTTGTTTCCGCTTTAACTTTATGACACTGCTCTGTGTTTTATATTTTTTACACAGAGGTCATTATAAATTATACATAATAATTGTGATTTGTTTAAGATCATTTAATACCATATATAACTGAATTAATAAAATCAATATTATAATATACTGGTACATAACTCCCAAAAAAATTATTAATAATATCATAAATCCTGTTTCTTTATTTTATGTAGACGATAAGTCAGTGCAAATTCTCCGCGGAAATATACCAAACTAAACCCAAATATAGAGAAATCACGATGATGAAGAATTGTTTTTGAACTAAGTGTAAATCTGAAAAAAGTTTTTGATTGGTGGTGTGATTACGTCACGACACGTTTAGGGGTTTCCCCTCAATATTATTTTGCCATCCAGTGCATTATCTAGAGTTAGTGTTAGAGACCATGAATCACATCCGTAAATTCAGTTTGGTGAGTCTGCACATGGGCGGTCTCCAAACTGTGTCAAAGACAAGGGCGTGAACTGCCGACCATGCCTGGGCGCTTCAACACTTGATGTCATGTTGTGAGTTTGTATAAGGATCCAAGATATTTAAAATCCCTTACTTTCTCAATTTGACTCCCATCTGACGAGTATACACTATGGTTAGCAGGGTCGGGTTGGGTTGGGTTGGGTTGATATGCATGTACTTGATTTTGCTTGGGTTGAAAAATAGTCCAGTAAATTTGGAAGCACTTTCCACCTTATGTTGTAAACATTCCTGCTTCTTGTTTCGTTTCAGCGAACAGAGCGATGTCAACAGCATTATCCATATCAGAAAAATGTCAGGCTGCATATGTTGTGCTTCGGCGTCTGGCTAGAGTTAGTCCTTCTCTGTCACCAAGCGCAGTTCTTAAAGCGTAATCTAACATTTGAAGTTATATATACCAACTAAAAAGAAAAACAGAACATTTAAAAGGTTTAAATTTAATATAAATAATAAAACAGCTAAACTGTGTACGCCTATCACCCAGTCAAGCAAGTCCGTCAGAGATGTTGTAGAAATACGGAACGCTCCCCTCCCATCATCCATTTCGGTCTGTTAAAAATCGTCACCGAGATATGTTGTAGCGTTCTCGTTTACTGAGTGAGTACTGCTATGTTATTTATGCTAAGCAGCAAGGCAGTGTGACATACGCTCTGACCTCTGTATAATGTCATAAATTAATCTTTTGTCATGTGCTTAAAGGATTTCCTCACCATGCCAACAGCGTGCATGGCTTTCGTAACGTATGTCGTAAATCATAAAGATACATAATGCCATTCATGGCTCCTCTTACTAAGTAATTGCAATACAAATATTGTTGGCACTGGAAAGTACAACAAGCGCATCAACACTGTCATGAAAAATCACATATCACATTATATATATCCACCACCCAACTCAGGCTCATCTAACTGGATCCGGGAATCAGATTTGCAACCATACATAGTATTTGTACCATTTTGTTTAAAAATTACGTGTCATGTTAACACGCACCTTCACTATGCACACCGCCCACTCTTATATCAGCCTCAGAAGGGGCTGTTAAGTGTCGCGCCGATCACTGCAACCTAATTAGAGCTACAACATTGATGATTTGACTTCGCTGTTTTGTATTTTTTTTTCAGATGCATAGCATGATGTTGGTATTTAACTAAATAACAGGTTTATACGTGTTATGTATATGTGATTAAGCGTTTTATGGTGAATAGTTGTCTGTGTAATGGCTACGTCAGAAGCATTATCCCTCACAACTTTATTTAGCAAACTTTATCTCTCTTGAATCTATGGCTGTGCTTTGCACCTCTTACCATTACAATGGTGGGCAATGTTTTGTTGTTTTCTAGAGAAAATTATATAATTCCCATTTTGTCTTTATTCCACTGTTTAGAACACATTCAAAATACTATATAAGGTCATACAATATGAATGAATTCACTGAAAGTAATTCGTTGAAGATACTTTTGCCCTTACAGTGCCAGTAAAATGTCCAATGTCGGTGATGAATTGTTACA
>BSQZ01000003.1:17559739-17582239 GCA_033239005.1 Lamellibrachia satsuma | reverse complement strand
GGAACCGCCTAGTCTTAGACTATCAATATGCAATATTAAGGGCGGCGGGTATATACACACAACAAAAACTCTCGGTCAAATGTGCAACTAAGTTAGAAAGGTACTAGTTTAGTAAATGTTGCATAAGTTGAGTTTGAACGCAAACAGCAAGGCCATATCCTATTGCCAAGAATAGGCTTAGGTGTTTACAATTATACTTTCATTTTGTAAGTGAACATTGCCATTCTACCCCCACTCGTGCCCTAGGGTTATCTAACAGTACGACGCGGCCATTGAAATTAAAATGTGTGCCCAATAATATTTTCCTAATAAATCACTGGCGTTATATTCTTTACTCTAGTTGAAAGTAGTTATCTTTTAGGTGCATAGCCCCAAAGCCACACCTTTGGTTTCGCTTTCAAGTTGTTTTGCAGTATTAAAACACGTTGAATGAAATAAGTTGACATGTTTGCAGCTTCCACGGCTACATGTATGGTTGTCGTAATGTCATGCCTCTGCTGCACGTGGGCACTGGTCTTTTGTGATGACGTTCCACAACCTTCTACCGCAATGCTATTCGCATGTCTCAACTTCCAGACCGCATTTCTATACGCAATGTACATAATGGACGAGTGTAACACAGTAGGTAAGTGATGTGATGGCAAAAACATTATTTCTTCAAAAATGGCTATGAATAAAAAATGTGAGGTTTCATGAGAACACAACTGTGTCAAAATCGTAGTTTTTATTTGTGTATGTGCATTTCCTTGGCGGAGCAGCTGTCCTTCTCCACTCGGGGGACGAGCGCTGACAAAAGGCATCAAGGAAGGTGCTGACTTTTGTATTGAACTTGTTTATCTCATTGATTGCAACTATTTCTTCTGTGACTTCATTCCAACGGTGGGAGGCAGTTAGTAATGATGTCCTCTTATGGCTAGCAATGTTTGAGGGTAGACTATCCACTGCAGAAGTGTAGTAATATGTTGATGCACTGGTGGATCTTCGCACTACTTGAGGAGTAGATAGCATGTTATTGAGCAGTGTTGATGCATCTTCAAGATATCTGGTGGAGCAAGGTTAGTGTACCAACTTGTCTCCTTTGTGTTAGTGGTTGTATGGCATTTCTACTCAGAGAAGCATCTGGCATAGATATTATTTTTACAGTCTGCTCGTATAAAGAGGCCGTAAAGTTTCACCTCTTCCACTTCTGACAAGATGACAGGATAATGTAAATAAATATGAGTGAGGGGTGGCCGATTTATGCATTTTAAGCCTTGTTACAGTGTACCAAGCATCACGTTCCAATTATCAGCTCATGTTTGATGGTGCAGCAGATCTCCGTTAAGTGAGAATGTCAGAGTTGTCCGAAATTGTCTATCATTGATGAATCATCGGCAAAGAGGACGACATGTTTCTGCATTTTGTCTGGCATATCATCGATGAATATAATGAATAGGAGAGGTGCTAGGATTCTTGGGGAACCCCTGCGTTAATAGATTTGGCACCAGAGCATATTCCTTTAACGGCAATTTTGATAACTCTGTCCTTCAAGTAGTAATTTAGCCAGGATAGCAGCATTCCCTGAATCCCTGTGCATTCCATAGTGGCCGCCACGTCTTTGTGACACACTATATCGTATGCTCTGCTGAGTTCAATGCAGATTAATCTAGCTTCTTGTTTTCGTCAATTGAATTTGGTGGATTTTATATTTGTCTAAAGCGTGGAATATTGATCGGATAAGTATTATTATTGCGTGTATATTAAACATAAACTTACAAGAGTCCTTGTTTAGTCAATAGTTGCTGTTAAAATTTAGCTATAGAAGTAATTTAGGGTAGTTTATATCGTAGGTCTCCGACGACTCGGTAGCGCGAGCGATAATTAAGGGTTGTTGTTTTCAGTTGATTGGGTACATAATACGAGACATAATATTATTATAAATAATTTAGTACATATTAAATATTGAAAACCTGAATATTTTGTTTTAGCAACATTTATTGTTAAAAGTTAGCCGTAGGTAGTAATTCAGTGTTATTTAAATAAGGTCACTGAAATATCGTTAGCGCGAGCGATATTACGTTTTGTTAGTCAGCTGTTACATAGAATGTAAGTTGCAAGGCAGTAGCTATAAATTTAATTAAGACATAAGTAACATACTATAAAGTGTGTATTACAACACAAAAACAGCCTTTGTGAAGACTACCTAGTATAAATTGATTATAAACGGATTATAAACAAATACAAATTTTATTTCTAACATGGCGCCGTGCAAACGCCAAGTAAAGGCAAAACGTAATTTGATATGTTCTAGCTGCGACAGCTGGATAGACTTTGCAAAGTCCGGGTGTGTAAATTCGTGGACGGAGGTGCAGGCGGATGATTTCCATTTCGTGTGTAGGGGGTGTACTACAGTGAAATATCTGCAGGAGCAGGTGATTGAGCTAAGGCGTATGATTTTGATGATGACAGGGCAGGGTGAGACAGAAGTGAACAGAGGTGGTGAGAATGATGAGAGCAGAGGTGGTGAGACCGAGGAGAGCAGAGGTGGTGAGACCGAGGAGAGCAGAGGTGGTGAGACCGAGGAGAACAAGGAGAGCAGTGGCAATGTGAGGGAGAAAGCTGGTAAGAAGAAGAAAGATGACAGAAGGCAAAGAATGCAACAAAAGAGAGGTAAGCGGGTGAGTGGAGAGGGATTGCCAGGTGGTAAGACGGTAAAGGTTGATGATAGGAGAGAAAGGGGGCATACTAGTAGTGTGCAACAGGAAAGGAGCTTTGCCGATGTAGTATCACAGGGGAAAGCGAGGAAAGCCCGGGTTTTTATAAGGGATTCCATCATTAGGAAAGTGGATAAAATTGTAAATAGAGGAGATGACATAACAATGTGCCTACCAGGGGCAAAAGTAGAGGATATAGCAGAGACGGCAGGACAGGTCATGGGTGGTGGCACGGGAGGTGCTGTTCTCGTGCATGTGGGAACGAACAATGCAGATAAGGAGGGAACATCAGCCATCATTGGTAAGTACAGGAGGTTGATCAAGACACTTAAAGAGGCACGAGTTGGGCAGATCGTATTGTCGGGGATATTACCAATAATGGGAGGCAGGGGTGAGGAATATAGGAACTGTAGAAGGATGGCGTTCAACACACAGGTACAGAAGGTATGTATGGAGGAGGGAGTTGGCTTCGTAGACATGTGGTTAAACTTTGTGGGAAGAGGTGACTTTTTCATGAGAGATGGACTTCATCTGACAGGGAAGGGCGCTGCAGTTCTTGCGTGTGAGTTTGTCAGAGTTGTCGACGAAGGCACAGGTACCATAGATTATTTAAACTAGATGCGCAGGGGGAACTGACAGAGAAAACTCAAAGGAGTACTACTACAAATACACATCCAAAGAAATGTTCACCAATAATTTCAGACAATGAACTTAAATGTGTATGCTTAAATGCCAGGAGCATAGTAAATAAAAAAGTGAGTTAGACATTATGGTAGCAGATATTGATCCTCATGTAATAGGCATCACAGAATCATGGGCAAATGAAGATATAGTAGATGCTGAGTTAGCACTGACAGGCTATGTAATGTTTAGGAAGGATAGACGAGAAAGAAGGGGAGGTGGAGTAATTTTGTATATTAAAGAATCTATCCAAGCATATGAAATTACACTGAAAAGTGAAGCAGATAGTGTGGAAGCAATTTGGTGTAACATAGTTACCAGGAACTCAACATTAACAATAGGAGTAGTTTATCGTAGTCCTAACAGAGGACAAGAGGAAGATGTAAAATTACAAAAGGCGATAAGGGAGGTGAGCAAGGGAGAATGTGTTATAATGGGTGATTTTAACCATGGCCATATACAATGGGAATCATTAGAGAGTGCTGGGGGTGACGACCATCAGTTTCTACTTCTAACACAGGATTGTTTCCTTACTCAACATGTCTTGGAACCAACCAGAGGTGGGAATGTGTTAGATTTAATTTTGTCTTCTCAAAATGAATTAGTTTACAATGTTAAAGTACACGAACCTTTGGGTTCAAGTGACCATAACCAAATCCATTTTAATATAAAAGTAAAAACAGGGAATACATATAAAAAACAATGGAGGAGGAACTTCAACAAAGGCAAATATAAAGTGATGAGAACATATCTAGCAAATATAGATTGGAATAATTTGCTGAAGAACAAGACAGCAACAGAATGCTGGACTTGTTTAAAATATGAGATTGAGGGCATTATTGAGAAATTTATTCCATTAAGAAAACAAGGGAAAAGATCCAGGAAAAAACACCTGTCAAAAGAAGCTATTAGAAAAATTGCTCACAAACAGATGCTGTGGAAGGTCTATAAACACACTGGAAATGTAGAAGACTACACCAACTACAAAGAGGCACTTAACCTAGCTACAACTGAAATTAGAAAATCTAAAAGAACCTTTGAACAAAAATTGGCAGGTAATATAAAAAATGACAGCAAGAGTTTCTATGCTTATGTAAGGAGTAAACAGAAAGTTCGAGATAAGGTCGGACCACTGGAAAACAACAGTGAAAACATAATTTCAGATGGGTTCCAAATGGCAGAGGTCCTGAATGAGTATTTCAGCTCAGTTTTTACCACAGAAGATATCAGCTCACTTCCAGTTCCATTGACTAAATTTGAGGGCAATACATCAGAACATTTAGGGCAGTTATTTGTAACTCCTGAAATGATAGCAAAGAAAATTAAGAAGATGAAAGATAATAAATCACCTGGAGTTGATGGGATACCACCAAAACTGCTAAAGGAAATTGTTGATCAAATTAGTACACCACTTGCAAATTTATTTAACTTGTCATTAGAAGATGCAATAGTTCCTTCAGAATGGAAAGAAGCAAACATTACGCCGCTGTTTAAGAAGGGATCGAGGAAGAAGCCAGAAAATTACAGACCCGTGAGTTTAACATCAGTTGTATGTAAATTACTCGAAACATTAATTAGAGACCACATGGTGGAATTCCTCATAAAACATAAAATAATAAATACATCTCAACATGGATTCTTAAAAGCAAGGTCATGTCTAACCAATCTCTTATGTTTTTTAGAAGAAATTACAAAGTGGGTAGATGACGGGTCACCAGTGGATGTTGTCTTCTTAGATTTTCAGAAAGCTTTCAATAAAGTGCCACATCAAAGATTGTTACTTAAACTAAAAGCCCATGGTATAGGCAATGATGTAATCAACTGGATAGAAAAGTGGCTTACACACAGAAGACAGAGAGTAATAGTAGATGGTAAGATTTCAAACTGGAAATCTGTTTGAGTGGGGTACCACAGGGATCAGTGTTAGGCCCTATACTGTTTTTAATATATATAAATGATTTGGAGGATGACATATCTAGCAAAGTACTCAAATTTGCAGATGACACAAAAGTATTCAGAAAGGTTACTAATGATACAGATAAACAAAGTTTACAGGATGATCTAGAAAAATTTGTTAAATGATCAGAAAAATGGCAAATGTTATTCAGTTTTGGGAAGTGTAAATGTATACACATAGGACATGGAAATATGGACGAGGAATATAAAATGGGGGATGCTGTACTAGGTAGAATCACACAAGAAAAGGATTTAGGAGTAACATTTAATGCTGACATGAAAGTTTCAGAGCAATGTGGGATTGCTGCTTCGAAAGGAAATCAAATTCTAGGCCTAATTAGGAGAACTATCACGTATAAGGAGAAACATCTAATTGTACCCCTGTACAAAGCAATAGTTAGACCACATTTGGAATATTGTATTCAAGCATGGAGGCCATATCGTAAAAAGACATAGATAAGCTAGAAAGAATACAACGAAGAGCAACTAAGATGATTCCAGAATTAAGAGACCTCAGTTACGAAAGTCGCTTATTACAATGTGGTTTGACAACACTAGAGACCAGGAGACTAAGAGGAGACCAAATAGAAGTGTTTAAAATAGTGAACGGTTATGAAGATGTTGATAGGAATATGTTCTTCAAACTTAAAGAAGGCAGTAGAACCAGAGGACACAAATCAGCATTAGTTAAGGAGCAGTGTAGGTTGGACATGAGAAAGTACTGATTCTCACAGAGGGTGATAAATGAATGGAACAAACTGCCAAACGATTGTGTTAATGCTAGTAGTGTGAATATGTTTAAACATAAAATTGACAGATATCTGATAAGGGCGGGCTACACATAGATGAGAAAATTGTTGGCCTCTCGATAAGCCAATGGCTTCCTTGTCCACTTGCCATCTGGAACTTGATGTTCGAGATGGCAATCTTGTTAAATCTTGTTAAATTTTGAAGCATCTCCTGTAGAGTATCCATCTATGAATCTAAACTATTGGTTTGAAATCAGACTGTGCGTAAACAAAAACTTCCAGATTGTTGAGCATAAAAGTCTTTCAATCACCTTTCTGATGATGCTTAACAGTGATACTAGTCGTTAATTGTTCGAGTCATGTTTATTCTTCGTTTTGTGGCAGGGTATAATATGGGCTACCTTCTACTGCTCATGCATGATACCCTTATTAAAGAATAACAGTAATAATTTGGCCAATGTTTTGGCAAGGTCTGGAGCAGCTTGTTTCAAGACTCTTCCTGGGATTGAGTCTGGTCAATTTGCGTTTTCGATGTCAAGCTCCTATACAATATTTTTCCACTTTCTTAGGCCAAAACACAACATTTAGTAACACGTTGTGTTCACTCTTGCTATGTGTTCCTTTCCCGGTGGTGTAAGTGTTTGTGTTTCGGGCGTGGTTGTTTATGAACCTGCTCTTGTTTTACTCTCCAGCCACGAGTTATGGGCATCATAGTCACACGAGAGGACTGTTGCCGGTGTTATAGTTTTGGTTCTGATGTCGTCGAGGTTCTGCGTATACCACCATATAGCCTTACTGTCTTTGTCTGGAGGTCTATAAAGGAGACAGGAGCCATTTTCCCTTGACTCTGGCTCGACTGAGGTTATCATCATCACGCAGTCGGGTGGTTCCAGATCATTCATCCTTTCTAGAGGGATGGTGTTCTTGTATAAGATGAGGCAGCTACCATACCCACTCTCGTCTTCCCTTTCTCGCCTTGTCAGTGAGTAGCCTGTCAAGTTGATATTAAGATCATTGTCTGCAATGACGCTGTCTAGTTTAAACTCTCTTATCACAATCAAGTTAGGCATAGGATCATACTTAACAATCCGTGCCTCTAATTTGCCTATGTAGGAGCGAAGGCTTCTAGTGTTCTTAACCCGCATTTCTAATTTCCTTTGTTCTTTTCCAGGCGTTAGGTCAGTTTTCCGTTTATCTTTCCGGCTACATCTCTGTCTTTCTTCCTAGCAAAATTGGGTCGGGTCGCTAGCCCTTTAAGAACTGAAGTCAGTTTGCACATGTTGCTATGGAAATGTTCTCATTAGGAACAGTATGCAATCCAAAGAGAAGCTGGAGATCTCAGTCCAACCGTAATGAAACAAATGTATTTTTCCGAGTGCAAACCCATCTCCCCAGATGGTCTTCCTTGGGGTTTGGGATGATCCTATGCAGATTTTACCTGGAACCACAAGGTATCCAGTTAACCGCATGTTTTCATCAGGAGGCACTGCATGAGTCTTGGTTGAGGAAAGACTATGTAGCAACAGGAAAGACTTACGTAATCAGCTATCAGTTATCTGTCGGCTAAAGCTGAAAGCGGGAGGCAAGCAACTAACCACTACGCTACACCACAGCACTAGGTGCATGGCCCAGCCCTTGTGGCGAACCACTTACCTCACACGAACCATACTAGAGTTGAGATGAAGTGAGCCGATTTTCATAAACGTTTCATATTCAATGTTTCAGTGAATAAACGTTGTCAGATGAATATGTCACAGTGAAAATGTTATGAAATTTGTTTCAGTAAATTGAGAGATATTGCATTTATGTATGTATATATGTGTGTGTGTGTGTGTGTGTGTGTGTGTGTGCGTGCGTGCGTGCGTGCGTGCGTGCGTGCGTGCGTGCGTGTGTAAGATTTATTAAAAGTTTTTATTTACGACAACCTTTCCCGCATAATGTATACACATAGTATTGCTCCTAAAGAAAACAGTGCCAACAATGTCAATGCTAAGCCATCTTCCTGTGTGAGGTAGTCTAATCCCTTTAAGTACGGCTGAATCCATCACAACAGTATTCGCTTTGGCAAAGTTCGTAAATACTGGTGTCACTGGAATACTGCTGTTACTCCCGCGTACATGCACAGACTGTTAGTAAGCTCTTAAATAGTAAAACTTAAATTAGCTATTTTTGTTGTTGTGTATCAATCGCACTTGACGCCACATTTTAGCCAATTTGACATTGTACCTGCTCTTGTGTGTAGATCTAGCACGGCAAATCATTTACCCTTGCAATTTCATAGATTACACATACAGGTATAAAATTAGCACAACTCATTTTTTAATGTCTTCATTTGCTATATAATCATATTTAGGTGGATTTGTACTTGATGCTTGATACCGAACCTCATCAGCCATCTTATCTAAATATCTACAATGTATCTTTGCAATGTGGAGCTCGAAATCGAGAACACAAAGGAGATTTTGCAAATCTACGTCATAGTATACTATGTTTATCGGAGTTTTCAGGCATCGCGGCTGGATGGAGTAACGTGCGCGAACATGTGACTTTTGCGGAAGATTTCACTATGCTCTGTATGATGTTGTTACTGTTCCTTGACGCTTTCCTGTACATGGTAATAGCTTTGTATATCGACGCAATCTTCCCTAGCAAGTATGGCATTCCTAAACCATGGTACTTTCCTCTGAAGGTAATATATATGTGGGTATCATCGGGTAGAAAGGCATTGATATTAAGATGTATAATATACATTTAATAATATAATGCTTAGTCTGAGTAACCATTGTCTACTCTTAAATATATATATATATATATATATATATATATATATATATATATATATATATATATATATATATATATATATATATATATTTGAATTTGCTAAATTGTGTGCGTAACATTATCAATGTATATCAAGTATACTATGAGCAGTAACACATTATCAAGTTCTCTTTGTTTTGGGATTTTTTATTTATTGGACTTATCGTTCAACAAAAGCAACATCTGACACAGTACCCAAAATACACTTCTAAGCCACACACATTTGTACATACGTGTTAAAAAAGCATTATATTGAAAAATGCGATATGCTGAAAGCAGTTGAGATTATGTTTTTACTAACGTGATAATGTAAAATTATCTATCACATGATACGCATCATAGTTCACGGATTTGCAATGCATTTCTGCCGTAACATTTTATATTATTAGCATTCCTATCCATATCAATGTTGCAGGAACATACAAATAATTCAAGTAAGCGTTCGTGTTGTAGCGGATATCTCGCTTGTGCAAATCCGGTGCAGCAAATGAATACGAGAAAAGAAGGAACAGCACGCAAGAAAGAAATTACTTATTTGAGGATCCCCCGAAAACATTGAAAGCTGGAATTGTCATAACTAATTTGCGGAAGGTTGGTAAAATGCATAAACCAAAACAACGTGTTTACAATAATGTGCGTGTGTGAGTGCGTGCGTGCGTGCGTGCGTGCGTGCGTGTGCAAGCCTCTTACACATAATAATTATTTGTATTGTGTTTTTCCGAACTGTAACGTTGAACATTTTACATACTGTTTAAGGACTTACATTCATATAGGGTCGTTTCGAAGGAACATGTGTAACGTACAGTCGCAACTGTTTGCTAAACATAAAAACAGGAATCCATGTTATCAATATAAATGGCATTGTCCATAGAAAGCATCACTATTGGTGTATAGCGTATTATAATTTATATGCGGTTTATTAAACACGTGCTTAGAAACTTTTATAAATTGTGTATCTTTCAAATAAACTTTTTGCGACATGGTGGCTTAGTTTCATACCATTCAACGTGATATCCCAGTGATAAACTTACATGAACAGGTGTTTGGAAGTGGCGTCAAACAGATAGTAGCACTAGATGATGTGACAATGACGTTGTACGAAGGACAGATAACAGTACTGCTTGGTCCTAACGGGGCTGGGAAAACCGTCCTAGCGCACGTCCTTTCAGGTATGGGTGTACCAATACATCGGACTCTGTTTACACCTGGCACTATTCTATGTGACCCGCAGTACTATCGATAGAAAATTTAACTATGGATAGTTATCGATAGTTTGGAAGACAAATCAGCAGAGCTACTTATGTCACTCTAATATATACTGTCCGTAAACATGTTTTTTCCACTGTATTTGGTAATTTGTACTTATTTATTCCAATGCCACGCGACGGTGTCACCCATTAAGTATTTATTCCAATGCCACGCGACGGTTTCACCCATTAAGTATGATTTGGAATTGCTTTCCTGGCAGTTCGCTATTCCATGGTACTGTCATAATAGTGTCTCAATAGTTATGATTTTTTTATTGATATTATTGCAGTAAAAATACAGCTGTTGCAATAGTATCGCAATAGTAAACATACCCGATAATCACCCTTACTTACCGGTATCGTGTCTTAACACAACTATCTCAGCTAAAGTGATTTGTTTTTGTAAGCATAACACACCCAATATGTACGTCACGTACATAAACTTGACAAGCACACATCGTGCATATCCCAGTTACGGAATATTGCCTTAAACGTATCGTTTGTAGATACCATGCTTTTATTTAGCCATCTTACTACTGATGTTGTTCCTACCATCTGTAAAGGTTATCTCCCTCCGACCTCGGGAACTGCCGTCATCGATGGTCACGACATCACGACAGACAGACAAGGTGCCAACTCAACCATTGGCTTCTGTCCACAAAACAATACACTGTTTCGTGATCTCACAGTCGAGGAACATATCATGTTATTTGCAAAGGTTTGTTTTAACTGAAAATGTTGACGTACACTGGTATTCGCTATTATATATATATATATATATATATATATATATATATATATATATATATATCTATATTATATATATATATATATATATATATATATATACTATACATATACATATACATATACATATATATATATATATATATATATATATATATATATATATATATATATATATATATATATATACATATACATATATATATATATATATATATATATATATATACTATACATATACGTATACATATACATATATATATATATATATATATATATATATATATATATATATATATATATATATCCATCATCATTATCATTTAGTCGTCTGGATGTCGGTTCCCATACAAGTAAGTTGTTCACGACACTTCTTCTTTGCTGTCTGCCTCTCATAACTTTTCTAAGTACTGTATCTGTTATACCACATTCAAACGCAAATAGTGTTGCCTGTATTTATATGCACTGTTACATGTATTATATTCTATGTTCACCACTGTCTATAAAGCTGGAGGAGGCTGGCCAATAAGAAAGTGACAGTTTGGTAGCACGTACAACGAAAGCAAGAAATATCGCAGAAACTAGTGTTGCCCTGTGTTCCGTTACAATTAATGAAAATGATATGGAAATACTGATGGAAACATTGAAATTCGATTACGTGGAAGTGGATGTTGATTGTTGATCATTGACACGTCGTTGATCGTATCAATTATATTGTGTATATTATTTCACAGTTGCGTGGATGCAACGTGCCCTCCATAAGTGCACACGTTGAGTCTTTGATGTCCGACTTTATGTTGACGAGCTATAAGTATGATAATGTGTCAACGTTATCGAGTGGCATCAAACGTCGGCTCTCGGTTCTGTTAGCTCTCATCGGCGACAGTAAGGTAAATGTGTTACGATGGAACGAAGGTACTCATCAGACATCCGTTGCTCTACGCAATTTCTGCAGAAAAAAAATATTTGAAACTCCGTGAAAAACCGTTATTGTGACATATTTGCGAATATATTATTTGGTTTTACATATTGATGGCTTGCCGTGTTTTCCAACTTATGAATATACCTATGGCTGTGCTATATAGCAGTTCATTCAACAGCAGTATATTGAAGTGTAATTGTATATATTAATAGATACACTCCGTATACTTCCATATTTCAAATTGAAACATACAAGAGGCCACATTTTACATGCCAAATCCTAGCTAAAGTTAATTAGGTTGAACGTTGTGCATGATTAGGTTGAACGTTGTGCATGATTAGGTTGAACGTTGTGTATGATTAGGTTGAACGTTGTGCATGTGCATGATCAGCATCAGAGCATCATAATACACAGTATGTGTAAGCAGGTGCCTCTTGATTTACTGGTCTAAATAACGAGCTAAATAACGAGATATTCGAGGGTGGATTTGTTTTTGGCAGTGTCAAGTTTTATTATGCTGTTCTCGCGCCGGAAGTCATTCCATAGAAATGTCAGGGTAGACCAATACTTCCTTTCAAAACATTAATTGACAAGCTCCCCTAACATTTGTGGACAGCTGAATAGGTGTTGTTCGGGTAACCTTCCACATTGTGGCAAAGGTTCAGTGTCTTTCTAAGGGTCGGGTAAGTACGTGCGAGACTTGTCGTGAATATATAACGTGTGCGAACATACTTAGCAAGTCCAGTTCTTTAAGATTACCTTCTCGTGATTATACGAGACGCTGTCTAACACGATTATGTAAGTATTTGCCTTCACGGATTGTAAGTGCCAGCGGTATGGTACCAAACATATATATATATATATATATATACACACACACACACACACACACACACACACACACACACACACACACACACACACACACACACACACACACACACACACACACACACACACACATGTGATGACCTTGATAAGAGAGAAGAAGCACTTGATGCATTGAGTATTTTCAACATCATAGACATATATTTACTGATTTTGTAACTCTGAAGAACTGTGTACTCGCGAGTGTTTTCGTACAGGTTTTGTTGGTGTTTTACATGGTTAATGTGTCTTGTATATGATTAATGTGTTCAACCAGTTGAATTAACTGCTTGAAGCTTTCACAACCCCAATTTTAAACATATCTCTCTGACCTCCACGGTAGACGTTACCAGATGCGGTATTGTCTGACTTTTTGAAGTTGTTCATCAATTTGAGAATTGAATGAAAATACAGTTTTATTCTTGCTTCAGCTATGAAGTTAACTTTCTTTCGACGTTTCGAACTACCTTGTGGGGTCAGTTATTCTGATCGCAAACTGGCGAGCAGAAGAAATGACTCCCACAATTAAGTTTTTGAAGAAGACAATCTAAGGTTGTCGAAATATCGAAAGTAAGTTAACTTCATAGTTGTGTCAAAGGGGACGTTGTATGATGAAACATGTTTTTGTAAGGTCATTATTCTTGACGACCCGTCGAGGTGTTTTGACCCAGATAGCAGGCACCTACTGTGGGACTTGCTCGTGAAATACCGCTCCGGGCGGACAATGTTGCTGATTACCCAGTACCTTGACGAGGCTGACTACCTCGGGGACCGAATCGCCTTCCTGGCCAATGGTAACCTCAGGTTCTTCGCATCACCGAAATTTCTCAAAATGGCCGGTAAGGTAGCCATATCTGGCGAGTGTACACGTACTTGAGCTAGTGTTTTGTCAGGACCGTGATAGTTCTAGCTTTGTTCGCCAGGACCTTGACATTCTAGCTTCGTACGCCAGGACCCTCTTCCTATTATCGATGAGCACATATTACTATAAATTTGACAATTCATTGTTCCTACTGTTTGTCAAGAAATCTCGCAATTTCAGTTGCATACAGTTAGATAATAATGAATGATAATAAGTTGACAGTTGTCATGGATACACGATAATGTTCGCTGTTGTGTATGAATGAATTATGAATCTTAAGTGCATAGTTGCTGTGTGTAACAAGTCTAAAACAACAATTAAAAATGTCGACGTTAGATGTTTAACTTATATTTTTAACGATTACGCACATAGCTGAATGAAAACTTAACACATTTACTTATATAATAAGGAATTGCTCAATTCCTGCTTCATTAAATTACGATTATAAAAACACCAGGAACGAAATGTGTTGATGAGGAAGATAGCACAATTTCCTTCCAGTGCATTTTGTTGAACAAACTTAAAAGTCTGGATTGAGACTTTACGATTAGATGGTCTTCGTTAATCTGGCAATATATAATTAATTTAATTGCGCAATTTTATAGTTTTGCTATAACCATTTTTCACAGCAGAAATTGTCACTTTTCACAAAATAAAAAATATTCATACAGATATGTATGCTTCTATGTATGTACGAGCGTAGTACCATATATATATATATATATATATATATATATATATATATATATACTAAATAGATATATATACTAAATATACATACATACCATACATACACGCACGCACGCACGCACGCACGCACACACACACAACCACACATCGCGATTCGACGCTATGACGATAATACATGAATTACATAAACTAGTTCAACGATGTTTTCACCACTGTAGGTACGCAGTATACCCTCGTTGTGAAGACTCGACCGTCCTGCGACCAAACCGACATCACTGGATTACTACTGGATCACATGAACGATGTCCTTCTTGAGAACGTCTGTGGCTTCGAGTTGTCGTACGCTCTACAAGCCGAAAACACAGACAAGTTCCCACAGATGTTACAAGCTCTTGAAAGTAATCGCGACCAGCTCCATATAGAAACATTCGTCTTTTCTACGACATCATTGAACAGCGTCTATAATAGGTAGTCCAAAA
The DNA here is from genome assembly GCA_033239005.1 of Lamellibrachia satsuma. Lineage (NCBI taxonomy): Eukaryota > Metazoa > Annelida > Polychaeta > Sabellida > Siboglinidae > Lamellibrachia > Lamellibrachia satsuma. Next base: position 17,567,523 of record BSQZ01000003.1, on the reverse strand, counting down.
TCTAATTTGTGTCATACGCTGAGTTATTAAACGTGAAGATCCGCCACAAAATCGTCAAGAGCAACATTCACGCATGACGCTTATACTACAGTAACTATTTTATCATATCAATATATAATATTATGACAAATGAAATTCAAGAAATCCTCTTTGTAAATCTTCGACGCAAATTTGCAATTTTAGTTAATAGGCAGACATATGGTTATTGTACATATGTTTACACTATGGATAGGAATGATCACTCTAACAATTACTCATCAAGCACTTTCATCCAAGCATCCAGCATATTTACATTCGTTGCTCACACCTGCAAGACAGCCCATTTATCTTCGATCGTTATAATCTACTTTTCGTTCTCTTTGTTAAGTCCCTGGTTCTGATAATGACTGTTGCGCGTCGCTGTTCACGATTATGCTCAATGTTTATGCTTTGTTGCGCCTCTACACTTATGTTCCTGAGGGCATTGGCGCCATAAAAGTTAATTATGGCGCCTAAATAATTTTTTAGAACTTTCTCAGTTGGCGCACCAAAATTGTGGAACTCACTACTTGTTGCCGGCAACTAAACAGTCACTTGTTTAAATTCGCTTTTCCTTCGTAGCTCCACGGCGGACCGATCCAACTGTTTACGACTGCAATTGCTAAACGGACCAGAAAGTGTCTATAGGACCGGCCCGTTCACACGATAAATTAGTTGTCCCATTGATCGGCCGAAACAGTGGACGCATCGTTGCTAATTCCTCGTGTGTACGGGCCTTTACCATTTTCTTTTGGTGCACTACTGAAGTTTGGTTTCCTGAGGTGTTTAGTGCAATAAAATGTTTTGTATTATATTGTATTAACTTGTATTGCATTACTAATGCACCACTGTAGCGTTGTTGTGCAGGTTCGCAAGAGAGGCGGAGACATGGTTGTTTGGTAGAAAGGGGTGGCCCAGGTTGCCCACGAGACAGGCGTGTCCGCTGACAGACCTACGTGAGTATCGTATTAATGAAGGACGCCTAATAGTATGTGGCTTAACAACCCTACAGACAAGGAGGTTAGGAGGAGATAAAATTGAAGTTTCTAAGATATTGAATGGGTATGAAAATCTTGATATCAATAATATTATGTTTTTCTCACTTAAAAAAGATTGTGGAACTAGATGACATAATGTAACGCCAGAAAAGGATTAGAGTATGTTGGATATCAGAACATGCTTATTCTCACAAAGGAGAATAAATGATTGGAACAAATTGTCTACATATTGTGTAAATGCTACTTGCGTGAATATGTTTACAATATAAAACATATTGAACTCTCGATAAGCCAATGGCTTCCTCGTCCACTTGCCATCTGGATGTTTTGAATTGGACGGCAATCTTGCTAAACAGGTCTTTCGGTGATTCTGTCTGTATGTCTGTTTGTCTGTCTCTCTCCCTCTCTTTCTCTCTCTCTCTCTCTCTCTCTGTGTGTGTGTGTGTGTGTGTGTGTGTGTGTGTGTGTGTGTGTGTGTGTGTGTGGTGTGTGTGTGTGTGTGTGTGTGTGTGTGTGTGTGTGTGTGTGTGTGTGTGTGTGTGTGTGTGTGTGTGTGTGTGTGTGTGTGTATATATTGCAGTACTGCAAAGAGACAAATTGTGCTTAGAGTTATTGGTTATTGTGGATTGTATGTGGAAGTAACTGGGCCCGTATTCTCGAACGACATACCAGATCGTAACTCCAGTTTTTCGGAAATATAGTGGCGAATCATCGTAACTGTACGAAATTTTCGTAAGTGCTATTCTCGAAACATTTAAGGTACACATTTCGTAAATATGGCGTGCATTTTTTCGTAAAGCTACGACAACGCAAGAGGTCGCGTATCTTTTTCGATCTAGGCCTGTATTCAGACGGCGATTTCGCCGCGACCAAGTGCTACGACGTCGTAAAAATGTATGTGTAGGTCTCGACGACATCCATGTATGTATCAGTCAAACATTTTATCACGTTTTACTGTATGTTATACTTGCATCTGCCGTGTTTTGAAAACGGCATCCAGGACCAAGTCTTTCCAAAGCGTAGCAATAGCGTCGCAACAAATAATGAAAACATTTCTACAAACGGGATCGATTATTAATTGACTGATTAATAATCGATAGTTGATTTATAAACTGAATGCGTCTTATACTACAATTATGCAGGCAAGTTTAAATACACTTGAACCGCGGTTTCTATTCCACAATGCCACTAAGTTGACGGGGTGTGGCAAGGATTTCAACTTACCATCCCCATCTGTTTTGGGGGACCAACCTCCCGCCGATTGCGAGAATCCACCTCCCATCAATCTCACCTCCAACATATACAGTTCGAATGGCTGATGTATGTAAAACACCACCAAACTTGACATACAAAAATATTTTTTCTTATAATAATGCCTTGCTGTATTTTATTTACTGGTTGTTTTTAAAGCTATTACCGCGAAAGAAAATCATTAACTGTAGGAAGACAAACAAATATTTAGAATTTCAAAGGCATCATACTGTTATGCCCCTAATATAGCGTGATGTTCGGCATTACATTGGCCGACATATAATGGAAGACATCCTTATAAAGTCAATTACCAAAGTAATAGGATAAATAACACATCCTGGCTATTTATTGACAGTTCCACACAGAAAGACACATAGAAACAGCTGATGCTACAAACAGGAATAGACACATTATATTTTGAGAGTTAACAATCGTGACGTCAAGTATATTATACAGTTCATTAGCAGAACATGTAATGCAATTGTAACAATGCATTCATTATAATCATTTAAGGTATACCATCTTTATTTGCACGGATTAGTTTGTATATCATTAACTGCAAAATCAAGGCAACTATGGGATTGAAATATAACTTCAACGCTATTGTATCATCAGTGATCTACTAGTATGTCTAAAATCAATAGCTTGTGCATGTCTTTGCTAATCATGATTACGTAGCTGCACCTGGCTACGAAATGTATCCGCCATATTTGAGCAAATTCTTACGTCCGATGAAATTTCTTCGATAATACGTGCCTTGGAGTATAGTAGCAGAGGGTGCAGCCAGGTTGTTGCGTATTCTTAAATACCATTCTGCACAGAAGCACCTCCTGTCCGCCTCCGTTCATGACACACGATCGTACACACTGTCTGCGTACATGTGATTGCATTTGAAATTGAAGTAGTTGGTTAATATATACAGCAAAACAAGTTACGTATATTTCTAGACTAATATTGCTTTCAAAATGTCTCATCAGCGCCACAGGGTGCATCAGCCCGAGTGCAATGCCGATGGCACGGGTGTAAACATGTGAAACCAGAGTTTACACTACAGTAATTACGCGAAAGCAACACATGAAGTTGTATACGTCGGTAAAAATCACAAATTGTTACGTCGAAAATACTGTTCATACCATACATATGTTTTGTTCATGTTTCGATGGCTTTAAGTAATGTTGGTGCATCTTGTGGCAAGTCTTGGAAAGAAAGGCAGCTGCATCGTGAGTTCAGTATAAGGTGTCTCCAAGACAATGTTGCAAAATTAACGTAGCATTAACTATTGTAACGTAAAGTTGTGCAGAGGCTCGGCCATTAGAGCGCTGGACTGTCTACCGCCCGAAAGGGGCAATATTGACACGTATGTAACAACAACTACAATGCAAGTTATATATCATCGATAAACGATACAGGTAAGTAAAATGTTGACGTATTTCAGTGGATGTCCCCAAACCGGCAACACTCGACCATCGCCGCGCTTTACTGTGCAAATGTTGGGCGTTGTTTGTCAAACGCGGCCTGTACATAGTCCGTTGTCCTACAACGACTATTCTACAGATAATTATGCCGTTCATAATTACGATGTCTGCATTCGGTGTCCTATGGCTACAACGTCAACAAGTCTTCCCTCCAATCAATCTAAGTGAATTGTCCAGGTCGGTATAAAACATACACAGATAATTGTGTAGGGTAATAATGTTAATAACGTTATTCTTAAAGTATTTGAAGTCGTTTTATAATCATCGCATAATGAGTGCGACACATGCGGGTGTCTAAACGCAACATGTTTTTGTTAGACTGAAGTTTAACTGTCTTGTTCATATGGCATAGCTATATGTTGACTATATCAGTAAAATGTTCTTATCCGCCGTAGGTTTGTTGTGAAACACTGTTCTGTAAGCATGGCGTTATTATTATAAGCGCAAAGCAGCTTCACGTTAAAAACACTACTCGATTGTTTAGCCCAGGGGTCGGCAACCTTTTTGAATGGAGGGCCAAATAAGTGACTTTGAATAGGTTAGCGGGCCACTCACGCACGCACGCACGCACGCACGCACACTCGTGGTAATTGGCACAATGCAATTATATACCTTGTGTCTAGCAGTTGTATTGACCACTGTTATAAATAGCACGTCCACGAATATGAGTTATTATCGTCAAACATCAACGTCTGATTTTGAACAACAGTTGGATTATTCAAAAACACATTATTCAGGTTACGTGTTCTTGGCATGCCGCTGATGTCATGTTGACCCGTGTGACACTGGGGCCTGTTGCTGGTGATGTTGCTGCGCCACCAAGTGGTCCACATCTGGCTGCAGACTTGTTCCTGCTCGCCTCAGCTCACTTCGGTGTACTACAGGAGTTCTTCATATCGCGCTGCTGGAACTGCCGGTAGTTTAGACAACGAGAGCGAACACAGTTTAGTCTTAACGGCGACCCCTATTACGTTCTGCATTTTCATCGACTTGCCACACGGGCTTTCCCGTTGGATGATGGAGTGTGCCCTAAAGAGCTTTGCTTGGCACCTCCTTAGTCTGGAACCTTTTCCATCAGTGTACAACTCCGTTCGCCATTTCGCTGGCAGGCGACGAACGTTAGTTAAAACAATACATTATCACTCAAACACAAATAAGGTAGCGGGGTAACCTGGGGCAACACGGTCCCTGGAGGTAAAACGGCCCACACTACGTACTCGAAATATATAACTCTGAACGTTCCAAATCTGGTGCAAAATGAAGCTAATTCTATCTGATACCCGCCCGAAAGTTCGGCAACACGAAACAAACATAATTAAATCAGAGTGGTTTTAAACTTTTATATGCACTATTATATGCATTGATGTAATATTTTGCCAATAGTAAAATGGTGAAACTCACCATACAACGGTGTGAATCATGAATCTTGGACTTAATTGGTGACATAATAATATTATTAATCAGTTGACAGATCAAACAATACAAAATGTGGAATAGTATGTTGTGCTTTGTATACATCTTATTAAGAAACACGTCTCTGGGGCACGACAGTCCCCATGCATATGGGGCAAGACGGTCCCTATGTCTTATCCCACACGCACATGGTCACGCTTTATCAAATTTTTTACACATGACCAATTATGTTTAATACATTGAATATAATACGAACATTGCATAATTTACGTTCTGCTAGCCCGTAGGCTGTAATTATGATGGAATATCACTAAACCAATATTAGATTATGTATGGATTGCAAGGTATGTATTATATGTTAACTCCCATTTAAATTTAACAACCATAATGGCCTGATATATTACTATCATACCATTTGTATATAATATACATTTTAATTTCAGGCAATAGTTCGTTCATACAGTCGAGCCTCGTTATAACGCGGTAGTCGGGGTCCACAACTTCGGACCGCGCTGTACGCGAGGCGCGTTAGGTGTTCCCATATCTGCCACCAGGGAGCTACTAAACAACAGCGATCGCTGCCTGTTGCACCAATCCCAAGAACGCTGTCGAAGCCCCGTGTGCTTGCTGCACGTCTTATACGCCAATATGCAGTTTATGGAACTTATTAAACGAGTATACTAGCATCAACGTGTATTATTTTTAAATGTCACACACTGAACTGCATAAAACTCATGTACGTAAACCGTTATGGAACATATTTTGGCTTGGATAGCAAATCTTGTTAAATCTTGTTAAATCTACTACGATGATGATGTACTGGACCAATAGGCCTACGAATCAAAAATAATAACCTGGACCTGAGCAGCCGAAAACGTATAAATTATGATTTGACAAACGTAGTACATAAGCTGATAAAAAAAACAGAAAACGACAATAGGTAGAATTATTAATTGTTTCACTTCGTCTTTGAACTGATCTCGACAGAAGCATAAATTTATTACGCACCACCTAATGTGAGGATGACGAATTCGTATTTTCGCGCACCGGTAGAGCCTTGGGTTAGGAATTTGACATATTGGTTTCGCGTCGGGAAAACGAGTAAATTTACGATGTAATGGAAACATGTCATTTCACCCAAGTGTTATATTGGCATTGCATACTAAATGCATTTAAAACTGTTTATCTGATTCTTACGCGAGGTGTATTTGTGAATCTCGATTGCAATTTTCAAACCATCGAAGCGAAGCGAGCGACAACACGTTGATACTCATTCACTGACATTGTTCGCCTATTGTTTCTTGAGAATTGTCAAAGTAATTCTAAGTAGGTTTAAGCAGGTCCAAATTCGGAGTCCACGACCGACCGCGTTATATCTGAATCCGCGTAATAACGAGGCGCGACTGTAAAAGTAAAAACCACAGGGAGGGGGTTATAGACCGTGTTACCCCAGGTAGAGGACCGTCTTGCCCCAAGGATGGGGCAAGATGGCTTTTTGGGATATTTACTATTTTTCAAATGCAACTTAGGTTGTTTATTTACTGAAAATAGTTTTCCAATGGGTAACGCACATATCTGTCCACAATGTGAACACATTAAATACAAGATAAAGTTGTTTAATGGTGTGTTCCTTACTTTCATGTCTGCATACGCAAAAGTTAATTCATTAAATATTAAAGGAAGTAAAAATACATATTTGGTATATTATTATGTTCATCACGTGGACATGTTATTTTGTATACCAGTGTGGCAGGGGCGGGCCGCATTTTGCACAATATCGTTGTCAGTCCGCGGGCCGCATGAAATAGCTACGCGGGCCGCAGTTGGCCCGCGGGCCGCAGGTTGCCGACCCCTGAACTTTAGCCCATCGCAAATCAGGTTCGTTAACATACATATTTGTAATGTGTGAAAAAGTGGTTTAATAAAATAGTTTTCAAACATCGAAATAATTTATTTTGATCATTAATCACAAACTGTAGCTACAGTGCATTCTAAAATATTGCCGAAGTTATATCAGTTGCCTTCGTGTAATGCGAAATAGGATAGGAAAACAGTTGAACTATTACATAAGTTTTAGAGTTATATTGAACACCAGGTCCGATTGACGGGATAAATAACTTTCAGAAATATTTTCTTATACGAATGTTGTGATTGCAGATACGGCAAGAGCATTGTCGTTTACAGTGCAGGAGTTTCACCAGATAACGTGTCCGTGGCATTGTCGAGCGAATACACTGGGCAGATTACCTGCCCCCTGGTGACAAACGTCAACGCTACTGGCAGAAACATCAACACCTTTCTGGAGGAAGTAATGGAGGACGACGCCTACACATACACGTACCGCTACATGGTGGCGGCGCAGTTCGACCACGATAGCAACACCGACGAGATTAAGGCGGTTGCGTTGTACAACTACGACGCTTACCACACGTCGGCGATCAGTGTCAGCTTTGTCGACAACGCTCTACTGCGGTATTTCGTCGGCGCAGAGTACTCGATCAAAACGCAAAACGACCCAATCGTACCCATATATTCGACTGTCGTCGCTAAAAGAGAAAGAATCAAGAACGAACTACGCTCGAAAAATGAAGGCCGTTACTCAAACGCTAAGACGTATCTAATAGTTCTC